>RSEF01000001.1:104337184-104357600 GCA_003993805.1 Himantopus leucocephalus | reverse complement strand
TGAGCAACCTGGTCTAGTGGGAGGTGTCCCTGCCCATGGCATTCTATGATATGTTCTTGAGGGTAGGGCTGCCATTCAGAGGGACCTAGGCATCCTGGAAGAATGGGATGACAGGAACCTTAAGAAATTCAGCAAGCACAACTGCAAAGTCCTGTACCTGGGTGGGGATAACCCCTGCAATGATGCAGTCTGGGGCCTGACTGGTTGAGGAGCAGCTCTGCTGAAAAGGACTTGAGGATCTTGGTGGAGAGCAGGCTGCACAGGAGCCAGCAGTGGGGTCTGGCAGCAAGGCAGGTCACCAGTGTCCTGGGCTATATGAACAGAAGCATGGCCAGTAGATTGATGGAAGCAATTATCCCCCACTACTCATCACTTATTGGACCACGTATCTAGATAGTGTCCAATATTGATCTCTCACTGTGCCCCCAAATATAGGGCAGGCATCAATAAACTGGAGCAAGTCCAGCGAAGGACAACCAAGATGGTCAGGGTCTGGAGCATTTGATCTATGAAAACAGTCTAAGGGAATGGGACTCGTTCAGTCAGGAGAAGAGGCAGCTTCAGGGGACCTAACAGCAGCCCTCCCAGTGCTTCCAAGGAAGTTGCCAAGAAGACGGAGCTAGGCTTCTCACAGCGTTGTGCAGTGGGAGCATGAGAGCAAATGGGCAAAAGCTGAAATAAGGGAGGTTTAGACCGGTTATAAGGGAAAAATGTTTTCCCCATGACGATGGAGTGGTGCATGTGCCTCGTGAGACTGTGCAGGCTCCTTCCTTGGAGTCTTTCAAGACCAGACCTCGCTGCTACGAAATAATTTAAAAAGTCTAAATAAGCACCAAATAAAATAATACAGGATAGTGAGATCAGGGAGGAGTGGCAGAGTTGAAAACCTGGAATCACACCGATTCTCCATATGGTAGGTCATGATGATGATGTTGAAACCGCAGAAGTGAGTGTACTAGGTTATTTGAGTTACAAAGGGAAGAATAAGATAAGTTGATAAATTCACAGAGAAGCTAAATAGATGCTTTTGTTACCTCAGTCCATGTCATGCAGAACTTTGGTGAAATGCACAGCCTGTTAGTAAAGATGAGTCACTGTCTGAAATTACGAGTGTCAAATGAGTGAGTGCTGGAACAGTTTGATGAACTATGTAACAAAATGTCACAAGAACCAGCTGTTCTGTCCATCCCATTTGACTGACTGTCTTCCTTTCAATTTGTCTCTCATCCCATTCATTTGGAGACCTGAAACTCAGTTTGGGGTCAGGATACTAGAACGCACTGACATTGTCTGTCATTTTTATGCTGCTAAATGAGATACATCTTACCTTTTGACTAATGTATTAGCATATGGTCATATGCATTTTTGATAGAATGAGAGTTCAAATGTTCATCAAAGTAAGAGTGGGGGAGTGGGAAAGAAGTAGTAATTGGAGACTCTCAGAAAGTAGGGTTAAGATTTTCTTTTTTTCTTCTTTTTCTTTCTTTAAGCAACGCATCTGAAAGAATGTTCTTTGGCATCTCTCTTTTCCTGAAGGCCTTTAGAGAAGATCCCGTGACATTTATAAGAAAAAGAGTCCAATAATTGAGTCATACACAAGAGAATGACAATTATAATTAACATTTATATAGCATATTTTATGACAAAGGCAATTCTCAAATAATTGACAGCACTAGTGAAAAGTACAGTACCAACCACCAATGCTGTGAAAAAAGACAGATCAAGTGTACTGCAAGTAAGTCTTTACTCTTAGAGAGCTCAGTACGGCATTATTGTGTTTTTCAGAGTAAAGATAGGATTTTGTTTTTTAAGGTTATGCTTTACACACTCTTCCTGCTTTAAATTAGAACAGTAAGGAGTTGAGTCACCTTGGCTTTTGCTTGTCAAAATAATCAGGAATGATAGGGGAATTGGAACTGAGCCCACATCTCAACAAAAGCATATTCGTATTTGGATGTGAAATATAAAATCCCGTCTCCTGCTCTCCCCCTCCTCCTTCCCCCCACCTTTTTCTTTTCCTTCCCATATTCTTGTTTTCACTGTACTTGCTGGTCTGGGAACTATTAAAATAGAACTAGAAAAGCTCTGTTCTGCTCCCAGACTAGCTGTGATACCATCTTGCTGGAATCTCTGGTTTTGAGATCTACCCCAGAGACACTCAGTTGAAGTTGAGGTAAGCAAGTAAACTTTTGAATACTTCACTTTGTTACTTAAGAGTTAATTTGGTCCTGAAGAGGAGGAGTCATTAGGCGATCGGAGGTTTTGACTTTTCCTGAACAAATTTGATCTGTTTGAGACTTTTCCTAACTGCAGTTATCTTGGTTTTCTTGCCTTTTATGCTAAAGGTATAATAACACAAAACAGTCATTAACTGAATCCTGTTGGTTTAATCTTTTCCTTCTGAGGAGTCAAAGGATGGATAATATAATGCCAGGTTTGTGTGGATGAGAGAAACCTGAGGAACTTCTGGGTTAGACAATTTCTGCTGTGAAGTGTGACATAGAGTTTTTATTTCTGTGAACTGAAACCAGATGCTGTCTCTGTTTAAATGGAGATTGTGGAGCAGCCCTCCAACAAGAGGAGAAATCCGATACCTGCACAGCAAGCATTACGGAAGCATCCAGTAGTGCGGGGTAGTGCTTGAAGTCCCAGGAACTCCCTTCTGTTCCCATGTTAGTCAGCATCCAGTGAACAGCAGAAGGATTTAGGAAAGAGGAAAGCAGAAGATGGTGTGTTTTTTTCATTTTTCATATAACGGAGGTTATATGACCTTTCCTAGGTCAGTCCTGTAAGAAAATAAGTGGACAAAATCACGGATCACATAGATGATGCAGATATGGGGAGCATATTGGAAAAGTGTAAGAGAATATTATATTACTGAATTTTGGACTCGGCATATATTTGACAGACATTTACACTTGTATCTGCTTATTGAACCATAATTGCCACTGATGAAGTGTATGCTTGGTAAGACAGAAGGAAATGCATAGTGATGTAGGTTTTTGAACTCTGGGCTGAGCAACGCTGTTTTCTACAGGAATGATCAGAGGGAAAGGGACCTGCATAGTCTGCCACAGTTTCAAGGGGAAGGTTAAATGTCTCTATGGCATACCACACCAAGAAGCGTTTGGATAATGCACAGGAAGAAGAGGAAAGGTGTAACGGGCAGCAGAGAAGCAGTGCTTATGAAAGTAGGAATGGGTGTATATTTATCTCTGAGAGAGGGCTGATAAAACCTATTTTGTTAGGTAGCCAAATAACTACTATGTTTCAGTAAGATTTTTCTGAATAGAAGTTGGCTTTTGTATATTTTTTTGAAAGGTGTTTATTGATCTTTAAAAGGAGAGTGGATTTGCCATAAGACAAGCCGGTAGAGGCCACTTTACAGTAATACAAAGACAGCTCTGTGTGACCAGGAAGTAATTTTTCCCGTTACTTCTCCTGAGAGACTACTCCATCAAATGATTGATTTCTTATTTTTAATTTTGAAGAGGAAAAAATAGAATGCACTTTCTGGAACGTTTTTGAAAACAGTATGTCAACCAAAAAAAGAAGAATGGGACATTTGCTCTGTGTATCCAGCTTTCTGTCATTTGAAACTCTTTTGCCATCAGGTGTGGTCGGTGTTTTGGGAGACTCCTGTCTAATAGTATGGCCTTTTAAACACCTTTTCACCTCATCCAAATCGTACCTGTTGCGTTTGTCTGTTCATAGTCTACATATCTGAATCCTCCCAAAGATTCATGAGGTAATAGTGTTTGGGGTTTTTTTTTTGTTTTATTTGAGTTAGCAAATCAGAAAAAGGTTTCTGTATGTCAGAATTAAGAGGGTGTGATCAGGCTGGAAAACATTTCTACTGTCAAACTGCTTTTCTTACAGCTGTGTGCTGTCCATACTGGTTAGAAGAGCTTGAATTTCCTTGGTTTTGTCTGTAGGACCATTACTGTTAGCTTCTGTTTTGAAGTTCTTCCTGAAGTCTGGACTATGTGGGATCTTTTAAATATAGTACTAAACTGTTTTTTTAAGAAATGCTCCTGTATGCTTTAATGTATTACCCTTTTATTTTAAACTACTTTATTTCTACCCAGCCCAGGCACTAATGCTGTGATTTTTCTGTTCTTATAGAACACTCTATGAATGTAGGATGATGTCAGGTCCAGGCAAGTGGGAACAGACCACGCATAATGAAGAGCTTTACATATTGCAAGTAGTGGATATGATTGGTTTTGGTTGTTGTTGTTGTGGTTTTTTTTTCTTTTTGCGGACTAGTTTGGTTTTGGGGTTTATGAGGTTTTTTTGGGAGGGTGAGTGTCTTTGGGTTTGGGTTTGGTTTTAGTTGTTTGGGGTTTTTTTTGGGAGAGAGAGACATCCCTACTTAGTTGAATAGATTTAATCTCCTTTGGGATGTTTTCCAGATACTGAGACTAAATTCTTCCTTATTCAGTTGTAACTTTTTTCTTCTACTTCACCCTTTCCTTCCCACCTCCTCAATTGTGAGTAGGACCAAATTCTATTCTTAGCATGGTCATTGTAAATATTGAGTGAAATAGCTTTTAATGGAATAATGGAATTTCTTTTTAATTTACAGTTATGTAACTGGTGGGAGGATCTAGCCCCTGAAAGGAGCACATTGCTTTCAATGTGTGTTGTGCCCATTGACTCATCAGACATGTGTGAAAGGAGAAAATATAACATATTTTTAAATTGCCAAAATCAGATACAAGTGAAAAAATGACATTTTGTTCTTTTCAAACACAGATTTTTTGCTGAATAAATATTTATCATACCTGTTTATAATGTCATGTCAAATGAAACTAGCATTTATTTTGCCTGGATGAAAGCCACATCTAACCCGAATTAATCTTAAGCAAAATCTTGAGATTGCAAAAAATACTGAGTTCAATATAGCAAACAGTTTTCTGAGTACTGCAAATGTTATTTTTGCATTTTAAGTCCAGCTTTCTTGGATAAAACAGTGAAAATGTCTGGATAAAACAGTGTCTTGGATAAAACAGTGAAAATGAAAGTTTTGATATACCTGGTTTTATTTGCATGAAATTTAAGCGTTCAAACAGTAATCTCTTATCCTAAGATGTGGAAAGACCTTGTAATAAACCCCAAAAGATTATTGTGGGGGGAGCCTGATAATCTTTTTTTTAAATGCTAATTCTCCTTTTCCAGTGGGAGTGAATGATGTCATCCTGTCTCCTCCCACTGTGTAAACGAAGCTTGTGTCAAAGTGTTGCTGCCTCTTGTCACAGAGAGAACAGTTCACTTAAATGCAGCTGCAGTACTTTTGTGTGATACCTGTCAGAATCATTCCCCGTGCGAGGTTGGGTTTGTGACCATGTTGTCAAGATTGGTCTTTCTCCTTTTCTGTGGATATATTGCACTAAACCTGGGAAATGCTCAGAAATTGCCAAGAGGCAAGTAGCTATGACAACTTTCTGGGTTTTTGTTTGTTTTTCTGTTCTGGGGCTTTTTGTTTTTTAATGCTTGTGTTTTGCCATGGAAATTTGCTTTCAACATGTTAGGAATGATTAAAGATAATGGAAAAGATGAAAGAAGATCGGTCAACAGGGCAAGGTCCAGGTACAAGACAGTAATTTTTAAGCTCTTGAATTAAACAAGCTCAAAAGTTTTCATGGGACCTTGTGACTCTAGTGAGAAGTACCATGAAACAAAGTAACTATATTTAATGATTCTATAATGATTTAGACAGCATTGTGCAAGTTTGTGGTTTAAGATCTTAAAGAAAATGTGACTTAGAAGCACCTTGTGATGTTCGTAGAAGATTTCAGTTCTGTCGTGAAAGAAGTTTTATGCTTTTCCTTTACATCCATCCTTAACAATTGAATAAGAATTGACTTTTGTAGGTCAGGTTGCATGCATTTTGAGGGAGAGAAATATGATTTATTAAAATTTCCACAAGAAGAAAAAAACCCCCAAGCCTGTGTGAATATTTGTTGAACTATTTCTTTCTCCTGGAGTCTGAAAGTACAGTAGATCTGCAAAGCTGGCAGGGATCTCTTTCTTGCTAATGTGACCCATGTAACTTTGGCATTTTACTAGTATTTTATTACTGCAGGAAGAGCATTCATAGCCTAAAATGAAAAGATTATTTCTATATCTAGATCATAAAACACTTTGTAGTACCTTGACATTAAACCAGCACTCTCACAACTGTTTCTGTACAGTACGTATTGCTCTTACTTTGTAGAAGTGCTTGCCTGAGTCCACTGTGCTTTGTAATGCATTTTACATCTGCAATCTCCTGCAACCAGTAACACTGAGAAAGGAAGCTGTGATTTAGTTCCTTATGAGAACATTTATTAAGAAATTAGCACTTAGAGGGCTAACAGGCGATTCTGTTTCATAGATGGGGAACCTAAAAGTATTTTGGGGAGAAGAGGTAATTTTTCACCCCCACACCCCTCCCCAAGAGACTTTTTTTAAAGATTTCTTTTTTCAAGCTCATCTTCTGGAGCCAATGTGGAGTTTTCTGCATACTGCTAATAGTAGGACAATGTGTAGTTTGAGTAACAGATAGATATGCAGTTGTTGTTCAAGTCAAGCAGACTGTAAGACCTTAGTTTTATCAAAAAAGCAATCTGTAAGTAAACTACTGCAGCAGTTTTCATAGGGGAGGATTATGTAGAACAGAGAGGAACCTTGTATGTATTCCCTGCTTTGAGGGAAGGAACTTTTCTGGTGCTTGTCTTTTTAAATGGTTTCACTGGACTTTCTGCTCACTACCATAGAACAGTGGCTGTAAATTATGTTAACTGTGAAACTCAGACAAAGCTACTGATCCACTGCAGTCAGTGAGAGATTAACTCTGGGGTGCGTTTTTTTTCCTGTCCTAAAATAACATTGCAGAAGTGAAGTTCTGTTTGCCAAATGCATAGAGCTGCAGGTGGAAACTTCATTTCTTTTCTATGAAATAGCTTTTTAAAGATTCTCCCATTGCAGTGTGGAAACATCAGTCTAATTCTTTTGTTTGCAGCTGCCTCTCAGGTTTTTACATTGGACTGCATTGAAAAAACAAATATATTTGTACCTAGCTGTTATCTGGAAATGTTCAAAAGATTGTCTTTTTCTACAGTTCTCTCTTGTTTGATAGGGAGTACAGAATTTTTTCATAAGCAAAGTATATGTTTGGATCTTAAAGTATTTATAAAATGAGGATATGTAGTGGTAGTATTCTGTTAAGAGGGCTACTCTGCCCTGCTAAACAAGCTTAAATTCCAGTGAATTCCTGAGCTCTTCAAGTCGTGACCTATGTAACTGAGGATCCAGATTCACTCCTGCCCTATGGGGAACAGCAGAATCAATTTCATAACTTGATGGAGAACAATCTAGCCAAACTCACTTTCTGGTGGTGCAGGTACTCCTGTGAACAGGTTATCAGTGTAAATCTTGCCATTCTTACTACTGGTTTGGAATTGTAGCGCTCAAATCTTCTCTCCAGGAGGTGAAACACACTGATCTCTGGTCTCATGGACTGGGATTTCCTTTCAGTGATACAAGGTGGAAAGAACATCTTGCCTCCTGCAGCTGCAGTACACCCTTTGGATGTCAGTGACTTCCAGAGCCATTTGAGATTGTGTGCAAATATGCTGTTCTGAAGGCTGGAACACACATGACTCCCTTTTCTCATATATTTTTATACTTTCACCTCCACAAGTGTGTGTTTGACTAGAATGACAAAGAAAATGTTATTGCTGTTCTCAAAAGAGTGTTCTTTATTGACAAATTCTTTCTTTAATTATTTTTATTTCAAAAGTTAAGGCACTGTTGGAGGAATAATTTGGAAACGCTACCAACATAACTCAAGGAGTCAAAAGCGGGGAAATATCAGTTAAAATTTCCAGTGGAAACTTTATGCTGCTTCTATGTGTCCTGCATTATAATAGTTTTTCCTATGCAGAAAATAGGCCTCTACTTATACCTGGTCCTAGCGTAGTGCCTTAAGCACAGGTGAACACCCTGTCTCTTGCAGTTCGTCGTCACATTTACTGTAGCAAATGACAAGTGATGAGGAAGTTATAAGCTGTGTCATAATTCAGATTCTTTCTACATTAAGATTTTACAGACATAAGTAAAGGCAATGTAATTGGAAAGGGAAGGTTGGTGAATATTTTGTTCTACTATGGAGGCAATGCCCTTTTTACACGTATGTTTGTGTTTCATAATTTCTGTTTGACGGACCTGCTGCTAAGAAAATTGTGTAGTCAGTACCTATGGAGACCATCTGAGGGGCGGGAGATGATGGTATGCTTAGGGATGGTCTTTTATCAAGTATTTGAGCCACTGTCCCTTCAACTATATCCAGCTTTTAAAGCTTTCTTTTGCATCAGATAGAAGAGAGACATTTCCCACTTATTTTTGTCTCTTCCTTTATGCCGCTATGCCAGTGCCATCCAACATACAGTTTTTCAGTTCGGCACTATTGTACTTGAAATATTTTAAAGATGGGTAGAAACAGTTGCAATGCATAGGTGTCAGAGTTATAACTTGTCGTACTTTGTCTAATTTTTATGATTTTGTGTAACAGAAACATTCCATCCTTGAAGAATGCAGCATCGTCTCTCTAGATAGGAATTTAGTACAGACAAAGGTCTTGTCTTAGAGAAGGAGTTGCTAAGGAGAGCATCCTGAATCTGAGAGGGAGATGAAAAAGCAAAGCCACAGAACCAAGAATAAACAAGTTACAGGACATAATCCACAAGATTGTACTGCCTTGTAAACCGTGTTTCACGGTCATTTTTCCAGCTGGACCTGATACAAATCTTGTTGAAGGCAACAGTTATGGAACAAGTTCTTAGTGTTTGGTAAAAGAGCATTTCATGTTTTTGATTTTGCCAGTTGACTTTCCAGTTACAACACAGATGTGCACAGTACTTTTTCACTATAATCTCTGTTTCTGATAGCTTTTGTGTATGTTCATATTCTGTTTTTCTTTGTTAGAGCTGAAAAGAATTTGGGGTTGATCCTTTCTTATAAACTTACAGTTTTATGAAATTTTTAAAAAGAAGAGTCTGAATGTTTTTCTGTTTTGGTTTGGGTTTTTTTCCCCCATGTTTCTAACCTCTGTGGTTTTCCTGCTATTTGAATTAGTCATCAGGTAGATTGGAATTCAGGCCCAACCTTGTTCTGCTTTCCAGGATTCAGGCCTGTCCTGTTCTGCTTTCCAGGAAGGGCTCAGGAAACCTTAATTCACCTTCCTTCTGGTTGCTGCCTTCTTAGGGAAAAAGAGTACAGACTTGACATTCCTTATGGGACCATGTGAAAGAGCCTGATTTACAGACTCATGTAGGCAGAACTAGATCCAAAACTTTCTCGTTTCTACAGTTGTCAACTGTGGGAATGTAAGGGAAAAATAATAGTTTTACCCTAAGGTNTTTTTTTTTTTTTTTTTTTTGTAAGTATACAGGAATGTTAGAAAATATTGTAGATAACTTCTAGCTAAGGTTTGTATTTATGGTAATTATAACTGACATCCCTTTGAGAGTGAACGCTGTATTTACAGTATACTTCCAAACTTACCGTTGACATTTGTAAAAGGAATGGGCTAATTTTATCCATAGCTAAATTTTCTGGCTATGCTATTTTATGTAATACTTCTTCCTAACCAGAGGTTAAACTCGGCATGTGTTTTCACTTACTGGTGTCAAGCAGTTAAAACAATGTTGAGTTATTTCAATGTATCACAGTCACTATACTGCAACGGCCAAACCTTAATCTTTAAACTTTTGTGCCACCCCCCTCCCCAACAGCACCCCATTGGTAATTGTAGGATAGCAGGGCAGAACTTCTAAGTTGGGGAAAAGTCTCCTGAAAGGTTTTTTTTTTGAACATATAATGAAGCTGGCATATCAAAATATCACAAAAGGAGTGAAATGACATGTGGTTTATTTGTTACTTTTCTCCATGGTTTACAAAACATCTTTCTGGGAACTATTTTTCAAAATACACAATGCATTAACCTTAAAAAAACATATGCTAATGAAAGAGGGACAGTTTGGACAAAACTATTGAACGTCATTTTTTTAGTGTCTGGAAAGAGAAGTACAAAATTAGTTTGATTTGTGTGAAATACTTCTTTTATGTTTAATGGCACGTAAATGACAATAAAGTTCTGTGAGAAATTTCAAAGGGATCCTTTATCTGGTATAATTGAGTGGCTAGGGTTTTCAGTCAGTAGATATGTCATGGCAAATTTGGCTCATTCTTTGCTGAAAATGAAAACAACCCATAAGAATGTTGCCATTATAGCAGCCCATTTAATCAAAGTTATCTTATCATGCAGACAGTTGTGTCCTAGGATTGCACAGAAACATATCAAAAGCCAGTATTGAGCATCAGGCTTCCGAGTTCAAAGATAATTTGTAATACCAGAATTCCATTTTTATACTGGCACAGGCAGTGGTGCGACAATGTGATGATACATATGGGTGGATTCTGCCAGGGTTAAATTCCATAGCATATGAATGCCTCTAAAATGATCTCACTGTTGGGTAATCTGCATAACCTTCCACCTCTTCATTTTAATTTTAATGTTCCCAAGTATCTCTTTCTAATATTATTTTTTCAGTCCTCCTCCATATAATCTTGTGCTACATAACGCATTTGAGGGGAAAGCTATGGGCTAAATCCTGCTGCTGCTCTTTGGCCAGACCTACTGTATATGGATAGTATATGGATAGTATATGGATAGTATAGTCTGTATATCTATTGACTGGTGGTACTGTGAATGGTCCATGGGTCTGAGGCTTCTTTGGAGTGTTTGGACTTAACCAGGTGTGTGCTACATATTGCATGTGCAAACAGAAAGCTGTCACCTCCAGGGGGAAAAAATGGCTAGCAGTGACCTGCTGTAGTCAGAACTGTTCATACAGCTCCTAGTGGATTTCTTTTCCTTGGGGAAATTCAAGTGCAGACTTGAAATTGTTGGTAAGCACGATAAATTTGTTGCTGTGGAATGTTCTTGACTACTACCTTTTGCGGGAGATAGTTGGAGACTTACTCACTGGCATGGATTATGCAGCAATGTCACATTGAATCTTGGTGTGAAGAGACACAGGTATTAGTGTTCTGGAAAGGCGGTGGTCTAAAATAGGTGCCATTAGCAAAACAGCCCAGTCTGTAGTTTGCTCCCAAGTGGAAGAGGGCAGCCAGAATCAGGCCAGATGCCACCCAAGCTTGCCTGACAGGTCTTAATTCAAATGTCCTTAGTTAGAAATTGGGTTTTCTACAATACAGGCCAATAGGTACGTAATACAAGTTTGTTTTACGAAATATATATTTGTCTTATTTTGCTGTGAGGGTAGCATTTGTGAAAATGACTACTGGCAGCATCATGGATGAAACCTTTGTGTGGGCAAGGCCTGGGCCAACTTTCCCAGCACAGCTCTCCCTCAAAACATACCAATCATATGCCATTATACTCTGGCTAAATCAAACCTAAGCCTCCCAAATTGAGCAAACCAGTGTGTGTCATGTCAAGGTGAAGAAAAAACAAGACAGTTTTTGAACCACCAGTGAATTTCTACTGTTGATGAAGTTGTGATTGTAATTATGGTCACCAGAAGTAAATGTTTTTGCACTCATTGCTTAACCAAAGTGATGTCATCAGAATGCGCAGATACCCAGGTGAGGTTACGTAAGGATGGTGACAGTAAGAGTGTGAACCCAGAGTCTTCAACACTTCTGAGTTGATGAATAAAATGCTGTTAAAGAGTTGAGGCAGTAGCTACTGGAGATACTAGATCTAAAGGCTGGGAGGTAGAGAATTCTTTTTTTTATTAGAAGAAAGCTATTCTTCTCCCAGTCTGGAGGGGAGCATTTGCTGCACTCTTTCAGAGGTTGGTAGGCAAAATCTAACCTCTGTTTTGTAAAATACTTCAGAGTTGTTGCTGAGATCCATCACTCTGTAGTGATTTAATATTATTTAGAGTGTTTTCTGGAAGAAAAATAAATGAGGCAAGTAAATCCACGATTTTTCTTAGGCTAATTGTAGCCATGTTTTTTTACGCAAATCCTGTTTACTTTGAACAAATGTGTCAAGGCAGCAGGGCTCCATGTGAATAAATCCACTTCAGTAAAACTCAACATAATGAAGTACCTAAACATCTGTGTGTGATTTGATTGTTACTTATTTAGTGTGTGTGTGTGCAGTGTGCTAACACTAGAGTGTTACTGTCCGTACTTAATAAGGGATTGTAATTCAGTGCTATCATTCAAGATGGAGAGTCAATGGCAAAATGGATTCTCAAAGTGTGAGGGAACTTCTTTTTTAGTGTTATTTCTGCATTTTTAAGTAGTTCTAAGTTTTTGCATTATTCTTGAAATCTGCTCAGGAAAAGCACAATTCAATAAAGCGGTAAGAGATCTCAATAGTCTTTCCTATCACCAGCAGTTGTGACATTAGTTTATGATAATCTATAAATGGCCACAGAGTGCTTGATATGAGTTTACATAATTAATACTTTGGGAACCTGGCCAATTTAGGAGGACTGGCAGTGTATGTGGGATAACATTATTTTTGAACTTGCATAGGGAAAAATCTTTTCTCCTTTTGTCAGCTGCTTGCCTCTGCTTTATATTAATTATAAACTTTACTTTTTCTTTCTATGATGTAAAAGTCTGGAATCATTTTAGAACACATAAAGTTGTGGTTGGTTCAAAACTACAAATATGTAAACTTGAAATGTCCCAGAAGGTTGTTTTCTGACTTTGAAGTGAAAACATTTTCTGGCGGTTTTGATTCCCTCATTGCTACAGTTCAAGCCTATACATGAACAAGAAAAATGCACAGCGAGAAAAATGCAAGACTTCAGACCTTATCACTTATCACTTTTCTTTTTAAATCTCAGTGTGTCTGTACAACATGCACAGACATATGCCGAAAATAAAGGAATGGGAGCAATAGTCTGGAAGTTGGTAAGAAATTCATCTTTGGTATACAAGTAATAGGAAGAAAACTATATGGTCTGACTTGAAAATTTTGGCAGAGTTCCATTATCTCTGGCTCACACAAACACTGAAGTGGTTGGATTAAATGGCGGGGCACAGGTTTTATTTATAGCACAGTGTGTGCTGAAGCATAGCTTGTTACACGGTTAGGGAAATGCCTGCAGTCAGGTTTGAGAACCAAGAATTCTCTTAGTTTGACGAAGAGCTGTCTTAGGTAAAAGTAAGGGGGTTACACGTTCAGCTGGAATCAACAGGTCTCCTTCCTTTGTCATAGAGCTTATTAACAGCTATTTACTGTTGTGGACATGACTATGAAATTGCTTCACACTGATAGTCCATTATTAGCCCCCGTACTGATGAGAACCAGCTTTTAGCTATGCTATGATAAAATTACAAACATAAATACTGCATCTCTTCAGCATTTCTTCCTGTTTTTTTTTTTAATTATGAGGAAGGCAAAATCTGGCAATTCTAATAAAAATGTTTCCCTACTCCTGTCAATTATTCAGTGCTCCTTAGTAGGTGATAAATCTGCTGTGACTCGATTGGTGATGGTGGAGTAGTTAATTTATGTTGTCTGTTTATCAAGTCTTTGTATAAACATCATAAAGAAGATTTTTAAAGGATTGAAACACTAGTGCAGATTTTTTGAGCTAAAGAACTTGTTTTGAATATTGGGCAGATTTTGTGATTCTTGCTCTAATGGAAGATCTATAATTAGACTAAACTTGCATGCAAGTAAGTCAGTCATGAGGGTGATTTCACACAGTCTCTAGCACACAGAGGCCTGTGCATACACACACACACACAAAATTGTTGTGCCAAAATTTATTTGTAGTAATATTCCAGGCTTTTATCAATACCACTGTACTCTCCCAGGTTTAATAACATGGTCAAATAGGAGTTGATAAAAGCATTCATATGTTGTTAATGTGCAGTAATGAATTCTTAGAAAGCAAAGTTTCTCAATAATGTAACAGAAGTTTATTGTGTTCCCTTTCCACTTGGAAATAATTACAGAAATTAGTAATGGATGTCATATGCTATTAGTATATTTATTTGAAGGGAATGTAAGGTTGTTCATCGTATCAAGGCTGAAGGAAAATTACAGATGCTCCACCACACAAAGGAAATGGATACTCTTAATTATGCCCTATTTCAGAGTAGAAGCCTCAGGCATTGTGAATATCGGCTTTTCTAGATTTTTTATTTTCCATTAATTTGCTTTTGTATCATTAAAACATTTGTCAGTTGTCAAACAAAATTAGCATGGGAAAGACCATCTCATTTTAAAATGCTGTGAAGTCACGAAGCAGTATTTATGTACTTAATATTCTTAAGTCAGAGAACATTCCTTGGGAATTAATGTAATCTACTGCACGCTGGGTTACAAGATCAGAGATGAGAGTGACATAACTTTCTACATACCATAAATTCTCCACGAACAATTGGATACATGCCTGAAGGAAGTATAAGTCAAAATGCAAAGTCAATCATACACAGATTGCCTAGCTGATGGGTCTGTGCATACATGTACAGGCCCCTATCCTGCACCAAAATTAGCTTAAGCCTTCCTTTGGTGTAGCTAGTAGTGTTTTCTTTAGTGGAATTTTAATTTTTCTTTCAATAAAACATTGGATGGAGAATTTTATTTTTTTAAAAAAAGTAAATATGTACATAGAAAGATGGGTTAGAGGTAGAGATTATTCCTCACTGCTTTCTTTCGTCTCTGTAGATAAAAGACAATGTGACGAAAATGGAGCAGCTGATGTAATGGATATAGAATTTGGAAACATAGTCAGAGAACATAAACTCTGTATCATCTGCCATATCCCGGGTGGGAAGGGAAATAGGTGGGAAAACAGATGAAACACTTTCTTAGCAGCAAAAACAAGTATTTGTGACTTATCTTAGTACTCTCTTAATCATACATAGAGATTTTATATGTCATATACTTACTCTAAATATATTTGTTTTCCTTTTTTTTTCTCTAATTCATTGATTTAGAACAAATTACTTCACATTTTAGTTTTCTTCAGATGAGTAAACAATGCCTTTGCTTCCCAAGGTGTTCATAGCGCTGAAAAAAATAATTTCTGAAAAATTTCGGAATTCCTTATTACTTCCTAAAATCATCAAGTATTTCTCTTATTAGTGATTTCTATTTTCACCCTCTTTAATTCAAGACTTACTGGAAGTCTGTTGCTTCTTTCTTCAGACATTTGTTTGAACTGTGGAAGCTTTCCTTTGATCTCTTCAGACTCAGAATGTGGAACAATAGAGAAGATAAAAATGGTGACCTGTCATTTTCTTAATCTGTTACTTTTTTTTCATAAGAAGACGGATCACCAGTCTTGAGATCCATCTCGTCTAATGGTGCAAGATGAGATACATTTTCCAGCTGGAAGAACTATATGCAGTTGGAATCAATCCTTATAGGACTCGGCTATATCCAGCTAGTGTCATAGACATGTGTGAGAATGTTCAGTTTGGAGATGAAGAGCATAAGTGAAACTACTTTATTTTGACTGCTCTGTTGGAAACACTGAGCAATTTTTAATTTTTTTTTTATTTGTGTTGATAACTTTCTAAACTGAAAGGGAATAACTGGTTAAAAGCTTTGCTGATAGACTTGAAAGTATTGACAAGACCAAATTACAGTTCTCAAAGTGTAACAGCATTTCATATTTGATTACTGGTTTTGTTAACTGATGAAGTTTGCTCATTATTTCTGAGTTTAGCATGTGATACACAGCAACACTTAAGAATTCTTACGTATGCTTCAGATATTTAATTGCTTTATCAGCTGTCTCTCTCTGAAAAGTGAGGAAATTATTCCAAAGTTAAAACATAGAATATTGCAAGCACCATTGCCAAGTGCACATCCAAAGCTATTAATCCTTGCACTATTTGAAGTCCTGTATGTCTTGGATATTAGAAGAAGATTTTGAGCACAGAACTCAGATACTTTGCATGATCATATGATGGTTGCAATGTTGGAAGTGAAAAGCCATCGTGACTTCAGAAAAGGGGTGATCCCATTCGATTTTCATCTTTTGATGCAGATTAGTTTAAAGAGGCCTGTTTCAACTTTACACAGCATAATGGGGGATTTATAAATAGAAATTAAGTCCCATTAGACAGTAGTAAGGTACTAAGTATATTCCTGTAAGCTTGCATACGTTTAAGAATTCTTAAATGTCTTATGCTGTCATGGGAATGCTCCCTACATATGCAGTCTCAATGTGATAGGCAGATTGTACTTTTCTGTTTCTAGATGTTTCTGCTAGAACTAGATTATTACATTACCTCCTGATGAAATACTTGTTTCTGTTCAAGGATATCTTATTTTAGATAGCTTTTATTTGATCTTTTGAAAACCTGTGAACTAAACCACAGACTGGACTGTTGTTCTCCCGAGATGGGCATGGGTGTGTTTACTTAGACATGAAATCTTGACAGAGGAACAAACCATTCAAATTCACTGATGCATCAGCAGTGCAGCAGTTTCTGTCTCAGTAATTGCACTGCCATTCTGTAAAGATGATTTTTAGAAGGTAGCTTGATGGGTACCTATTTCTGAATGGGTGTCTCAATCTAGTTTGTCTCCCTTCAATTTGAAAGCAGATTATTATGTACAACTCATCTTCTTTTATTTGCCCAACCCAAGTGCTTTCCCAAGTGTACACAAATCACAAAACATTCTTCCTCACTGAAATGAGTTGAGGAATTACTGTGGATATTGCTTGAGAACCAGAAAAACTATCAATGGGGACTTTGGAGTTTTAACCACTGCTATTCTTCAAGGCCAGTTTTCCGTCTGCTGTGTAACCTACACACCCAATCTGCATTTCTCCAGTTTGGCTGGAAGGATACCTGTGGAGATTGTGTCAAAGTCAAAGTAAATGGTATTCACCACTTTCCCCTTGTACACAAAGCCAGTAATAGCATTACAGAAGGCAGCAGGGTTGGTCAGACACAGTCTGGCCTTGGTAAACTTGTGCTGGCTGTTCCAAATCACCTTTTTGTTCATCATGTGCATAGGTGTGACCAACTGTTCCTGGCAACTGAGGTTAGACTGAACAGCTTGCAGTTTCCTGGATGCTCTTTCTTGCCCTTGCTCAAGCAATTGCAGTGAGATCTTTTTCTGTTCTCACATGACAAATTAATCTTGCCTCTACCTGGCAGTTCTCTTATGCTTATTACGCTTATCTATATACTGAAGAGATCATACTTTACTGGATTTTCAATCTCTATATGGGAGTGGGATAGGGAGTGGAATATTGGAATTCAAGCATAGCATTGGGGAGGGCAGTCCTTCTTGAGGCCTTATGGTGTGCACTTAGAGGTGCAGGAGGAAAACCTGTAGCCTTCAAGTGAGGAAATATTCATTTCTACAAAGAAACACAGGGCTGAAATAATTTTGACCCCCTTGTGCTTATTCCTGAGGCAGTTTGTTACAGAGCTTCACTGCCTTTATCAGTTTCCCTGCTATCCTTGCTACAGTTTATGTCACTTACTTCTGCTCTTCACAGTTATGGAGCAGAACTGCTTTCCCTCAGGGTTTTGCTTGTTTGTTTTATATATTTAGATACTGTCTTCATATCGATATATGTACTTCTCCTCTAAGTTGGATGACTCTTGTGTATTCAGGCTTTTTTCCTGGGTAACATACTCTGTACGTCTAGTCATCAACTTTGCTTTTTTTCCCTGGATTTTATGAAGTTGGTCTACTTTATAGTGCATTATGCAAAAGAAAAGGTTCATGTCTACTGGCTTATTAGTGGTAAGAGATCTTTTTAGAAGTGAGGACTACTGCGTAAAAGGACTGGGTGCCAACTTTTCAGATTTACAATGGAGAAGGCAACAGTCATGAAGCATAGCTAGGTAGTTTGGTGGTTCTGAGACTCATAGATTGGTTTACAACTTAAGAGTTGGAAATACATGCTGGTGTCAAATTTACTCTGTTAGTATAGCTTGCTTATATTGCTAGCTGCCTAAATACTACTATCTTTAAGCACTTTTGTCCTTAAAAATAACCATGTGCTGATCAGGTGCTTAAAAAATAACCATGTACTGAATCAGAGAAGGAGCTAAAAAACCAAAATTAGCTATGAAAACGTCTAAGCCAATGTTACAGAATACCGATCTGAAGGCTTGCTCTTTAAATTGCTTAGAGTATGGCAAGTAAGATAATCCTTATGACAGAAAGAAGATTTTAGTATATGACTTCCTGTTTTGTTCTACAGATCTAGGAAAACATGCAAATATCAATTTAAGACTGTTTGGGTTTTTTTTTAACATTAATTCAAAGGTGCCTTATTCTAACACAGTAGAAATGATACTTTCTTACCATTAGTTATTTCATATTCATCTTTTAAATCTGACTTCTATTCTCCCAAAATATTGCAAAAGATCTCCAGACGAATAGTCACACAGCAAATCAATCCAAAATGTATGTACTGAAAAAAACAAAATTATGTATTCTGATGTAATACACAGTGATCACATGCAAGAAACAGATTTCAAAGTGACTGCTATAATGTGAGAACCTCACTGCAATCCGGGTACCCATCAATCCATGTAGCAGACTGTCTGTGCACTCAGTAATGAATGATAACTTCATGGATTGTAAAGTATAGTATCTTCACTCTTCTCTCAAAAGCAAGTGCAGTTGTAATTCCAGATACTGTTTTTCATCATGGTTTTGATTTTTGATTCTTCAAAAATGCATTGATATTTGTAGATCAGAAGTGGAGTAAGGCAGTGGTGATGCTAAACGCTGCCTGCCATTGAATATGTAATGGCAGTGGTAATGCTGAGCACTGCCTGCCAATTAACACGTTCTTAAGAAACCTGTTGCATTAAGGTCCACAGCCTTTAATACTGATCACTTCATTCCATTTATAATTTGTGGGCATGGCCAGACCAACACCATCTGAATTCCTCACCTGCCTAAGTTCTTAGTATCTTGTTGACCTTTCCCTATTGAGGTGCTGTTGTTAAAGAAACTCCATATTTTTATTCAGCTGATCAGCTTTAAAATATAACTACCTTAGATGCGGCCATGTCTGAAGACCACATTTCTCTTTTGGTGTTTGCATTAGCTGGTACTCTTTGCAGGCTTAAAAGGGAGTTAGACCTAGAAAACTTGGGGGGCTTCTCTTGCTCTCTGCAGTCTTCTACATGCCTTTATTGAATATTTTTATGCAGAATCTTTCAGGTTCTTTGGCCAAGATACAGGTTTTTTTTCATAGCCTAGCCTGGGTGGAGTTGCCTTGGACCTATTTCCTTGGACAGGAGAAGGAGCCAGGATTGGAAAGACCAGCTCTTCTGGGCAAGATGCAGTCACTGTCTCATCAGCTCTGTCCAGGTGGAGTTGCATCAGCCAGAAAAAGACATGCCAGGCCAGTCTGGAAAAAAATCCAACAAACAACTAGCTCTGAGAGTAAATCCAGGAGAACAATGCCCTGGAGATCGTTAGTACATCAGATCCAAATCAAGCTTTATCCTCGTGCAAATAAATGATCCATAATCTAAATTGAAATAAGGGCATGGGTTTGTTTTATTAGCAAGGAGTTTTTTCATGGACAAATAATTTATTTTTAAGTTTTGTGGTTTGTGTGCTGTTGATTTGAAAAGTAATATTTATCAAAAATGATTCAACTTGAAGGAGTTTCAGGAAGCATTATGCATTGAAACTAATGGATAGGCTTTGTTCTGTCCCTAACCTTCAAAAATGTTGAGTTGTTCCATGTTGAATTTTATTTAAATTAGATTTTTAGCACACATATTTGACCTTTAAACACAATTAAGTTTACTGAATGGGCAAAGAAGAGAGTGGAATTTTCTAAGATTTAAAAGGGCCCTCACTGTACATCTCTTCCTATGGAGGTGTTAGTTTAGTTACTGCCTTCAACTGAACACCACTCTTGAGGAGTTTTCCTACTGGATATTTCAGATTTTTTTACTCCTTTTGTGGTGAATTTCTATTATAAGTGAAATTTCCAAAATCACCCCATGATATGAAAGAAGTACAGAGGGGAATTATAATTTATGCTTTTTTATTTGCTGTATGCAGTCTGTTAAGAGTGTTGATATGCCTAAAAAAAAGTTGCCGTCTTTCAAATAAAAATATCTTAAAGACGTACACAAGAAAGGACTTACTTAAAAATGTCTTGAAAGCATCTTTATTCTGATTTGGGCAAGTAACGAAGTTGGAATTCCAACAGACTATTCTTGTATCACAAGACAACTGATGGCAGAATGTCCACCTGACAACTGAGGTTGTTAAATGCAATTTTTGAAAAAAGTTAATGGACCAAGTGTTTGTGTTGTGGTTGTACTAGCTGAAAAGATTTCTTTCAGCGTCGAGAGAAGCTGGAAAATACAGTACGGAGGGTTACATGAAAGTAAGATTTTTTTTTTTTTTTTTTTT
>RSEF01000001.1:104322621-104337168 GCA_003993805.1 Himantopus leucocephalus | reverse complement strand
TTTTTTTTTTTTTTTTTTTTTTTTCCTTGAAGTTAGCTTGCTACAGCTTGTTCTAGTTTATTTCCCAGAGAGACTTAATTGAAATTCTGTATTTCCTGTTGGCTCCCATAAGGTGGCTTCCTCTTTAACACATAGATCCTTCTCAGAGGCATCCAACTCTCTTAGTAGACATCAGATGTTAGATGGAATTTAGGTTGTCTGGATCTTTCTTTGGTGATGTCTTTTCTTCTCTTTTAAATTACTGCAAGTCATAGGACAGATTGTGCATACCATGCTATCACATCTACCCTCTTAGTGACAGTGGGAGTTGAAAAGAGGTGCTAACTGCAAAACCTAGTAAGATGGAATCAATTACTGGTTTCTGGTTATTGATAAAGTAATAAGCCTTGATAATAAGGCTTAAAATAACAAGCTTTATTCATCCTACCTATCAAGTATCATAGTCAAAATAAGAAAAACCTACCATTTCTGTATTAAACAGGGTCATTGTAAGTGGAAAAAAAGTAGCATTTCAAAATGATTACTTCTGCTTCTCAGTTGCTTCCTTGAACCAACAGACTGGCTTTGAAATTAACAGACTCGATAGCCTGGGGCAGAGAAACTCAGGTTAAGGAGAGTGTTAGGACTGCAGCAGGAATTGTACTACTGAAACTTTTCTGATTGCTCATCCCTAAAAATGTGCCAGTGGATCTCAGTGTAATAAATGTTGGTCTGTAGGTAAGAATAACATTGCTTTTGTTCATCCTTTTTGGAAGATGCCTGAGCAGAGAGATCCTGTGAGCGTAAGTTGAAAGCTTATGAGTTAGGCTACTTTTGTAGATACATGTGCATGTATGTGATTTGCAAAGTTAACTGCTGCATGTTGACAGCCTATTTTTCTAAAGTAAAGTTAGACTTGTGTACAGACTGTAGGCATACTAATATTTTGAAAAAAATATTTAATTGGGGAACTTCAGTTGCAACTGATAGAACTACGTGCAATGCTTTTAGCTTACCCGCTCTTATTAAGGTATTCTTTGTTACCCTTTTTAAGGGTATGGTCTATATGGCACCTATTTTCATCAATCAGAGTATTTATTAATGTGGATTTTGTAGCTAGGATTGTTGGTGTTTTAGGTAATCTGTGGTGAGAAAGATGATCTAACATTGTCCACAGCTCCATGACCGGAGGATACAAAGACATCAGACAGATTTTCTGCAGAAGTGCACAGCACTATGACAAGAGGCACTGGGCACAAGTAGGAACATGGGAAATTTCAGTTAGGTATTAGGACTTTTTTTTTAAACCACAAAGTTGATAAATACTGGAACAGGTTACCCAGAGATGTTATGGAATCTATGTCCTTAGTGGTGTTCAAGACTCAGCTGGACGTGGCCCTGAGCAACCTCCTCTGATCAGGTCTGCTATGAGCAGGCGGTTGGACTAGATGACCTACAGAAGTCCCTTCCACCCTAAATTATTCCTTGATTCTATGGCTGTGGCTGTCTTAGAAGTGTGTCTTGTTTATTCTACTGCATAGAAACAGAACTATTTTTAAATGTTTCCCATTTTAAGCTATATTTGGGTTTGAGCCAATCAACTAATATTTCTCCATGTTTGGGAGCCAAAGTAAATACAAAAATATAAAATAGCAAAAATAAAAGTTGCACAGTGTTAGATTATCATTGAAATCTTGGCTGGTGTCACTATGGCACCAGATTTGGAAAATGAAAGCACTGCTGTAAATGATTTGAATGTTCTGTGAGGTGGTGCTCACAAATAGATGGTGCGAATATATTTTCTTTAGGCACGCTTCATTTGTCTAGCACTCTGGGAGGCAGTGCTAGGTCTTGTCTTCATGCCCTCTAAAATCTTTGAAATGGTGAAAAACAAACAGCTTCAATGTAAGGCAAAAGGAATTCTGATGACGAAGCCAAATTTGCTGTAATACAGTACAGCTGTATTCACCCTCTTGTTTTGTAGGGCAGAGTTCAAGACTTTTCAGTCTATGGATAAAAACAAAAAATAGAACTGTATTTGATCACAAGAGACCCTACACACTTAAAGCATACCAGTAGAATCACAGAATAAGTGAAAGTGCCTTCTTGTCCCAGTGTTGCTTTTGCTCAGCCTTCAGCGAAGCAGGCAAACAGCTCCAAAAATGTAAGTTGCCAAGATGAATTTATTTCAAAATAAAAAAATGGTTACTTTATTTCATTTGTGCTTCATTCTTGAAGTTTGTTGCTATATCAACACCTCAGGGTTACTTCTGAATATGTTAATTATTAGTTAATAAATTATAAGCCAGCTGTTAACATATCTTCTTAAGTTGAAGAGAGAGTGCTCTTCAGCTGAAGAGCCATTATTTGACAGGGCCAAGATGTATTTTGGGGTTTGGGTAGAAACAGAGCCAGTTAATTCAAATTCCAGTCACCTCATCACCTAAATTCTCTCACGTTCCTTGAAACAGAGGAAAATCAAACCAGCTGGTAATTTTAACTAACTCCACATCTATTGTTACCAACAATATTGTAATGATATAGTGGGGCATGTGACACAGAGTTTCAAAGGCTTTAATTCTCTGTTACTGAAACAAAATTCTTTTGTTTGTTCTTTTGGGAAGCAAACTCTCAGGTGGTTTTATTTGCTTTTATAGGTTGGAAACACCAGTGTCCCCAGTGCTGAGTTGCTGTACAAATACTGCTTTAATGCAGCTAGACCAGTGAACCATTTCTGTTTATCTCCTTACTTCTCTCCAGTTATTAAATAGCAAAGGAATTATATAAGTCTATTCTTAGTAGTTACTGTTTCGCCTTTCAGACTGCTTTGCAATGGTGATTTCTTAGGGGGATGTTAGACCTGAACCAAAGGACTTTGACTAAACTTTTGATGTGAAAGTAGAAGTTGAAAATTGGACTTCTCTCTTTGTCTTGTAGCTAAACATGAACCATGAGTTAGAACTAGCTGCTATGAATAAGCAATTGTGGAGGTGCTTATGAATTCTCTCCTCTCTTCCTCTGTTATTCCATGATTAACTAAAGTGATAAGAAAAAGAAGATACTTCACAAAATCCCTGGTGGATCCAAATCTTGAACAACGAAGTGTCCAGCTAAATATTTTGTATATTAGTTTCCGTATCTGCTTTCACATTTTAAAGAGGTGAATTTCTGTTAGGTAATTCAGAGTTAAATATTTCTAAAATGTCAATGTTTATTTGCTCTTGGCTCCTGTTGCCTATACATGACCACTTGTTTTTTCCAACTAGTCAAACTATGGTGCTCCCAGCTGAATTCTTCAGACCATTTGTAGCTATTTTCTTCTTTCTGAAGCATTATAGGTGGCTGGTTCCCTTATGATGCCACTGATTCATTAAGCTGTCTTTAGAAGTCTTTCCCCTTATAAGCAAAGAGTCTTTTCCCTAGAGTGATTCTAACACTGCAAGTGGACTGATGCATTTAACATAGTGCTTTTAGTTCAGATATGCTGTGCACGGTTTGTCCTGCTGGTTTTGGCCATCAATTGACTTTTGTTCAATTCAAGAGAATATTGCAGATCAGCGTGGAATTTCTGTTGGCAAGCCAGGAGGGAAAGATTGTTTTTCAGTGGTAGCTTTGGGTCCCAGAATCTTTCATTTGGAAGTGGCCTCAATGTAAAAGAATTACTCTACGAATGCAAATACTTAAGACCAGAGTTTAATAACACATGGGCAAAAGCTGATACAAGTGAATATGAGTTAGGAAAATTCTACCTTGTCTTGCTCTGTGCCTGCAAGTGTTCTCTTCTGTTTGTAAAGTGTTTTCAGAATCTCTTTGCGTTGCAATTAGAGGGTCTCTAGTTTATCATTTGACTCTTTCATCAAGGAGACTCTGAGGGAGGGAAGGTATTCTAAAATCATAATATGACAAAGTTATTTTCTCAGAATCAAATACATTCTTATCACAGTATCATAGCAGTCAAGTTCCTGTGACTTCCCTTGTCCATTCGATCATGTTTAATGAATTTTTATCTGAGTGGCGGCCAAGATACAGATACTACTCAGAACGGGAATGCCTGATTTCCCTGTTAGTTGTTCCACATACTGTGAGATCAACACAAGTGAAATCTATTTTGCTAATGTGCTCCTGAGATTTGTCCCCATTTACCAAGCTAATTAATATGAAGTCCTTTATATCTGTACTGCTCCAGGCTGGCCCTCTCGGCTAAACTGGCACTGTCTGTGCAGCATGTAGCATTGAGCTCTCCCTGGCTGGCTGCAGAGGCCCCTCTGTGCTGCCATGTCCTCCCTGTATACCTCTTGTCCGCTCCAAGTGACCATGTGCACCTTCCTCGTAGGCCTTAACATGAGTTGCATTTTGTTGTGTCGTCATGGGAGGCTGTTTGGTGTGTTTTTAATTCTGACCAATATAGTGGAGTTGGGCTTACATTCTCTCCTGCACAAAGCTGCCTTTTCCTTTTAGATTCAGTTCTGTCCATACACTTCCAGAACATGGTCAGCCAATGGTAGTTATTGTCTTACCAGTTAAAATTCATCCCTTGGTTTCAGTGATTCTGGAATGCACGCAGCCTGTGGAAGAGAATGTGGTTTAGTCATATGAAGCGTTGTTGCTGTAGCACAGTTATTTTCCTTTAAAAACGTGCAGCTAAATAATAGTGAAAGAGGCTATTTGTCTGCCTTGCCCTTTGTTGCTCTTTGAGTCAGGCTGCACCCTCAAGAGGAAGGGGGGAAGAACATCCTTGCTGAGATCAACTCAGCCCTCTCAGCTTGGGGAACTTCTGCTGTGTGGAGAGAAGGAAATAGTAAGCAAGGACCTTACAGAAGAGGTAGAAGATAGTTATGTTAAGAAGAGCATGAAGCAGACCCTGTAGCTAGATCTCCAAGGAGAGGAAAAGAAAGATTTTCCTAAAGACTGCAGGGACTCTGCAGTATTTATTGCCATCCAGGCAATCACTGAAAGGATCCTGTACTTAAAAGTGAACTAGAGGGAAAGCACCTGCCCTGTCAAGACAGTGTGGGGAGGACAAGGATTTTTTTTTTGTTAAATTTTAAGTTAATCTCCTGTTCTTTTCTTCTCTTTCTGCCTTATTCTCTATTTTTAAAAATACATTTATTCCTGTTTATGTTCTGCTGGAACTGGCTTTGAGTTTACAAGCTCTCTTGGTGGTTTTGATGTGCTAGCTATAAAGAAAAGGTCTAAAGGGTGCTACCGCAAAGCTGTTGCTGTCTTGGAATCCTGTTTAGACTTTCTGTTTTTAGAAACCTCACTGACAGTTTTTAGGCTTAAATAAAATCAAGACCCCTTGTCACTATAACTGAACACTTATGGATAAAATACAGTATCTATCTAATGGGAATCAAATCCAGTTGAATTCAATCTTGAATTAGAATTAGGTCTTCAGATTAATGTAAAGTATAACTGAGAGGTACGTAAAAATAATTGTGAAAATAAAGTGAAATTATTGTAAACTTTAAATTAAAAAAAGACATTCACTAACATTTTTTTAAAATCTAGGTTTGGGTCTGATTAAGAATTTTAATACAGAAATCAAATTATTATCTCATATTTGAATCAAGTACTTAAGTCTTGCTTTCTTCTTAAACATGAATATTCAGTGGAGACTAAGAGACCATCCTTTCATTTATGCTCAGCTCTCCAAAGTTAGGTTAGAGTTTTGCAGACTACATAGTTTTAATAAATCTAGTTCACTGTCAATCAGAGGTAATAATCCTAAACTTTTTGGCATGGAACGCTTTTTACTTACTAAGCATATTTATGAAACGTATTAGAGGGGTTTGAAGTTAGTTGGGTTTTCTTGCTGGTTTCTGCTATTTGGAGGCTCATCGATATTCAAAGTTGTACACCCGCAGCAGTTTCAAATACTGAAAATAAAACAAGTTAGGTTCTCTCCCAGACAAGGAAGCAACTGCCACCCCTTCCCCTGTGATAGCATTGTACTGCTGAAAATGTCAGAGAGCTTTCTAGAAACCTTGCAGTCTTCTGCAACCTGGCAGAGTTGCCTTTGGAAAATTGTGATGGTTTCCTGGCTGAGTGCTTTTACTTGATCAGTCTTTAGATAAAGGAAGAGTCTCATCGGAGGCACATGTTTTCCATCAGTTTTACTTGTACGCTTCTTTCTATAAAGGGAAGACACTTAAAGTGTTTGGCTTAGGTCTTTACATTCAGTGTGCAGACTGCAGGTGCTTGACAGTACTATTAAGTCATCTTCACAGATTGGGGATTGTGGCATCTTAGCAACTCTGGTCATTAGAATTTCTCAAAAAAAAAAAGGTAGGTAGGCTGGGATGATACCAGAAAGTCAATGTGTACTTGTCTAAAGAAACTTTGAATATCAGTTTGCAATTATTGAGAGAGAAAGGAAGAAAGGAAGAGAGTTAGAGTGAGGGAGTGAGGGAAAGAAAGAAACAAAGATAGAAAGAAAGAAAAGGAAGTTCAGTATTGCTCTACCCTTTAATTTAATGAGAGGTCATACATTTCTCATTGTTTTTCTTCAGGATTTAGCTCCTGAAGTAAAATGATTTTGTGCAAATTCCTGATTTTTTTCCTGAAAAGTTAATTTCAGCCCTCATGATTGGAGAGATGCCTGAAAATCTGTTGAGAATGAAAATTTATATTTTGAGAATGAGAGGAGAAATAATAACCCAAAATGTACTATTCTAGTGCCAGTGTTGTAAGTATGGGGAAAAGTCATTACTTCTTTTTAAGCATTGGCGTTCAACAGTTCTGTAAATATGATAAGGCTAACAGTGACAAGGGAATGTTAAAATTGTAAGTATCAAGGAAGGAAAAGCCAATCTTCCCTCACCCCACCAAAAGAAGTTGAAACACCTTTTTGTAGCCTAAAAAATTGATTATTCTGTTATGAAGTCATTCTGTGTTGCTACAAGTTAAATTTTTGTAGATGGATATGCAAGATGTTTCTTGGTTTATGTGCTGCTCCCCTGGAAAGCATAAAAATGGATGTTTAAAAAAAGTTTCTTAGTAATTTTGAGTAAAGTATATATGTTGGTTAGGTGTCTTGGTGTAGTTCCAACTAGAAAATTACATTTCCAGCTCAACGTAGCAAAAAAANAAAAAAAAAAAAAAAAGTTTTACGATTTTACCATTTTTATTTGCATCTAGTTACTGTTTATCCCCTGCTGTAATTTTGCAGTGTGATTAACTTAATGTTAAAACTTCATATTTTTTACTAACCAAAAAAAAATATCAAATTCCCAAGTTTTTCACCAACGGGTCCTATAGATGGTTAATACTACTATAACTCCCGCATTTAAAGGAAAAAACACTTGCACTTTTTCCAGTTGCATAATGCACTTTTCTATTGCTGCAACTGTAGAAGATGTTACAGCTAATGATAGTACTAAATTAATGATGGAAAAACAGACATGTTGGAAAGCACAATTTTACATGACTGTTAGTTTACTTATTTTAAAATATACTTAGTTTCCAGGAGACTCCACCTTTAAGCAATTGCTCTGTTGCTTGTGACTAGCAAAGTAAACAGCCCTATATTGTTATAGTGTCATATTCCATTGCTGAATATATGATTACAATTAAAATACATTTTTGTCTTCTCTTTTTTTACTCTTTCCCCAGTGAAAAGGCAGAGTCTGAAAGTTCAGATCAATGCAACAGATGACACCGTTTGCATGAGGTATCTTCGACCAAGTCAAAACACCAAACTAGAAGGTTTTGTCCTGGGTTATGGAAGCAACTTCTTCTCTAATCAGTACATTCCTTTACCTTCGGAAGGAAAAACCTACGTAACAGAACTTGGTAAGGCATATTTGCTTTTCATGCTAGTGTTGTCATGAATTGTAGGAAGAGAGTGAGGAGAATATGAACCTTTGGGTTTCTTAATTTGGGGTTTTATTTGGTTGTTGCTCAGGGATTCTTTGTGTTTGTGTACAGTTGGCTTGAAGAATTTCAGATGAAAGTGGAATTAGGAGATCCTTCAAGGAGAACAAATAGTTCTTGTTGTTTGGAAAAGTTTGCTACTGGTATTTGTTTTGAGGATATTCATTGTACTAAGAGATTGTACTATATTGACCACATCACAGATCAAATTGGGATGTTTTGACTAAAGTTGCAGTTATAAAGTAGAATACAAGGGAGATGTGCATGTTTTTAACAAATTGTACATGAAGCAATGAAACAGTTTTGAGAACTGTGTGGTTGATTCCCTTTACTAGAAACATTCCCATCAAAATGATGCCTTTTCTGGCAGGGGCTTGTTCCAGTTCTACACATTATAGAATAACCTATAACTTCTATGTCAGAAGTTATGGATGGAATTCCATGAGCTGTTGTATCAAGAACGTTATAACCTGTTGCCTGGGATAATGAGGAAGAAGGGAATTTGGTTGTCCCTTTGACTTGGGGTTATGACAGTATGGGCAGGATAGCAAAATACTAGAACTGGATTGGTTAGAATTGTCAGGTAAATGGTTAAAACATTGACTTACCAAGATTTGACCTTTTAAGAAATCTGTTCAGTCTCTGAGGATTTTTCTGTTGCTTTCTTTAATCTTTTTGTAGCCTGAAATGGATCTGGGTTACCCTCATCATGGTAATGCCAGTGATCTTGGTGTAAAACAAGGGGGAAGAAAGGACACATACGCACAGAAGTAACAATTGCTATCTTTCTGATTTTGTCAGTTAAGGCAATTCTGGGGGTCTGCTAACTGCAGAATAAAAAAGAATAAATAAGATGTTAGACACAGAATAATTAAGGTATTAGAGACTTTTGTTAGAACACTGTAGCAAAGGTTGACTTTTTCTTTTTCATGAGTTGGTACTCCTGGGATCTCTCTGTAATTCTATCACCAAATGTCACTTAAGCTGTGTTTGATTTATCTGATTTATCCCATGTGTAACTTTTGAATCAGTTCACTAAGAATGGTGTACAGGATTTTCTGTAGAATACTGTGAAATAGGCATAAGTAATACCTGCATAGCTGTATTGAAGGAGTAGTGAGGATTAATATTTTTCTCTAAGATCCTTGGAAAGAGGATGAATCACTGAATGCAACATCATGTGTAGATCATTGGCATTTCCTATTTAATAGCAGCTTTAATACCTAATGCTTTGTGAAATTGTATGAAAACAGAAAGCTGAATGTCACCTGGAACATATGAGATTTTGGTATTTTGTAACTTTTACGTTAATAGCTAATGGCTGGAAACTGTAGACACCTTTGTTTCAGTACATCAGAGTGCTAGCCTCATGCATATTCATTAAAGCTTACCATTAAGCAATCAAAATCGTGTAGCAATGAACGCAGAAGATAAAACCCACAATGCATACAGCCTGTACTGAAACAAATGCATTTTCTCTAGTGTATCTGGACAGGGGAAACCACAAGTGTCAGGCAATACTCTCCTTTTCCTTTCTAATTATTTTAAAGGACATTAATTTCAAAATTTTAAGTCACTCATGTTAATACAAATTGTCAATCAGTTTCCTAGTGACAGTGAATCTATGATTATGACTTCTGAGTGTCCAGTAACTAAAAATGCAATGTGAAACATAATATAAATATAAAGACTAGCATTTCCAACTTTAAGAAAATGTCATCTTTGAAAGGACAGGAACAAAAGAAGCTAACAGCAATATGTACTTCAACTTGCAAGCATTTATTTAAGGCAATTAACAGTACACTTATTGGAGCTATTGCTTTAAGTTAAGAGATTTAGGCTTAGATTATATGCTTTGTGGACTTGTTTATTGGAGTTTGGAAGGAGAGAGCACATCGTTTTTCCCATTCATTAATTTTAAACACCACATTAAACTGCAGCTTTGACTGTACTTTCCAAGTGTGTGCAGAACATGAGCTAAAGCAAGAAACACCTGTTGTGCTTTTGGCTCTATTTTAGAGTGACTTGTGTGGCAGAGTTGAAGAGAGGACAGTGGTGATTGCTAGCACCCCCACAGTTTCAGGGACCAGCTTCTGGCACAAACTGGAGGAATTGCAGGATGGTTCTTAGTTTTAGGAACAATGGTTAGGTTTTATTCTGGCAGACAGAGAACTCAGCTCAGCACACACTTTATGTGGATGTTAGAAAAAATTAAGGTATTGTAGAAACAATTTCAAGATACTTTCCAAAGATAGAAAACCCCTAGACCCTATTGCTGAAAAATCTTATGTTATCTTTGTACTCCTAGTACATCTCCTATGTGATGAAGTTGGCCTAGTATGCTATCTTCGTATCAAAACAGTATCTTTTTAAAATTTCATACTAAAAATTGTCTAGTCCATCTTCTAGATAGTCTCGTGATTCAAGTGCCACTGTATATTTTGCAAAAGTTCTTCATTGGGTTCCATACATTTTTCCACAATAAGAACAACAAGATTTATAAAAAAATATTCACATTCACCTTGAGAACTCCTTCTTCGTGCTCTGATGCTTTGGCTTATCTGAGTTTTACAGAAAGCAGATGAACTTTTACAGGGTGCCCTGAACAGTGGTTAGTTGTGGCTTTTACTGAACAGCATGTGGAGGGAGTGATTCCCAGATGTGAAAAGACGTTGTGGCCTATTTAGATCAAGTCTAATAAAATTTAATGCTTCCTCCTCTCCTGTCAGTTTTAGGGGTTCATGGATAGAGAACACCTTTCCCAGTCAGTTTAGGGACTTTGATCGCAACCTTAAATTGATTTGGTAGCTGAAATGTAAAGATTAGAAATGGAGATTTAAAGGTATTTGTTAGTTACTAAAGTACATGTTTTCCCAATGGATTAAGGCATTTTGCTTTAGAATGTGATCTCCTGAGAGAATGACTAGATCCCGGAGAACGGAATCTCTGTATCTAGACAAAGTGGATCTTGTCCTACTAGTATTAAAATTGTCTATTCAGAGATTTGTAAGTGAAGACAGTACAGATATACAATCAACTGTAGACCCTACTCAAAGAAAAAAAACGTTCATTAGTTTAGCAGTTAGGCCAATGTAAGAAAGCACACAGACTTGGCATATAAGTCAGTCATGATTCCCTCCCTAAAATCCATCAATCCTTTAGAATGTTCTTTGTCCTTTCTAACAAACAGTATAGGTCTACACAGCAGAATGAAGTGCCTTGCAGACATTTCCTTGATTTAGCTCTGCATGCCTGGTTTTGTTAATGGAGCAGCATAATTGGTATTCTGTTTGGGATAATTGTCCCTGATAGGAACTGGAGTATGGGGAATGAAGCAATGACTAACTTATTTTTTTAGTAGATGACACAATATACACAATAATATATATATCTCTCTCTAAGGCCCATGACTTCCGTATTTCCAACCCTGTCACTGTTGATTAAGATGAAATTTATTGTCAGAGTTTCTGCTGGGTCACATATCTCTTATGAACCTGTTAACAATAAACTTGAAATCAGCAGATTTATTAATTTATGAAATTACATGTACATATGTGCATATATTTTAAAAGAAATGAATAAGGATGCGGTCTTTCCTAGGATTTCCAGGAGAGATATACGGCTTTGTAGAAAGTGTGACATCCGCCTACATTTTATCCATTAAAATGTTCAGCACCTCACTGCAGTGATTCTTATCTTAAAATATTTGTTTTTCCTTTCTTTTGCAACTAAAATAATAACTGAGCCAGCAATTGCGTAACATTATCCATGAATTGGGAACTGCCTGCAGAGGGCATGTACAAAGAGCAAAGGGTTCTGTTGGATTTCCTGGACTTCTAATGAGCTCATGCTGGCAACAACCTCTTGACCAGTTTCATGCATTGCTAGATAGATGAATTTGATTCACAGTGAAGGGTAAATGACAATGATGAGGCAGCATCAAAGTTTAGTTCAAAGAAGTATGCTTTTTTATCAGGATACAAGATGTGTTTTCTTTTGTGCTGAGTGTACTTTATGAGCTTACATGACAGTAAACAATATTAATATTGGTCATGGAAGCTATTCAGACTGTGTCAAAAGAGATCAAAGTGTAAATTCAACTACATTAATAAATAAGGTGAAGAATTCTAGTACACCTTGAACACTGTTTAGAAAGTGTAATTCAGGGATGTGTGCTAGAGCAGTGCTTAACTAAAAGATCTCACCGTGCAGTTTCTTATATCTGATCAATTCCCAGAAATGTGCAGATGTATTAACCACATGGTTTTCAAGATGCCAAATAATGTAAGTATTAATTCAGAAGTATGTTGCTTCCTAATAACTTACCAAAAACCCAGATTCTTATTGCAAATGTTACCTGAGCCTAGTGGACTGGAGGATCTGGAGGAGGTCAGCAGCTGCACCTTCAGCTATACAAGCTATACAGACCAGCAGCAGGTGCATTCACACCAGCCCCTTTGTCCCCCATCTCTATCTTTTCCTGTGCTTATTACACCAGAATACACTTTGATCCTTCCCTTTCTCCACTTTTGGCCTTTGCCCTTAACAACATCCCGTAATAAGTCTTTAGCAATCCCTAAATTCAGATTAGGGAATTGTGGCCTGAAACTAAAGAATACTTTGTTTAGTATTCTGAATCTGCTGGTCTATGAGTTCTAATGATGCATTGTAACACTTTATTTTAAAATTTATTCTAATTTTGTTAGTCGGTTCATTCTTAAGTTGTTTTGCTTTCAACTGCATTCCTGTATTGGCTGAACCCCAAACTGAATTAAAATAGCGTGCTTGAACATAAGCAGAATTTGCTAGCGTTTTGCAGTGCGCGTTAGTTGCCTGCTGCCACAGAGTTGATAGCCTAGCTCATGGTGTATGGAAGTAAGTGTTCTCCTATATTAGTTTGATGTGTCAGTGGCATGTATTTTTGTTATATTCTGTTGTCTCCTGAAGCTGTTAGGGTGGATAATAAACGTTTATTTTCTTTTAACAATTTTATATCATTACTATTACAGAATCTTAGTCAAACGGTTGTTTTTTTCTTTTATAATGACACCAAAGTGCTGGTTTATTTCTGTGCAAGTTTGCAGTCTTTCAAATGTTTCTTCTGTGGTAAGTAGTAGGCGACTCTCTTCTATGAGGTATGGAGGCACCCATTTGCTGACCTGGTGCACTCTCTAGGGAAGTGTGCTGCTTACTGGTGGCTCATATCAAGGATGTCACCAAGAGACTACCAAACCTCATGTAGTCCTCTGACTATTCTCTGCTGCTGCTGTTTCACTTGGGCACCAGTGATGCAGCCAGGAGCAGCCTGAAGACTATCAAGAAAGATTATAGAGCCCTGGGAGCAGTGATCAGGAACTCTGGGGCACAGGTATTTTTTTCATCAATTGTCCCGGTCAAAGGGAAGGGGGTTGATAGGACTAGGTGAATCTGGCAAATCAATAAATGGCTACAGGATTGGTGCCACAGCCAGGGGTTTGGCTGCTTAGACCATGGGACTTGCTTTGAAAAACCTGGTCTGCTGGGGCCTGGTAGGCTTCACCTGTCAGACAAGGGGAAGGACAACTTTGGTCAGAGGCTTGCCAAGCTTGTGAAGAGGGCTTTAAACTAGAGTCACTGGGGGAGGAGAACCACAATTCATCCCACTCCTACCAATATGATGCCAATACCAGTAATAGATGCCCAGCGCCTGGAGAACGGTTGCAGGTCAGCAGGAGAGCACCTGGAGTGCAACACAAAGGAAAACTAGCCACTCCAGCCAGTAAGTCAGCTTCATAGATGGCCCAATTTAAATGCCTCTATGCACACGCACTTAGCATGGGGAACAAACAAGAGGAGTTAGAGACACGCAGACGCTTGGAGGGCTATGGTCTTCTTGGCATCACGGAGATGTGGTGGGATGGCTTCTATGACTGGAGTGTTGGAATGGAAGGATACAGGCTCTTAAGGAGGGACAGATAGGGGAGATAGAGGAGGGAGTGTTGCCCTCTGTGTCAAGGACCAGCTGGAGTGCACGGAGCTCCACCTGAGGATGGCTGAGGAGCTAAGAGCTTATGGGTCAAGAATAAAGGGAGGACACAGACAGGTGATGTTACAGTGGGGGTCTGCTACAGGCCACCTAACCAGGAAGACCAAGCGGATGAGGCCCTCTATAGACAGATATGAGCAGCCTCACATTCAGAAGCTCTGGTCCTCATGGGGAACTTCAACCACCCCAATATCTGTTGGAGGGACAACACAGCAGGGCATAAGCAACTCAGGAGGTTCCTGAGCTGTGTTGATGATCATTTCCTTCTCCGAGTGACAGAGGAGTGAAAAAGGAGAGGTGCCAAGCTGGACTTTGTTCTCACCAACAAGGAGGGGCTGGTGGGGAATGTGAAGCTCAAGGACAGCCTTAGCTGGAGTGACCATGAGATGGTGGAGTTCAAGATCCTTAGGGTGGTGAGGAGGGCGCAGAGTAAGCTTGCTACCCTGGACTTCAGGAGAGCAGATGTTGGCCTCTTCAGGGATCTGCTTGGCAGAGTACCATGGGATAAAGCCCTGGAGGAAAGAGGGGCCCAAGAAAACTGGCTAATATCCAAGGACCACCTCCTCCAAGCTCAGGAGTGATTCATTCCAACAAAGAGGAAGTCAGGCAAAAGCTCCAGGAGAAATGCATGGATGAACAAGGAGCTCCTGGACAATCTCAAACAGAAA
>RSEF01000001.1:104306505-104322611 GCA_003993805.1 Himantopus leucocephalus | reverse complement strand
AGGGCTGGAGCACCTCTCCTGTGAAGACAAGCTGAGAGAGTTGAGGTTGTTGAGCCTGGAGAAGAGAAGGTTCCGAGGAGACCTTATAGCAGCCTTTCAGTACTTAAAGAAGGCCTACAGAATAGGTGGAGAGGAACTCTTTGTCACGTAGTGTAGTGACAGGACGAGGGGTAATGGTTTTAAACTGAAAGAGAGGAGATTTACATTAGATATTAGGAAGAAATTCTTTACTCTGAGGGTGGTGGGGCACCAGAACAGGTTGCCCAGAGAGGTTGTGGATGCCCCATCCCTGGAAGTGTTCAAGGCCAGGTTGGATGGAGTTTTGAGCAACCTAGTCTAGTTGGTATGTGTCCCTGCCCATGGTACAGGGGGTTGGAAATAGATGATCTTTAAGGTCCCGTCCAACTCTAACCATTCTATGATTATATGATTTTAAGTTGTAGACATACCTGTGTGTACGTGTAGTGTGTGTGTCTTTTAGGCTTTCCAGGTGAAAAAATACTGAGTAATTGAAGAAGTTCATAAAACTATTTCATCAAATTGGTGATGGTTCATTGAGCTGTAGTAACCTTCATGCTTAAAAGCTAAAACAATATGACTGAATGCTTCTGTCTAATATTTTTGAGAAGTGGGAGGAAAGGGTTTAAGAATATGTACTGAACGAATATGCATGTGTCTACTGTATGTATCAAATGCTACAGATACAAAAACTATTGATATACAAATACTAGTGCCTCAGATGAGTGACTAGTCTTCCCTTCTGCTTCAAAAATCATTTGATTAGGTGTACATGCCTGCTGGAGAGTTGTGCTTTGGTCCAAAGTGGCATTGCTTTATTCAGCTGTGGATATTTAAACTTGAAAGAGCAATTCCAATGTTACATAGTGCCTCTCAACTGAATTGTCAAAACAACCCATGTTTAGGGAATTATAACAAGAATTAGGCATGGATTTGTTGACTAGTACTTTTCTGGTACATCTGGGCATTTTCCTGTAGTACTTTGTGGCTAAACAATTGAAGGTGGTCGCTATTTTAACTTTATTTCTGATCTGTAACTTCAAGGGGTTTATAAAGAAAGAGTTGCGTGCCAGTTGAAGGGAGCTCTTAGCTTTGACGTTTGTCATTCCAGCCTAAATAAAGGGGGCTAGGCAGTAACAGGTTCAAACAAGTGAATTTGTTATGTTAGTCTTATAGTAGCAGCCCTTCAAGAATGTGTTAAGCGGGAAGGAACTGCTAAGATTTTCATAGCAAATTTGCAAATATATTTCAAACTGAACTTGTTGCATTGTTCTGTAGGGATCCTTCATTTATCCTTACAAGATGAGAAACAGACAGATCTGTATCTTGTGTCTGTATCGTATGTATCTCTGTTGTATACTGATGTAAGTTGAAACGATTTCTGGGGGCAGATGCTGGATTCATGGGTCTGTGTCCAGGTATTTGAACATTAACATTAATTATGTAACTATCATTTTCTTAATAAACACAGTTCATACAAAATAAGAAATATTCAGCTGTTAACAGGATTGTCTGTACTCTGTGATTTGATTTGCTTTTACTTAAGGTCATAATTTTATTTTAGAAATGCAGTTTTCTTTTAAAATATATTTCAGTGTAAATGGTTGATATATTCTGTGAATCATAGTGACACACAGTCAGAACCTTTCTGCTGCCTACCTCTTATTTCAGCAGTCAATTTAGTTTGTCCTTTAAGCCTTAAGATGAAGTAGCACAAGCTAAATTGTGGTTTTATTTAGGTTTCGGTATTTCACAGCATTTTCTTTTTCTCCTCTTATGTTACTCACCTCTCCCCAAGATTCCTGCTTCTTATAGACATGGATCTGTAGAGTTAATTATGCATATATAGGCATCATAAAGGAACACAGATGATCATAAATAGCTCTTGCAACTTGATAGAGTTTAATACATGAGTGAGGCAATGTTTTAAGTCCCTAGAAATGAATTAAGTTGTAGTAGCATCAGTTGATTTCTGTGTTGTGATGATGACTGATACATATATTTCTCAGCAAGACGACTGAATCAGTGTGAAAACTCAGTGTTCTTCTGAACTTAATAAGAGAAATACTAAATTGCACTGAAAGACTAAGAGAGGACTCCCATTTCTAAACCTGAATCAGGGCTCATTATATGAGATTAAGCAAACTGTTTGCCTTTCTTGGTTTCAGTTTCCTTAGATATAGAATGTATCTCTGTCCAGACTGGAAGCATTTCAAGGCCTGTGTTCTTCAGTCTGTGCATAATACTTTGATAATGTGCGTCAAACAGATGAATTTAAGTTAAACTACAGTTGCTGTATGCTTAACACCTGTAGAGTAGCATGGGTGGTTCTGCCCAGGAATGGCAAATCATATTTCTAAAGTAAGATATATTTTTAGTTAAGTTCAGAACAGAATTTTAGTGTTGTATCCCAGGTATTGAATGTACTCCTCTGATAATGTCAAATTCTGATTTTAGTTATAATGATCATGATATTGTCTTAAATTCAGTGGCTCTAAACCAGGCAAGTGGTACTTTTTAAACCTGCCTGTTCTATAGCAGAGATCTCTCAATATCTAGTTTTAGCCTGTTTTACTAAATACTGCCTTTTATAGATTTTATTACAATCAGAAGAGCTGTGAGTTCTCTGGGAAATGGGGATGTGTTGTATTTTTTATTAAGGCAACATTTGCTAAATCCACAAAAGAGCTTAATAAACAGCACCCAACACAAAATATTCCTGATGAGAGCCCTTTGTTACAGAACAAAACTGCTTCTTAGATCTAATGATTGCTGATCATTTCAGACTGCAGCCAGAATTAATTTTTCCAGTGATGGAGCAGGTCAGAACAAGCTGTTTCAAACTATTTGGATAACTGTCTTTCACAATCTTTGGACATTTTGTTGATGAAAACATAAATTCATGCAGTTTTGAAGACTGACTTTGTAGTTCATGAGCTTTCAAGAGGATGCATGAAAATAATTTTGTTGAAGTTAAGATTGTTCAATACTTTGTGAGAGTTACAATAGTCTCACAAGTGGGCATGAATGCGCAGCAGAAAGCTGGGATTAAATTACATGGAAAACAAATTAATTTAAAGTGTCACTTATTTCTGGTTTTAGGTGTCAATATGAAAAATGTCCATATGGTTGCACAGATCCCAGAACTGTGTGCTGCCCTAAATACTAAAAAACATTTTTTGTAAATGAAGAGATGGAGCATTTTAGAGTTGCTCTTTCTTTTTAACTAATGCTTTTTTTCCATATTGCTTTGTGCAGCTGTTTTCAATGTTCATCTTAGTTATGTTTATATTGGGTGAAGTTGAAACCTATTTAAAAACAATAATTAAACAATTAAAGTACACCCATAGTATAGGTTTCCAGTGCCTTAGATGCATAGAAACAGTGAAGTTAAGTTAGCATGGTTTTCCCCACACTAGCACAGCTTTTTAAGTTGTGCAGAAAGCTTTTGATTTATTCAGTACTGGTTTTCCTTCCTCTCTCCTTACAGAAATCTGGATGTAAGAGAAAACTGAATGATTTCTCGGTGGTTCTGTTTAATCAGTAGACTTCAAGGTATCTGCTATACTGAGATATGCAGGAAATTCAATCTCTCATCCATAGATGCAGATTTAGATAAAAGTGTCTGAACAAGAATAACAATTTTACATAGAGGAATCCATTTTTAAAAAAAAAACCCTGTAGCTATAGTAGTTTTGCTCAGTATATGGTAAGCCAAATTCTGCCCATAGATATCTCTTTGGATGCTCCTATGACTTACTTTCTAGTGTTGCAGATCGGTGACAATAGAGCTTGGTTTTAAATAATTAAGAAGGGCAGAAATCTCTGACATCCGATGTCAAGAGTAAGGGAAAATCTTCTTTCTGAAGATGAATTCCCCAAACTAAAATCACCATCTCAACATTGTTTTAATCAAAGAATTTATTATTTTAAGCTGCGGGGTGAAGTTATCTGCCTTTCACTGCCAGAAACATGAATGTATCTGAACTTGTGGCCTCTTCCCATGTGTGCTTGTGTCATCCAAACAGCATCAGATGTCTCTGAAATGTGTTAGAGTTTGTGCAAAACTTGGTTTGCTTCATTTCATTATTTCCTATGAAGACTAGTATTTCCAGAAGTTTTCTAAACTGGTTCACAACTGACACCCATCTAGCAATGATTGCATCCTTTAGAATGGCTGCAGTTCTTGTGTACTTTAAAAGAAACTTAGGCCATTCAGGTAAGATTGAATTAGAAGATAAAATTCCTGTCTTTGGAAGGGCTTTTCATTATTTTTTTTAGCTATATAATATGAACTGTTCTGTTAGCTTTTTGAAGTGAAGTAGTTGAACCTTTTATGGGAAGTGGCACAAAAAAAGTCTGAACTGGAGTTAAGATGGAGAGAGATTCTTTCCTGTAAAGATTTAAAAAATATTTTGCAAAATTTTATTTTTCATGGTAGAAAACGCATAGGAGTTAAAATTAAAAGAAATGTGAATGTCAGAAAGTCTGGAAAATACAATTTGTCTCTGAGATGAACTTATGAATAAGAAAATCACTTAAACTGTTGCTCTCTTGTTGTATGCAATGTAATTTCTAGTGTAACAGTACCCAGAGATTCCAGTCAAAGTCACAGCCCTTTGTGGGTTTTACAGAAATATTAGTCCCTTGCTCTTAAATGTTACTTTCATAAAGAGTATTCAAACCTGTGAAAGCACTTAATAGTTAAATCTCATAGTAAGTCTCTGGAAAAAGTATGTAAACCTAATTAGAAGAAAAGCCAGTAACCTAATTAGAAGAAAAGCCAGTAACCAATGTGGACTGTCTTAAGCATGTCTGACATTGTGTTGTTTCCCTCAAACAGATAATCGTGCAAATCTTGAATGATTTAGTATTAGTCTATTGGGGTCTGTGCTCCTAAATGCTCAATGCATTTTCTTTATTCTTTTTACAATAGTTCAGCTCTTTACTGAGAAACTGCTTACAACAGGAAAACTAAGATGTATAGCCTGGAACGGAATACAGAAAATATTGTAGGAAAAGTTCCTCCAGCTCTTGTCAGGAGAGTAGATATCTCTGGTTGTACTCTTCAGGCTTTGCCCTCCTATTACTTCACCTGTTTTACTTTTCTATTTTGCCATCACGTCTTCCTCTTCGTTTGGGTTTTCATTCTCCTTCACTTTCCAAGTAGCATTTGCCTTGAAATGTTACATGTGTGTCCTGCCATGTTCACCTATTTGTTGTTTCCCAGTTAAAAAGAGTTGCCAAACCTTTTGTGCATTATTTTTCCTAATGGCTGGAATATTTCTGAATGATTGGTGAATAAACCTTAAAGCAAACATGCCGGAAGATGACAAAGATTGGATAACATGTCAAGCATTCACTGAATATTGGATTTTTCTTATTAATTATAGGTTAATCCCTTTCTCAAATAAATAGCACATCTGTACTAATTGCTACTTTCTTTATTTACAGATGCCGAGCCACGCTATTTGGTTTCAGTAAGACCAGCACGCGTTTCAAATAACAAGAAATCTTGTTCAGGTATTTTACCATTCCTGCATCTCTTTCTTAAAGTAGTTAAAGGAAGACAGAATCTTTTACTGGCTTTCTCTGAAAAGATATTTGTAACTGTAGGTGTCTGACTGGGATGCACAAATTCCATATGTGGGAAGGTAAAACATAGGACAGTATTCCCTAGTCAGTAATTAGTCACACATGTGGTGTTCAAAACATGAAGAAGTACCTAAAGGTTGTTCTCGCAAAAAGTTCTTACAAATGGGAATTGAAATTTAGAATACTAATTTCTGATGTTTAAAGAGGTCACAAGTGCATGCAAAAAAAAGTAAAAGTTTTTAAATACAATGATCTGGTATATTGAAGTTACTCTTCCCAAACTACCACTAAGGATTCCTTCATCCATGGACATGTTAATGACCCTTGTTTCTCATTGGAAAATGGTGACACGCCTGTGTGTGTGTGCGCACGTGTATATCTGTAAATCAGTACTACTACTAAGTTTGATGATGCAGGGAGTTAAGGAAAGAGGGGTGTTTCTCACTTAAACTGTACATAGCAGAGGAGAAATCTGAATTTGATTCTCATCTGTTTCAAACACTTTCTATATGACGTTATTCATATCATTAATATTGTTAGTTTTTAATTCCTTACTTTAATATGGAGATGACTCCCAGGATCACTGGACTGTTGCAAAGAATAAACTGATAGTATATATGTATATATTTATAGTTTGAGACAAACTTTTTAGCAGGGCCTGTTGCGATAGAACAAGGGGTAATGGTCTTAAACTAAAAGAGAGTAGATTCAGACTAGATCTAAGGAAGAAATTTTTTAGGATGAGGGTGGTGAAACATGGGAACAGGTTGCCCAGAGAGGTGGTAGATGCCCCATCCCTGGAAAGATTCAAGGTCAGGTTGGACAGGGCTCTGAGCAACCTGATCGAGTTGAAGATGTCCCTGCTTATTGCAGGGGGTTTGGACTAGATGACCTTTAAAGATCCCTCCTAACCCAAACTATTCTACGATTCTATGATCTTATTATGACTTTTTTTTTTTTCCAATTCCTGGTAACTGCTTGGGATTAATTTCTTCTTGCTCTTGGCCAGGTGTAAAACAGTATGTCTGGAAAGATTTTGAAAAGTGTTTTACCTCTCAGATGCAACATAAATATACATATATATATATATATATCAAAAAACACAAACCCAAGAAAATGCCCAATGCACTATTTGGACATTATTAATTTTTGTATCTACAGTCTGCAGAAACTGATTAGTGGAACAAGATTCAGATAATTGATTTTTCAGTCCAGCAGACAAAGGTGTAAGAATAGCTGTTGGTTTAATGCTAGCTGGGTATACGGCAAGTCTTTTAGTAGTGAGAATAGTTAAACCAGACAAATTACCAAGAATTGTGGTGGAGTCTGAGTTGCTGGAATTTTAAATTTAAAAACGAAGACTGGTTACATTTCTAGAAGAGACACTAGTTCAAACTGCAGTTAATACAGAGGAGTTGTATGGTTTGTATTCATATAGATCAAAATAGATGATCACCAAGGTAATTCCTGGTTTTACATTTTATAAATCATTACGGTCTCTAACGGGGAACTAATGGCATAATAAGAGTCATAATCAAAACCATATGTAGGTCATCCCAAAAACCAGTATGTTTTCAAGTTATATGAGAGCTTGTTTTTTCTTTTCCTTAAAACGCAGGTATTTTTCCTGTTTTCTCAAAAAGTGATCAAGAAAGGGATTTTGCTGTAGATAGCAGATTTGCCAAATAGTTTGGTGAATGACCAAGCTGTTGGGTTTTTTTTTTTATTTAAAATGAAGAAAGACTATAGGAACTTGTCCAGCAAACAAGAAAATTATTCAGAAATTTGCCCTGTAGAAGTATCATATGATCAACAGTATTTCAAAGCCTGTCATACTTCGTCTTATGGGTAGAGAGTGGTTCTGTTTGTTTGTGGGGTTTTTGTGGCAACACATTCACCATCAATATAAATTAAAAACCCATATGATTACCGTTTCTAAATGCACACATGTGCATTGGTTGAAAGTACAAATCAGACTTTCATTGGGGCTTGTTAAGTGAGGAGGTACTAGTGTTCAAAAGGCATGAAAAGAAAAGTTAGTCAGATCTGTTTCACAACAGTGAAAAATATAACCCCTAGATCAGTGGCTTATAAACTTTTAGGGAATTAGTGGTCACCTGTACGTTTTGAGGAGGTACATATCCTTTGGATTTTTGGAGTATGTAGACTGATGTAAAGAATATATGAATTTCCTTTAATCATCTTTCAATCACCAAAGGTTCTACTTAGGCTTGTAGCTGTCCACAAACTACAGGTTCAAAATAGTTGCTCTAAATCATTTCTTCATTTCCAACTATTAAATACAGCTTTTAAACTTTATTTACAGAAAGTACTTTCTACATATGAGAGTTGTGCTACTTCATTCAGAGCAAAGCTAAAGTTAAGTGCCATGCGAAAGCTGAACATCTCCAATGTAGTAGGTGGTTAAAGGTAAAAATGCCCCCAGATACAGACCCCGACTCAGATCTGCCTACAGTTAGAAGTGAATGAATTTTTGTAGGTTTTATTTTGCTCTTGATGAGGAATGCTGTAGAAAGTATGAGTTAATCTACGGACATAATCACAATGTTACTAAGAATCCTGCCAAGAAGTTACTATTTCTGTCTCACACACACAGAGACTTCCTAATGTCCTGAATTATGTGTAACACCTTCTGTGATGCAGTCCAAGACAGCCAGAGCTTTGAAGTTAATCTGCGTATAGCTTATTCTTATACTAAGCGTACCAAAACCACCCACTGTTCATTTTCAAAAACTAGGTTTAACTGGAACATAGGCTGAAAAAAGAGAAATAGTTATAATAAGATGCCCTGGTTTGAAACAAAGTTTAGTAAACAAGTCTACCTTCTACCCACCAAATAATAGCAAGAGTTCCTTTAGGTTTACCCTGGATCTGCAAGTCTGGAAGTGAAGTCTTACAGTTTCTTCCTAGGTTGAAATATACCCTGTGCAAGTCCAGAGGGGACCTAAACAAATAGTCTTTTTAAGGCTTGTGAGTCTGATACCCACATTCTAAAGCAGTCTCACACTCTGTGCTCCTGCTGCCTGCTAGCTGCATTGACCTTCCTTTATGCCAACTTTGTTTTGCACTTCTTTCCTCTGTTCATGCTCAGCTGGCTTCAGAGAAGGAGCACTCGCCCTTCCTTGCAGATGTTTCACTTGCTTCAACGAGAAGCCAGCAAACGGATCACAAACACTGTCTCTGCCCCCTTTTTTAAATCATACATTAGAAATGGTGACTGTGAAAAAGAGAGTACTGTTGTAGCTTTCCCTTCAAATTTAGAAGTAGGTCTTCGTTTACTTTATTATCCAACTGCAAAAAGTTTCCCCTACATAATGCAGGAGAGAGAAACTAACTTGTAATTGGAATTATTTGTTTCTTATGTAGGTCGGACCAAGACTCAAAAGCCTCTGCAGCTGGTAGTTGGCACTCTCACCCCAACCTCTGTGTTCCTCTCTTGGGGTATCCTAGTCAACCCTCAACATGACTGGACAGCAACAAGTAACTGTGCTAGCGACAGGTAACATAGCAGAAAACCATTTTTATTATGATAATGATTTAATCCGGTGCAGTTATCTGGTGTAGCAGAAATAGGTTTGACAGTTGGAATTAAAAATTAAAAAGTTGGAAGCAATAGTACTGAATGTGAAGTAAGTTTTCTCATTTACTTAAATCAGTGCTTCGCAGGTCTTTACTTGTCTTGAGTGCAAATTTAGTCAGACGTTTACATGCTGAAGTACAATCTTGCTATTTCACACTAGATCCTTTGTTCTTCTTAAACCAATGGCATTGGCTTTATCTTCATTTGTATCTGAATGAATTGAAAGAAACTTTATTCAATCATAGGAAATGTATTGCTTTAAAGTAGGCCAAACAGAAGTAAAATACGTCTTTTGCTGTGCTGTGGTAGGGGAATGTTGCCTTGTTTTAATCCTATTTGATTTTTTTTCCTGTATTTGGTCTTATCACTGCACTACTTTCCTGATATTGATACAGTATAGTTTTCATTAATTTTCTGTTGCAAATAAAAGAAGATCTCTTCTACTATAACATTTTTGATTTGCTGTAATTATTTAATGAGTGGTTCAGTAGGTGGGGAGCTCAGGAAGACTCACAAAGTAGCAGTTTCAAGAGAAGTCACAGTGCTGGGTAGCTTCTCAGTTAAGTGCACCATTACATTTTAGGCAGCTCTTGGCAGATGACTACAATTCATCTGCTGTGATTATTGAAATTGTTAATACAGATGTTTTTCCTGCTCTATCATTTTGGTATTTTCTTTGTATTCTTCCTTTTATGACTGAAGAATTTTTTTTGTCTTCATATACATCCTGCGAAGCTCCCTTCGACTCAGCAGTGTTTTGTAAAACCAAAAAGAAACTTTGTGCACCTGTTTGGGATGCATCTACATCTGGTTTGCAACTGTCATCTTTTGGTTTTTTAATGCATCCTTACATTATTGAGAACACTTCCCCCGCCCCCATCTGTCTAATCTTTGTCTAATTTTTAGCTGTCTAGACTTGAGTCTGTGTACTTTGGTATTGATAATAAAGCTCCCATTGATACCATTAAACTGGATGTCAAACATAGATTATGTTAAAAAAACCCATCCCATATAGCCAATATAACCATTTTCTTATCTCCCAAAAGTTTTGAACTAACACTTTTCAAGCTTCAAAAATTTCTCATGAACAAATTTGGATCTTCATTGCCAGCTGGAATTTCAAATGCTATTTAAAAAAACATTAATGTTTGTTAGGAAATTGTTATGCAATATTAGGAAATGTCCAAGCATGTAATTTAATTGGATTTTTTTCAGTAGAAATTAAAGTTAGTTTAGGCTTAAATTTTGCGCTCTCAAACAAGAAAGAAGCAAATAATTTCCTGCAGTTAGAAATCGAAGAAATTAGCTGATCCTGGAGGAGCCTGTAAAGTGTTCTGCCCAAGTAATGATTTTAGCACCAATTTTACCATGAAAGTTATCTTCTCTATGTGCTGTGTCGACTCCAAAGTTACAGCACCCACTGAGCAGTGGGAATGAAGAACACTTTAGAAGAAGCCTGTATCCTGTATTAATCCACCTGGAGATTCAAAGCATGTGGCACCTACCACAATGCCTTCATCAACTTTGGGTTTTCTCCTCAGTAGCTGAATATTCTTGTTGGACATTCATTGACTCCAAGTTTGAACAATTTTTTTAACATAGCATTTAATGTTTTCCACAGTGCAGTGCTACTGGTGTCTTGCTATGTTTAGAATATATTCTGTATGTTTGTTTTTACCGTGTCTTTGTGTCAGGTAATGGTATGCATCTCCCAAAATTCTGGTTCTTTAGTTAAGTGTTGTTTAGTCCAGTTAGCCGAGTCCTATCAGGCGTTTACTTTTAAGGTGCCCTCCATTTCAGTGAAATGTTGTCAGGCTGTACTAAAGTACAGCCTATGTATTTCCCTTTCGCCCCCATAAGAGGACTTGCCTATAAAAGTTGTATTGTTCATTTTGTTTGAATATCTCCCTGTACTCAACTGTAAAGATAAACTGACACTCATGAGTAGCTAGTTTAAAAACACTTCAGTCAAATTACAAATGGTCATATCAAAGTATGAGTTATATACCCATAAGTAGACTTCTATTTTGCAATCAAGCATAGCAATAAAGTTAATGAAGGAAAAAACAAATCACTTAAGTGGTGCTTTTGTTTACCTTTACTGGATCAAAATCCTTGTGGTTTGTATAAATTATGAGAACAGTTCTCCACATGACCATAGTGTGTATTTCTATAATTCCAAGCAGAGACTGGATTCAAATATATTCCTAGTCAGTATACAGAAGAAAAATTATTATTTTATGATAATAATTTAAATGATAATACGTAATGTATGATAAGAAAAAAATAGGAAGTAGTGCATCCTTAGCAAGTTAGCATCCTGTTAAAAGTACAAGACTTAAAATCATATAATGGATTCATCAACATTTTTATCTATTGCAGGGGCAGTCTTCACTTACTCGATCCTTTTTCATCTGGCATGTTCTCCTTACTGTGACATGTTGAAATGTACTGTTAATCATCCTCAAGATTGTTGTGTAGTGACTAACCTCTAATCTTTGACATTGGCAGTATGTGGCAATTATGACCTCTTAACTCAGTCTGTCGGTTAATATCCCACCAAGTTTTAGATTTGTAACTCTGTATGACCTGAAATGGAGTCACTGTTCTCAGCCTCAGATTTTACCATCTCCGGATGGACGTTAGGCTTTTGTACAAATGTTGCATAATATAAGTTAGTTAAATATGTTACTGACTCAGAAGATGAAAACCATATGGAACAGCATGGATCCATTGGCCAAGATTTTCTCTAGTGCGAGTCTGACCGTAGTGGGATATTCCTTAGAAGATGTGGGTTTCTGAGCAAATGAGTTTTGAATGAGAGATGCCATGTTCTCAAAGAGCACTAGTATCTTTTATTGCTTCAGTGAAATTATTGCTTGCTTATTGAGGGCACATAGTGTTCTTCTGTACCTACGAAGTGCTTTTTAAGAAACTCCAATAAAGAAGAAGTTCCTGTGCCATGTTTTGACAAACCATTCTTTGGTTGCTTAATTCTCTAGAGATTAAGGGCATATGCCAATAGAGTGCTGCATATTTCCTGCAAGATAACCCCAAACCCTAATTACTTGTGGAAGCAAAGATAATCACTGCCATTTGTGTGGAGCAAAGTTCTTTGCAAGGTCAAATTTTAGAGCCTCCTTGAAGTGACTATCATTTCTGGTCAAAGCCTTAGCACTAGAATGCAAAACAAAGCAAAACAAAAAGACCCAAAGCAAAAAACTAAAGTGATTAGTTTTATGTAACTGATTAAAACTACGTAACAGCGGAAAGGTTCCACCAGCAATATGGAGTTAGCTTTCTCAGCACCTTGTGTTTTCTGACACCAATATGAGGTAGTTGATGAGGGAGGATTCGCAAAGTCAGGATGACCTGCTGCACTGTTCAGTTCCTCTTTTTATATTTTCAAGAGAGTAGAGAGAGTTGTTTCTTCTCTGCCTTTCAAAGTTCAAACAACCATTAGTGGACAGAGCTGTTATAATAAACGTACTGGGGCTATGTTTACTGTTCATTTAGGTCTGAAAAAGAGAGTATAGACTATTGTATAGACTTTTTTTGGCCTTTCCCTTGGTTAGAACAACTCCACAGATCCCAAAATGGAGTAGGAGGTCCAAAAAGGCGGAGTCTGACTTTCATTTTTTTTTGGAGGGGGAGTCAGAGGAAGGAACAGAAAATGTTTTTTCCATGCAAGACAAAAACAGAGTTTGTAGGTAGAATACTATATTTTACTGTGTCGAGTGGATTGTATAGAAAAACAAACTTTCTTTCAGATACATATGAAATAGAAATTTAAAACCTGAAGGTATGGTTTATTTCACTAAATATATTTAAGTTAAGAACTTAAATTTACATTTACATATGAACAAATTTACATTTATATTTTTTAAATATGCCTGTGATTTAAATGTCCTAATGTTGTACTTGCAAGTAGTACAGATTTTATGTTTTACTTAATTTGTATCTGATGCTTAAAAAAAAAAAAAGTAAGAAAAATAAAGAGAGGGAAAACCAGAGAAGAATTCATACTTACTCTTTATGTGGTACAGCACATAGAAGTCGGGTTTTTAAATCCCTAAATTCAGAAAGATATGTGCATGCATCTCCTTTTGTACCTATCTACAAATCTGTGTCACTATGCAGCTGCCAACTTACTCATACATTGTGTTGCAAATGTCATAGAAAATGTATTTTAAACTTAGCAGAATTCCTTAAGGAAAACATACTGCAGCAAATAAACTTTTTGCATTTCAGATGCTTTTGAGTTACTGCTGTGGGAGTATATGCTGAAAGTTTGTTTAACATGGAAAAATTTGTTGGTGGTCAGCCTCTCATTCTTCACAACCTCTAACTCTTCAATTCATTTCAGTTCTACTAAAAAATTTAAGTGAAAAATGTGAATGTTGGTGATTATGTAAAAGTGAAAACTAAATTAGAAAGTGCTTTGCAAACTTAACTGGTAGCCGTCAGCGATGTAATTCTTTCCATCTTTTTATATACGTTAGTGTGTGTTACTTTAAAGTAAACTTGGCAACAAAAAGGAAACAATATAATCAGTTTCATGTGCCAAGTTGTGAAACACTCAGAATCTGAAAAATTGTGGTTCAAACCATTTCTTTTATTACTTTCTTAGGCTAAATGGATGCTGTGCTTCTAATGAAGTCTAGATATAAACAAATAAATAAATATATGTGTGTGATAATAGTCTTTTTAAAAAAGTCTGATTACATGCCTATGCACAAAAGTGCAATAAGTTCTATAGTCTGTTACCTATGGCAACACAAAATCACAGAGCAGGAATGTTCTTATATCTCCAAGGCTTAATTGTTTGTTTAGTGTTATTGTGTGACTAAAATAGTAGTGATTAAATTGTTTGGAGTTTTGGTTTGGATCTGGTTCCAAATAAACCCATGATATTTATACAAACTGACCTAGTCTGGAAATCTCATAAAACCATCTGCCTTATAAGATTTCCAGTATCTAATTGTTTGTGCCCAAATATTTGACTGTGCAAGCATTTTCTGGGAATCTGGCTGAAAAGAGATTTGGTTAACAGTTGGACAAATAGCACTGGAATTCTTGGCAGGAGAGTGTCATTCATACTGGTATATGAAAACCTAATATTTTGCCTATCCATCCTAGCATTTTTTTTCTCTTAGCAGCCAGCAAGATTTCCTCAGTTTCAAAAGCAAAAACCCTGTGTGCGGCTTCTTTAAAATGGTCATCATATTTTGATTTCTAGTGTAATAAAAAGGCTAGCTCTAAGCTGGGAAAGAAAAGGTTTCACTGCCTTGCATTGTAGAGTTGAAAAAAACCACACTATGTAAACCGAACATAGAAAGGATAGAAACATCCTTATGTATTGGGCTCATAGTCTTTTACATAGAGTTTACAGATATAGTAATCACTACAGTGGTTGGCCTATGCAGTAATAGCATACTTTTGTGGCTTCCTTTAAATGATGAAATTGGTTTTGCTGCTTTTGTTTCTGCCATTATTTCACATTTTGTGTGCATCGTAGCTTGAGGCAAGTGAAGTCAGAATATTGTAAAAGAATACTTAAGGCTCATTAATGTAGAGAGAGTTTCGAGAATGCAAATATTAAACATATCATAATGTTCCACAAATGCATACAGAGAGAGGCTGTTTTGGTGAATGTAGTCTCTTTATTTCTTTCCAGTGGTTATTTTTTTTAGTTGGTGTGATTACAGCAATTAACTCACCTGCTTATGACACCTTCTGTTTAAATTGTTGGAGTTTATTATCCTTTCAGTTGTCTAGTAAAAAGGGAGGAGATAAAATTTCCCTACAGTTCCCATGGTGGTTTGATTGGATGTGTCTTCTAATGAGTGAAACACGGCCTGTTAGACAGGGAGAGAGATTAATTTTTATGGAGCTTAACTAAAGAGCTCTAATATTTTATAGAGTGCTAGATGGAAAAGAAGTGAAGCGAACCCTGAAATCTTTTGATTAGTATTTGTTGTAAATAGGAATACAAGTGCTATTCAATGAACATTGTTCTGATGAAATGTACCCTTCTCATATCCCCCACCAAAACAAATAAAGAATCAAAATTAAAAGCAGGTAAATATTGCCAGGTCTTTGTACATGCTGAGGACGTAGATTAAAATAAATTCTCACCCAGTGACAGTTGTGCCACCTCCTTGCTTGAATAGTGTATTACTTTCATATTAGCTATTAGGGTCCTGCGGTATGCAATCAGTTTTTCGTGGTCTTACCTCACAGAGATAATGGGGGAAGTGTTTTATCTGAGAAACAGTGTAGTGTACCTTTCCCCTCTATGTGAGTGTGGCTGTACTCCATTTCAGCCTGCCTTCTATCATTTCTATCTATCTTCTATCATATCTGCCCACAAGGAGAGGTGTACTACTGGACCTAGTACTGACAAACAAAGAGGGACTGGTGGAGGACGTTAAGGTTGGGGGCAAACTTGTCTGCAGTGATCATGAGAAGGTAGAATTCAGGGTTAAGTGCAGTATGCACAAAACGACAAGTAGGATTGAAACCTTAGACTTCAGGAGGGCTAACTTTGATCTCTTCAAGGAATTGCTTGGAGAAATCCCATGAGTGAGGGCTCTAGAGGGTAGGGGGGCTCAAGAGAGCTGGATGATATTTAAGCATCACTTCATCCAAGCCAGGATCAGTGGTGCATCCCTAAGAGCAAGAAATCAGGCAAGGGAAGCAGGAGGCATGCATGACTGATCAGGGAGCTTCTGAAAAAGCTCAGGTGGAAGAAAGAAGTTTACAGTATGTGGAAGAAGGGGCTGATCACCGGGGAAGAGTACAAGAATGCTGTCAAGGTATGCAGGGATGAAACGAGGAAAGCCCAGACAGCCTTGGAATTGAACCTGGCAAGGGATGTCAAGGTCAATAG
>RSEF01000001.1:104294507-104306495 GCA_003993805.1 Himantopus leucocephalus | reverse complement strand
ATGATCTCCAGAGGTCCCTTCCAACCCTGACCATTATGTGATTTTTTGGGGGAATCTATGGAGAAGTTTCTTTAAGTGTTTGCAATCCAGAAGCATTTTTACAGCTTCCAATGCACATAGGAGGTCAGCTGCGCAAATGTTGTCTATGTATGTCACTGCCACAAGGGGACCTATATACGTGAGCAGTGACTGGATTTTACTGCTTTCTCATGTCTTCAATTATATGTGTTGATTGTTTGATATTGTATTTTTTTCTGAAAAGGAGGTTTGAAAAGGGAGAAATTAAGATTCTGGCTGGCACTGAAATTGCACTGTATTTGGCAGCTTGTTGGTCTGGTTTAACAATGAATTGTTGTTCTTTAATGACAAAACTTGGCATTTCTGAATTCATACTCTATAAACAAACGATTGCATTTCCCCAGAAGTGCATGTTGTTTAAGATTTGGGTATTTTTAATACTCAAATGATTGTGACTTTCAAATTGTTAAATGAAACTTCATTTTGTTTGCTTTTTATTGAAATGATTGAGGAAATTCTGTCATCGCAGTCAGTGTTTTTAGTACTCGTTGTGGCAAGTTTCCACAAAAATAATTACACCCTTGGTGAAGTTTTTACAGGCTTGGAAATCTTGGAGTTGAGAGCACATTTCTTCTATGCTATATGTTTCTATTTCTAATGGCATAGTTTGGCACAACTATGAAAATCTTCTTGTCAGATTTTTTAATAGTCTTGAATTTTATTGAAGGATGTTTTTTGACATGCAGGTGTTCTCAGTATTTTAGTTCATGTTAGGGAGAATGAATTTGCAGGTGTGCAGACAGTATTCAAAACCAGAACATTTTCACAGTAGAAGCCACTTAAAGCAGCCACTTAAAAGCGTTTTGATTTTTTTTCCCTTCCTCATTTCTGTTGCAGCTATTCATTTAGCTTCAATTATTTAAATAATTGAAATTAATCAGAATACTGTTTTCTTTATATCATATACAATCACTTTATTTCTACCCCATTCAACTAAAACAGGTAGGAAAAGGGACGAATGAAGATGAAAATAAATGAAATTTCTTCTTTCAGGCAAGCTGGGAAAGAGGTGACTAATTCTACTTGTGATTCATATTTTGATCATAGCTCTGTCTATACCTATTCTAAATCCCTTACCAAGAGACTGTATGAGGTCCAGCAAAATGCATTTATGTTCCAGATGGGATTTGTTTATTACTGTTATGTCTTTTGCAAGATAGTGACAGATTTCAAGTAAGCTTTTTTTGTCTGTTAATGTCTGTATGACTACATATGAAAGGATTAAGAGGATAAAGGAGAAGAAATTTTCCTCATTTTAACATTGCCAGTACTTTCTTGTTAAAAACATTCTTTGTCAGTCCAGCTGGTACTTAGATCTTGTATTGCTTGACATATGAAATCACAGCCACCAGAAGTAAGGATGCAGATTACTACTTGGTACTCCAGGAATCGATAAGAAGAGAGAGGATATTCACTACTTATGATATTTCTTTCCTTTCCAAGGTTTGGGTTAGACTATGTCTTGTTTTGAACACAAAGTAGTACAGCTAGTGAAGAGAGTTATGTGAGCCAATGTAGATACAAATTTTGTAACCTGGCAGAATACCTGAATGAGATGAATTGTAACAACTGAAACAGGAGAACCTATGTTTTTGGTGCCAAGAAAACAAATTTGACAATTATGAGATAAAATTTGTAAACAAAGTGAATCTTTGTGTATGAAAATATTTTCCATGATTGGAACTTGCCTTGTCTTAGGTTGTGTTTTAATAATGAAGAAGGAATTTGCCTGTACTCAGCAGTCATCTTTCACACATACTCCATTCTTTATGTGCTCTTCTGTAACTTAGGCAAGAGCAGCTTTGTGCATTGACAGTGTTATATTTGGTGCATTAAGTCATTTTAATCTGGACCTTACAACTTGGTACCTTTTCAGTTGATTAAAGAACTTTTGGGGGTTGTTTTCTTAAGGTCCCTTCCTTTCTCTCCATATATTTTCCTATATAGTATCTAGATTAAATATCACAACCCAAATTTTTTTTTCTTTTTGCTTCTGAATGATTCTTGGGCACGTACCTGGGGTTTTAGGTTCGGTTTCTTTTATGGCCTTAATTTGCTTTGTTGAAGCATGGAAAAATACAATTGGATGGAACTAATCCTTTTTCAGCTGATGTAAATGTAAGATGGATATGGAAAATGGATATGCTTTATTTACGTTATGTGCAACAATTTTCAGTAATACTTGGGTTAAAAAGTTTCCAAATCTCTCTGAGATTTGTTTTTACAAAAACAGAAACTCGAACCCCATTCTGGCAGTGACACAGTATGTATATTGAAAATGAGACTGTAGCAGGCAGTGGAGTTCTTGTGCTGTAACTCTCACCATTTACACTGCGTTGTTTTATACCGGCTAGCATTGCAGTCATACTTTTCCAGGGTGGTGCTGCTTGACTGAATTGGGCAATTTCTGTAGAAATGTTTTTTAATTTCATAATCTGTTAGCGTTCATCACGCTATTGATTTAAACTGCTGAAAGTAATGTCTTGGTTTACTTTTTTTGTTTGAAGTGTGGGTGGTGTATAATGGGATCACTGAATGGGGAATGTATCATATAAATGTCAACTATTACTGGTTTTCCCTTGGGAATAGTTTTGGACTAATTTTGAGGGGAACACCTTTCCCTGGACAGATATAGAAGATTTTGAGAAATTTGTCAAGGCTTCCTGACTAATAGACTCATGATTGAATTGACTAGTTCTGGCATATGTCAGAATCACAGAAACTGCTTGCAAAATGAGCTTGCAGTTTGTGGTCAGAACCACACACACGGTTGTTTGTGAATAAGGAGACTGTTCTTTTGCTTCTTATATAATACTCCTAATGTCCGTGTCTGTATGATGGGGAACATATGTATCTAGGAGATGACTGGACTAGCACTGCATTTGCAGAGAAGATATGCTGGCTTTTCTGATATTTGATAACCATAAGGGGCCAGAAAGAACAAGAACAATGGCAGGTAGAGGTCATTTTAGTAAAATTCCTAGCAAAAATGCTTGCAGTGAGTTTCTTTGTAAAGAAAAATGTCTTTTTTTTTTGTTTTTTGTTGAGTAGGTTCTATACAGTTCGCTACAGAGAAAAGGATAAAGACAAGAAATGGGTTTTTCAGCTTTGCCCAGTTACAGAGACGGTGGTGGACAATCTGAAGCCAAACACACTTTATGAATTTGGAGTTAAAGACAACGTAGAGGATAGTATTTGGAGCAAGACTTTCAATCATAAGACAGTTCTGTCTAGTAAGTATTTGGCAATAATTAATCAAATAGCTACTCAGTTTGGCAGTATTTTTTCCTCTATTGTGATATTACTTAAAGTAAGCTACTGGTCAAGTTTTCATAGTTTAAATAAATTATTTTAGGAATTGGTGACACTAGAAATTGTTTGAAAAACTACCACACTTTCTGAAAATTGTTCTCTTGTCATTGCAAATAGTAGAGGATCTGCTGCAGATTGGTAGAACTCTAACAGTGATTAGTTTAGATCCACATAAAGTGTTGAGTACATATGTTTATGCTTCTGACTGGATTCCAAGCTTTTTTCTTGGGCCTTGAATAATAAGATCATTACGGATTTGAGTTGATGGAAAGTATTATCCTCATTTGGATCTTCTTTTATATCTGCTTTTACATTCAGGTTTGTTAAAAACTAGACTGGGCCTGTCCTATCCAGCATGCGTCACAAGGGACCCTTTATGACTCTGCTGGAAAGTGGAATTTGAAGCTAATTGTCAGTCAAGGAATTGTATAAATTGTGTTTGAAGCATATGCTCTCATGTATGCTTTCGTTTGGGTTTTCATGGAGGCAGTGTATAGCATCTGTTCTCTCAGTCATATTTTAAGCTTTTCTCCAAAATCCCAAGACAATGCAGGCAAAGTGATATCAAATTAACCCTTGAAAAAACATGTACTACTCAAAGAATCACTGCTGTCAGTGGAGGAAATAGGCAGCAGCAGAGTCTTCCTCCTTTTAAAGAGAGGAAGAAAGAACTTAACAGACATTGTCCAATTTCATTTATTTTCCTCAAGCATTTACATAAAGGTATTTCTGAGCATGACGTTGGTCAGAAGATGCTGCAAACTCCTATGCTCAGTATTTGTAGCTTGACTCAAAATGTGAAGAATGTGAATTCTCATGAGAGCCTTATTCATATGAGATTTCCAGCTGAAATTTGATGTGGACCTGAGTTTCAAGTTGTGGGTGAGTTACACAGCTTGATATACTTGAGGATAAGGGAGGGGAGCAGTAGGGTGGCTTGTAATGCTGCGAAAGCCCTCATACTTCCTAATGAAGAACTTTGCTGGCCTTCATCATAAATTAGAAATTTGTAACTTTGAAGTATACCTGCCCAGTGCCTGTAGAGTCATTTTAGCAGTCCAGAATAATGCCATCGTTATACCATTAGATTAAAGTGGGGAATGGTGGTAGTCTTTTCCCTCCCCTTACCTGCCTCACCAAAAGAAACTTTGCTTCGCAGCTCTAAAGAAGGCTTACTAAATGACTGGTTTTCCTACACTTTAAACATTTTAAAGTCATCTGTAGAGCGAGTGCTGGAATATAGTTGATCACTTAAAATAGGAGGGAATAAAAAGTGCACAGTTTGTAGTTTAGTACTGTATTCAAGACTGACTGAAGTGTCCACTGGCATCACCACATTTGCTCTTTATATATAATGTATTTCTAAATGCTGTTTCTTACAGACACTATACATTTTTAATATGACAGAAGAATCATTCTTGTAAGTTATGGAGACATATTGAGTTGGGTTGAGAGATACTTTCTTGTAAGAGTTCATATTCTATTTAAATGAGACTTCTTTTTCCTAGAATGTAGACTTGTGTATTGTGGGTGCTTCTGCAGCAACTAAACCCAGGGAGCTTGCTATTACCCTGTATGTCTACATTCTGGTCTACTGATAATGCCTCTAATCGCAAAGTTGACAACACCTTTCAGATTAAAGCGTTTCATATTGTCATTACATAGCAGGTAGATAGAGGAAGTGTGGGCAGTAAACAGAGTGAACATTTATTATGCATTTGTAACCATCTGTCTGCATAGGAGTTTAACAGGCAGCACAAATGGCCACTTCTTTTCCGTTTTAACTTCTTGTCTTGCAGCAACTCAAGGTCTTTTCATATATCAAGAAATGTCTCAACCTAAACCAAACCTCATTCACTGTAAATTTTCTTTCCTCCATGAAGAATATATGAATGACTATAAACTGAAATTCCTGTTGCACAGGAATTTCAACATATTTCTTGAATCCACGGGACAAATTTTTGTTATATATTAAGCACGTTGGGAGGGGATGGGAGGAGAATCTGGTTTTAATTCGAGGAAGACATAAAAGGCATGGCAAATGTTCAACATTTATTTAACCAAAATGCATCAAAAGAGATGAAAGTAGATTTCTTCTGACCATCTTAACATGATTTTCTCATGAAGTCAGTGTGAAACTTTTGTCAGTTTTCCCTTGTCTTTGGGCCAATAGTAGGTCCTGCTCCTGAGAAGTATTAAGCACTTTGAAAGATAATTTTCAGGATAACGTGTCAACTTAAATGTCTTTCAATTGATATTTCTTTATAGGTGATTTTGTTTCTATTACTTATCTGTTTTGGATGGAATTGTGAAGAACTATGATAACACTTAGCTAAATTCTTGTTTACATGCCTGTCGATGCAAAGGGAGCAGAAAAGTGTGAAGATGTAGGCAAAGTTTGAAGCATCATGCTAGAATACAAGAGGTGCTGGGAGGGACTGTTTCTCCTCTGTACATAACAGCTGCATCACAAAAAGCTTCTAATACTAAGAAGCTAAGAGAAAAAACCTAAGAGAAAAAATTCAGAGATTAAATCCATTCTTTTCATGTGTTGAAACAAATGAAACCATATTAGACCTAAAGTGAAGTGATATGCCTGCCCTGTATTGCCAGTGCTAAATGTGTATTTCTTTTAGAATAGTGCACTTAAAAGCAAGACTAACTATTGGAGACCTTAAAACATTCTGCTTTTAGCCCATCCTAGTACCAGCCTGACAGATGTGATGCAGAAATTCCTCTTTCAAGTTTCTTCCTTGCATGTTAGTGTTTTGGTTATATTAATTTTATTGAAGACTCCCCTTAGGGACCTCTGACTTCTCCTTAGTAAGACCCAAAGACCGCTTCAGCTCACTTACCCCCCTGTTGTAGAACAATGAGAATACATTTCATTTCCTCTTTGTCAAAATGTAAAGGGAAGGTTTTGCAGATGAATTAATTAATCTGGAGAAACAGGACCAAGCAAAACTGTTACATGGTATGTTTTTATGCATTGTAATAAAGTTTCTTAATTTTCTTAGCTGTTGAAAAAGTTGAATAAACTTGGTTTGATTTGCTTTGGATAAAACAAAAAGTAATTCTGTGTATTTATTTCTCTTTCTGTCAAATCAGATAAAAAAGTAAATGGACAGCTCCAGAACATGTACAAGTTGGTACCTAATGCCCAAACACAGGTATGTAAAACAGTCTTATTTTTATACCAGATTTGCATTTTGTATGGTCAAAATTTTCTTATCTGTTAGAGTAAAGTGAGGAAGAGATTATGGCCACAAATTGCCAATATAAAAATTCTGTTAAATCTAAGACTAGATAGAATCATCTCAAGTTGGAAGGGACCCATAAGGATCATTGAGTCCAACTCCCTGCTCCTTGCAGGACTACCTAAAATTAAACTGTATGACTAAGAGTGTCACCCAGATGCTCCTTGAACTCTGACAGGCTTGGTGCCATGACCACCTCCCTGGGGAGCCTGCTCCAGTGACCAACCACCCTCTCAGTGAAGAACCTTTTCCTCATGTCCAGTCTGAACTTTCTCTGATGCAGCTTCATTCCATTTCCTCGTGTCCTATCGCTGGCCACCATAGGGAGGACATCAGCACCTTCCCCTCAGCTGAGGAAATGGGATTGTGGAAGAGAATTACCAAATGAAGCTGCTTGACATCTTGTGATAAGGGACGTTTGGGTTTACTAGTTACTGCTGAGTGACTCCTGTTCAAAAGCTGCCAAAGTCATTATCTGGTGCCTGTCACCCCCAGTGCCTGTGTGAGTGCACTGAAAGCCTCTCTTTTCAAAGCATTGTAAAGTGACTAATGGAAGAAAACAGAAGAAAGAAGTCTCACTTAAAATCTGGCATTAACATACAGGTGTGGAAATGCCGAAACCCCTGATTATAACGCCATGGGAACACATACAGCGTACATTCATGGAAGAGACAATAAGTGCTTTATAACCAGCTCACACCATGATACTTAATTAGCACAGGTACTCTGCTGAGTGAGGAAGACGTAGCAGCTAAACATCTGCCAAGAGTAAAACTAAACACTGACCCACTCTCTGCAGAAGAAGGAAAATGCACCTGGACCTGGAGGCCCTGTACCAGCTGATTCCTATAGAAAAGCAAGCCAGCAAATAACAGAGGACATACTCCATCTAAACATTTTAATAGTAGAATTAAAAGCCAAAATATACAGTAAAAGTAATTGCTTGTACTCCTACAGTGCCTTTCACGCAAATATTCCAAAGCATGTCAGCGTCTCATGCTGCCTTTTCATCTGCAACTGCAGCTCTGGGTGTCCTACTGTTTGCACTCCCCCAGCAGAGAGGTGTCAAAAGTGGTATGATGCAAAGGTAATCTGTACAGAGAAGGGGGATGATCTGTATCATCCCTGAGGTCTTCTCAATTGCTAGTGTCAACGTTATCCGTGTTGTAAGTGGGGCGCTGAGGCACTGGGGATCTTGATGTCTGCTTTCACAAACAGCAATCACCCAGTGTCAAATGACTACTGCTTAAGGCAAAACAGTTAAAAAGCCAATATGGGTGACATCAGTTCAGCCAGCTCCACTTTGCGTAGAAGGAGGCAGGCTGATCTGTTCAGTTTCTCTGTGTGTCGCTGAGATTATCAGCTTTTCAGTGACATTCTTAGCCTGTTTCAGAGGCTTTCATTTTCTTCCTGTTAGTCTCTGTCAACTTTCTGTAGACTTTCCGATCTTAGGTAAAGTTCAGAGAGGATTAATTGGCAAACATCTTGGTATTGATAAACCTATTCTTGCAACTGATGACCCACTGTTATCTGACTCTTCAGAAGACGTGAATCTGAGGTTTTCCTGTCTGTGACATTTCACCTTTCCCAAGTTTAGCAACTTCTTCATGGCCTTCTTGATTACTTCCCAGAGACTGCTTCAATTCTATGCAGAAAACAATACTTGAGAGAGCAGTGCTTTCTCAGGAAGGACAAAGATGCAATCTAGTATTCGGAGAGGGCAATCCATCCATTTTAACACAAGCTCGTTTTCCCAGGGGATGGATTCTGACCTTTGTACACCTCAAAAATGTTTTTCTCTGTAGCGGGATCTGGCCCTGAACAGCTCTTGGTTCCGTTGGCTGGTGCAGTAGGTAGAGGCAGTAGGAGAAGTGTTTGTGTTCCCACATGAGGAAAACACATAGGGAGGCCACTGTCACTGACAAAAAGCCAGTCAGGGAAGAGTAATGATGTAAAAATTGCATCTTTTTGAAAATTATTATTATTATTATTGCCCTTTTGAAATTCCCTTTTGCTCCCAATAATCTGGCTTTGTCTATTTCTTCTCTATGTCCTTAAACCCACTTGCTACCTAAAGATCACTAGCATTGCTAGTTCAGCAATGCTGCTGAGGTCCTCTGGCACAGGAACAGCCTTGTTCAAAACATCAGGCAGCTCTTGGGTAAGCTTAGCCACAGGATTTGATTACACAGTATCACATACTTCTTTAGCCTGGACCACAAGTCTTGTACTGTTTTTGTGAGACCCATTTCAACACATAACTGTTCCTTGTTGCACTCCATACAACCACGTGCATTGCTGTAAATATTCAGGCTGCTGTTGTTGCAACACTGGAGTGCTTCAAGACCTTCTTCCAAAGATAGCAGCTGCCTCATCTGTCGTGATTTCTCAGCAATTCTCACCGGAAGTTTGAAAAATTTCCTTACATTGTGGCTGGAAGAAACCCCACTCCTATTCAGAAAAACACCTAAAGCAAGCCTTGTAGGTGTCCATGGCTCTTATGGACGTATGGCACCTCAAGTGTGAGTTTATGAAATTTCCTGACTTAGGAGTCTGGCTGAAGGGCATGTCTCACTAATGACATGTCAGTTTTAATAATTTGGCCACATTAACAGCTTCCAGTTTTAACTGAAAAATCCCCGTTGCTCTTCTTTCACACTTATGTCTTTGTAAAGTTCTCTTTGATGTTGCGAGTCTGTCTGTGTTTCCCCTGCAACGTATTTTACATGGTAGGAATGGCCATTAAGTTTTCAGCCTTGACCAGGACACTTAGGGTTTAAAACTTGGAACGTTTGTGGTTCATGAGCAGAAAATGAGCAAAGACATTCATGCTCGAAGGTATCAGGTGAAATTAATGAAAAGCCAACAAGAAAATTGCCTAAGGCTTGGACTTCTCAGAAAAAAAAATGCAAAAAAGTCTTTCTTTTCTTTAGCTTCCTTCAGTCTTGCCTTTCTGTGGAGCTTATTCACATCACAGTTTTGTCACAACACTAAATCTGGGTTTCCAATAATGCCTGGAAGAAAATTAATAATACAGAAATTAGAGGAGTTAATGAATGTAATTGAAATGAAAAATTTCCATCAATGCTTGATTGCTCGCTGTGATAACTGGAGACGTGATGCTTAAACTGAGAAGAGGCTGCCCAAAGTTCTTCTGCCTCCAAGATTGTTTACATGTAAAATATACCAGAACAGCGTAGCACGTTCTTATGGGCGGTGCGAAATGCCCTCTCTTTCTGGGATGTGAGAGATGCTAAATAACCAGGTGAAGGAAAAAATAGTGAGGTCATTATGAGAAACAGTGGCAAATGAGGTTGCAGCTCTGATAAAATGAAGATGCTGATCTCAGCCAGGCTGATGTCAATCCCACTGGCTTACATAGCTGGAACTAACACCAACATTGGACCTAGGATTTTCAGTCTGTCTTAGAAGCACAGTAATTGCAGGGTTTTGTTGAAAGTTCTGAAAATGTTTTAAAATTACCAAAACCAGTCCAGTCTGGGCATTAGGCTTGAAACTGGGTGGGTTTTTCACAAGTACCGAGTGATCTAGGAGCATAACCCTAACAGAAAGCCAGCAGAATACATGTTCCTAATGACCTCAACAATTTGAAAGTTCCCAGGCTGGTGCTGGGACAAGGGCTTTTAACATTGTTCACGCAGCAGCTAGTATGAAACAGGAGCACTATTCGGTGGAATTCACTTCATCTTGTTTTAGCTGTATGAAATAAAGCATATAAAATAGGCTAGTTGTCTACACTCACTGAGTAGCTCATGCAAAGAGACAAGCACTATTCAAGATCAGACCCTCCCACCACTCTTAACCATATTAGGATGAATGAAATTGATTCTGGTGACAGAAATAGACATTCTTAATGGAGTGCAACTCATCCTATAATCTCACTGACTGAAAACCGAGCCAAGGGCATGCAGCTCACCTCCAGGCAAGCAGGCATCTAAAGTCAGTGAGATGAGTCATGAGATAACTCTATTTCATACACTTAGTTCAAAGCAGACCTTTCCTTGATGAGTGTCCTTCCCTCTTTCAAGCTGATAGAGATGCTTTTTTGTGTCCTGAAAGAGTAGAAGGAATGGGGACAAGCTCTGCTAAGGACTGCTCCGGTGCTGTGATCTGGAATTTTGTCATCCTCCTAATGAGAGATTCAGTTTTGCTTGAAGCTTTAACAGAGAGTGCATTGGATGTATTTTCCTAGTTTCATTTTGTAGACCTGGCAAAACCAGTGTGAAACTTGTCACTTTAGTCAGAGGTATCTGGAGTGTTTTGCACGGGAGTAACAGTAATTGTTGCAGACCCCAGCTTTAGTCCATTTGCAGGTTTTGGGGAGAAACAGGCAGGCAAGAGTCTGGCACAAACCTGACTGCTGATCAGTATCTTTCATGTGCAGTGGAGGTGCTTATGAAGAAACAAGATTAGAAACACTGCTACCTAAAGTCAGAAGCAATGAACTTTTCTATATGTGTTTTTGTATAGTCTTACATTAGAAATTAAACCAATTTCTCAGAAGGAAGAAACAAAAAAATTAAAACCTCCAAGTCAACCATTTCACCACTTTAGTCACACTGTATCTGTTGCTATAACCTTCAAGAGAGGACTTTAGTAAAGCGTTTGACACTGTTTCCTTCAACATTCTCCTGGAGTAACTGGCTGCTCATGGCTTGGATGGGCATATGATTTGCTGGGTAAAAAACTACCTGGAAGGCCAGGCCCAGAGGGTGGTGGTGAATGGAGTTAAGTCCAGTTAGCGGCTGGTCACGAGTGGTGTCCCCCAGGGCTCAGTACTGGGGCCAGTTCTGTTTAACATCTTTATCAATGATCTGGATGAGGGGATTGAGTGCACCCTCAGTAAGTTTGCAGGTGACACCAAGCTGGGTGGAAGTGTTGATCTGCCTGAGGGTAGGGAGGCTCTGCAGAGGGATTTAGACAGACAAGATCGATGGGCCAGGGCAAACTGTAGGAGTTTCAGTAAGGCCAAATGCCAGGTCTTACGCTTTGGCCACAACAACCCCCGTCAATGCTACAGGCTTGGGGAGGAGTGGCTGGAAAGCTGCTCAGCAGAGAAGGACCTGGGAGTGTTGATTGATAGCCAGCTGAACGTGAGACAGTAGTGTGCCCAGGTGGCCAAGAAGGCCAATGGCATCCTGGCCTGTATCAGGACTAGTGCAGCCAGTAGGACCAGGGAGGTGATTTTACGCATGTACTCAGCACTGGTGAGGCCGCATCTTGTGCACTGTGTTCAGTTTTGGGTGCCTCACCACAAGAAAGACATTGAGGTGCTGGAGCGTGTGCAAAGAAGAGCAGTGAAACTGGTGAGGGGTCTGGA
>RSEF01000001.1:104270357-104294407 GCA_003993805.1 Himantopus leucocephalus | reverse complement strand
TTTAGTGGTGGGCTTGTCAGTGTTAGGTTAATGATTGGACTAAGTGATCTTACAGGTCTTTTCCAATCTAGGAGACTCTGTGATTCTGTGATTCAAGAGAAAATATTTTATCTGTGAGTAATACAAAGCAAATTGATTCGATACTCAGGAAGGTGCTCGTCTCATTACGTTGTTTATAAAATCAACTTTACTGTTCTTCCCATTGGTCCTGTAAGTGTCTTTAAAGTTACATGTGACAGCCCAAGATCAAGTAATTCATTCTGGCATCTGGAGTGCAAGCTAAGTTCCTTTCTTCCTCTTAGCAAAGCCTGTGTGCCTGGACCTTGACTCTGTTGTGCTGCTTCTGTGGAAGCAGGGATTCTATTTATGCAAGAGAAGTCCTGAGAAAGTGAGCTAAAACAGTTTTCCAAATATTTGCACATCTTAAGTATGAAAGGAGGACTGGAGCCAACATCTAGTCTTTTTAGTCAGCTTCACAGGGCTTAGCTCCAGAGCAGTACTGCTTTATCACCCTCCACAGAGATATCATGAAAACATTCCGTAGATTATTCTAAAAACTCTCTTATCATTCTCACTTTAGTGCTGCAAAAAGCCATAAAACTAAGGCTTGGAAGCAGATAGTGGCCAGCTCTTAAGTTTACGTTATTACTTCAGTTTCCACAGTGTTAGGTGGGGTATTTTTCAGTGGTGCAATCACATCATCAGTGCAAAGCCAAAATGAGTGTTATTTAGGCCAAGCTTTGTTTATGCTTTATTTTGCTCCAAAGACACAACTGGCTCATATCAGTATGCTTCTAATTCTGTAAGGACATTTTAAAAGGCTGTTTATTAAAGCAACATTACCGATCCATCTAGTCATTCTGCCCTTTCAACATCAGTCACGTATAAGCTTGTGTTTCTTTTGGCAGGTTTGTCCTTTAAGTTTGACTACGCTCCTGGGACTGTGTCAGCTACAACTAATAAGACAGGGGAGGAAAAGGAGAGGTCTAGGGATGGTCATTCTTTTTTCCTTCATAAACAATGGGTGGTGGTAGGGTGGAGAGGATGCAGTAGAAATTTATTTCCTCTTCTCTCTGATTAGGTTCCTATAATTTCATAATGTCAGTCCGAAAGGTGGGGTCCTCGTCCATTTTNCTATAATTTCATAATGTCAGTCCGAAAGGTGGGGTCCTCGTCCATTTTGGGTGGCTACAAAGAAGAGGGAGACTCCCTTTTTACAAGGAGTCACATGGAAAAGACATGGGGGGTAATGGGTACAAGTTAGTCCAAGATTCCGACTGGACACAAGAGGAAAATTTTTCATGATGAGAACAATCAGCTATTGGAATAATCTCCCCAGGGAAGTGGTGGATTCTCCAACGCTGGACACTTTTAAGATTCAGCTGGACAGGGTGCTGGGCCATCTTATCTAGACCATGCTTTTGCCAAGAAACGTTGGACCAGATGATCCTTGAGGTGCCTTCCAACATGGTATTCTGAGTCTATTCTTTTTCCAGCCAAAAAGCAGGACTCTTAGCTCTAACATTTGTTAAACTCTGGAAGAAAACATGCCTACTATTCCAAAACTTCTCCAATCCAGGTTGACTGTAATGCTTCCTTGAGGAGTCTCTTACATGTATGCCAGTGGTTTGTGGCTTTTTTGAGTCTTTGAATATAAGAGAGGCGAAAAGAGCAAGTGTCTCTTAAAGTAATGTTGCCATATGCCATTTTACAGAATGTCTGAGAACTGCAGTCCTTTATGTAATATGCCATAGGTATATGGTCAGAAGTTAAGATGCCCAGCTTATGGTATAACTTACATCTCTTTTTTTCCTCGGAAATTAAGAAACACCTTATTTGCATCTTCCTTCATTCATGGAGATGCCAGAATCATTTTAATAGCTAATGTTCCTCATACCTTTATACTTTATATTCTCTGTCTGGAAAATACAGTTAATAGTCCCATTCCTATAGATGATATGTTGATTCTTCTGAAATAGTTTGTCCAAGTAGTAAATTTTATTAGACATAGAAATACCTAAAGTAGTCACTTTTTGGAGACTGAGAAAGAGAGGATTGACAGCACAGTGGTAAATGTCAAGTGCAGCACTTGCAGATTTGTGCAGGTGAGCAGTATAATTACAGCAGCTGTGGAACACAGACTTCATATCAATGATTTGTTCTTAAGTGAGAAACTAAATTTTGAATGTATTTTAATGTATTTAGCATTTTCATATTGCTGTCATTACGGTCATCCATTATTATTCAACAAAAAAAGGATGCTCTTGTCAATATAAGGATCTTTTACTAGTAAAAGGATTGGTAATAATTATGATTAGAAGTTACGCACTGAGGTTACATGAGTGCTCACTACAACTTGAGAACTGTTTCTTTGATTGTTGGTCTCCTGATGAGAAATACAATAAAATGAACACCTTTTTCTGATAAATTCATTTCATCCCACTTGTTAGTCACGTGAGTAGCAGGGTTACTCCACAAGCTGATCATCTGCAACACAATTTTTTCACTACAAGGCAAAATAGAAAGGTAAACCTTGTTAATAATAAAGGAAAAATAGTAAGAAATAGAAAAAGAAGATTAATGACAATGATGGAAACCTCCACTTAATTTCAAACCATGTTCATGCCAATCTAAAACAGTTATTAGGTAGCAAAAAGTAATGGCTTTCATAGAATAAGCAGTCTCCATCCATTTCTCTGAGGAAAGGGACATCTTACTTGTTGAGATTTGCCGCCTTTCAGCTTCTTTGACTTTGGTATGTGTTTGATGTGTACCAACCATTGCTTCTAAAGCTTTTTTTTAATATTGAGAATAGAGCAAAAATAGTTATCCTCAGGTAAATAACTAAATATTTGTCATCAAATTCTGAATTTTCATGCAAGTATTCTTTCACATGAAGCAGACCAGATACCATTAAGTGCAAAATGAACATTAACTGATTCTGACTTTAGCGATGTACAATAACATGGAGAAGTAATTGAGTTATTTTCTTTCTTGTAACTCAGATATAACTGGAAAAAAATCCACTTCTAATGTATTTAGCATTTTTATATTGCTGGCATTACAGTCTTCCTCCTTTCATCACCTGAGTATATTATTAAGATTTCAGAAGTTGTTCCTAGTACCCAAGTATGGTAGTGAATAGTGATTTATAATCTTTGGGATCAGCTGTTTTCTTCCTTTTAATAAATTTGGGGTCCATTCGTGTGTTCCTTATTTTTGTGGTATCAAAATGCTAGAAAAAAATCAAACTTAGCCAAAAAACAATCTGGGTCAAAGACAAGTGAACAGCAGAAAAGTCCAAGTATTTAGCATAATAATGTGAGAAAAACATGGGTGGCTGGCCAATTATACTTTGGAAACAATTCAACCAAATAAAATTACTCTGAGTTAATCTACTTTAAGCACGCTATGCACTCAAGACTGCTGCTAGTTTACAAATGTACACCTGGTTCTGGAATAGTTTGTGTTCTAAATATATGGTTCCTGAGAATATAATTATATCCTGTGACCAAATTTGTAACTGCTTGTATTTCAGATGTTTTGTTGTAGCTAAATTTCAGCTTTTCTTAGCTTTCTGGACTACTCCCCAGTGAGCGCTCAAGAGGTTCTTAAAAGAAAAGAGGATTGGTGATTCCTAAGCTGTCAAATACTGTGTTTTTATGAAACAAAACATCTCAAACTGAAAAAATGAGATCAAAATGCTATTTTGATCAAATTACTATACTAGCCCATGGGAATTGAAGCAATAGCATAACCTTCAGTGACTAGGGCCAGAGCCATATCCAGCGTTAACTTGGGGCAGGAGCAGTATTGGATTAGAGCCCTCTGTTTTCGTTTTTAAGCAAGTTCAATTACTATTATGGCAGTTACCCCAAGGCTTTTTTTTTCCCCTCTTCCTCAGCTTACACTGCGTGATAATAAGAAGTTGGTCCCTGTCACAATAATCAAACAAGGTAAATATTTTTAATTGATTCTCATACTCTGCAAGAGTAACCTAAAATGAAAAAAAATTCTTTTATGTGACTGTCATGAAAGTTTCCTTTAGAATAGGTGGAACCTTACAAACTATCATATCTTTTAATTACAAATACTATTGTTACCTACCTGTGTTAATAAAATGAGCTATTACATTGCATTATAAACAGTGACTCAGTTGAGTCATTGAATGGATACCAGTCAGTTCTGATTTCTGCTAGTATCCATTCTTTTTCTCTTTCAACTGGATTGTCCAGGTATGTTGATCTCACAGCTGTGCATAACTTGATAGTCAGGCATGAAGGGCCGCAATCTGGATAAGATTCATGCTACCAAAATTTTTTGTGGGTGTCTTCGCTTAAGTCATTGACTTAGATTCCCTTCTTCTTCCTTCCCTCATCAGTGAAGAGAGATACCTACGGTAGACTTAAACCTGTTACTCTTTACAAATGCCTGTTTCTCTCTAGTAGTGAGAGGTAGTGTAGTGGTGTAATCTTTGAAAATTAACCACTTAAAGATAGCTGATAGAAAATGAGCTGCAGATTAACACTTGCTAACAGAAATTGCATTGTGAATAATTTTAAGTAACAAAATCAAGCAAATTGTCTTTGGAGGTAGTTCACAGTTCAGGGACAGGAGCAGACTGGAGGGTGGTGTGAAAGCAAATTATGGTAATTACCATTAAAATATGACAGTACTGGCATTTACTTCACATGCATCTTGCAGGATAATGGGATGGCCTGCAGCTGGCCCTATGTTGACATAAGCATAGAATGTCATTTTTCACCAAGGATATAAAACTGATATGTTAAGGGAAAGAAGAGATGCACAGTTAAGAGATGACGTATAGGAAACACAGTTTGCAGTCTCTTAAACTGAATGCAGATGCAGAAGGATTAGGATCGTGTCCTCATCTCCAAGTATTAAGTTGAGGAAAAGTTTTCAGAATGCTGAGGCTTGTCTCAGGTGTGGGTTTGTTTCTTGTTTTGTTTTGGGGTTTTTTTAAAATTATTTTCTAATACCCCTGTGTTGTCTCCACAGTTATTCAAAATCGGACACAGTCAAAAACTTCAGACAGTTCTTCTCTGCCAGGAGCAATATTAGGTGACTAGAATATATTTTTATATATCTTTGGCTGAAAATTAGAACTGTGTAAATACCTTTAGTTTTCTTGATCTTGATCGTTATTTCCTTGCATATCAAAGGTTATTTCGCAGCTGCTTCAGACAGTATTTGTTATATTTCATGGTGGTACAGATGGTTCAAGGATGATGCAACCTAAGAGAAATAGAATAATTTTATTGTCATAATATTTCAAAGAAGATACTGTCACTGTTGAAGCAAAGAAGTTCTTTCATACTTCAAGGTCTGGGGCAAAGATCTTACTGAGATCAGGGGTTGTTCTTTTTGCTTTTATTAAGGTAGTATGATAACATACCGTCTACAGACACAAACCCGTACTGATATGTTAGGCTATAGTGATGTATATTATAACCTTCCTTGCAATTAGATCTTGATGTTAGATCTCGGGGCATAACTGTTTCCCCCAAGCCATTCGGTTTCATGCTTTCTGTTCTTGTTTGACCTATGTATCATATAGTGCTCAGTGTGGTGAATTACTGGTCTGCCTGAAATAAGGCAGAAAAGGCTCACTGCATCATGCACCTTGTAACCAGTTTATTCCTGCATTCGGGAAGGCATTTAGTCCTTTATATATATGGAAATACTTTATATAACTACATAACTGCAGCTTAAGTTTGCTTTGTGTGACTTTTAATGTATTGATGTGAATCAAACAGATACTTACTAACCACATTTGGTGTTGAGTCTTCTTGGCCTGCCAGACAGAATGTCCCAGCATCTGTGACAGTGCAGTACTGCAGGGTTATATGCTCCAGTATGGAATATGTTTTCAGTTCTGATTAATCATGAAATGGTGGTAATACAGTGAGTGGTGTAAAGGGGAAGTAGCACCAAATGGGAGTGATAATTACTGAATAGAAATAACTCCCAATGGTTCAGTAGTAGTCGCTCACATATGTCAGAGGGCAGACTGCGTATTTTTCATCTCTTCTGGTATTAATGGCACACATCTTTCTGTGTAGTGCACCTTATTGTTCCAGGTCTCAATGAAACTCAGCAGAAACTTCCTCCTTTCCTGACAATAGATGACATACCTCAAGCATCCAGGAAAAAAATAGGTAAGCAGAAATGAATTAAGCTTGTGTTGTTCATGAGCAGTATCAGAAGCCTGGTGATGTGAGATCATGTATGCAGGCAGAAAAGTCTTTTCTTTTCCTCTCTTACCTTCTTTTTTTCTGTTTGTTTAATTAATGTTTAGTGTGGGCTTATAAGGGTTCATAGAAATTCACTTAATTTAAAACATCTGGACAGTTTTTTAAGGTATTTAGCAGCTATTTAAAAGAATATGCAGTAGCTTTGATCCATAGGGGAAAGAAGGGAAACCAGTCATGTTTATGGTCTCTAGGGGTTTTGTTTTATAATGTAAGTTATTTTTTTCATAGGTTATATCTTTCAATATATGTCTTAAAAAAGGAAATTTGTGTGTCCATTTGAAAGACCAGATTTTCAGTGAATTTTAATTATATGAGTTCTGGCTTGAGTATATGTGAGAAATTGTTTCGCAAAGACATTCTCATTATTATCTGTAATTAAATCAATGAAAATATCATATCATCTGTGAATAACATAATTGTGGGAAATAGAGCTATCTTTAAAAACCATAATAATGCCCCCAGTGCATCTTTCACAGATCCCTTGAGTAGAATTCTGGAGATGATGACTTTTGGCTTGGCTAGTCGTAATACTTAATGTGAACTCTGAACAACTAGGTCAGATTTTTTTCCTTGCTTATTTTTGCTTTGTTTAATTTACTCTGTTGCTCCATTGCTGGCCATGGCACATTCTCAGAGTGACTTGCTTTGCAGTGAGAAAACAGCAGTGCTTGTTCCTGTTAAGATATTGTGTACATGTAAGGGGAGAGCTACACAGTAGAATAATAGTTGAATGTGTTTGAGTAAGAATATGTTTGAACTGAGGCTGAATTCCTTACAGATTAGTATCTGGAAGTATTTACCAGCATTTGACAGACAAATATTGTTAGCGTCATCTGTGGCTACTGAAAATTTAAGCTAAGTGGAAAAACTTAATTGCACTATTTACATTACAGAGCATTACTAATTTTGAATTATGATGATAAAATTAATCACATTGTTAACTTGATTACTAACAATTTATTTGAACAGCAAGCATAGAAAACAAGGTGTTTATCATTACTAGCTTGGGTTTAACATATATATGATGTGCAGGTAACAAAGGTACCATTAAAACTCAGTAGATCGTATTTTGACAAATCCATTTTTCATACCCCTTACTTTTAGCAAACCATATTTTAAGACCTCCAATATTAGTTTTGGACTACAGTATCTAGCACTTTTATATTTGTTTTCATTTTCTACCAGTAAAATCATATCTTTCTGCAGGAAAACAATGTTGTGTTTTCAGATAGGTCATAAGGTTCAGTAGTGTGTGCGGTAAAAATGGCAGAATCTGACTATGAGCAAAAGATGGGGGAAAAGACAAAGGTAGCTTCAGTTGTCCTAAAGATGTCCAGCTTCCTCAGTTGGCTGAGCATTGAACTTGGACTTCTAAATTTAAATGCTCTGAGATGCCTAAAATAGCTGGTGTGATGCCAGTTTGGAGCCACTTTTTATGGCAGACTACACAAACGCTTGTGTGAAAGTAAACAGGGCAGACAAGCGATGTTTTGTTCTCTTCTGTTTACTATGTGTTCCTTACCAGAGAACATGAAGTACATGGGTGTATACACAAGGGACTACTGGATTTCAAAGGAGTGTAAAATAAGGAAGAGTCATTGCTTGGAAAGCAAAAATACTCTGAGAAAAAAAAATAAATGTATAAAATAATTGACAAAAAGACATATTGGCCAAATCTATACAGATGTCATTCACTGATACCTGAGAATCATGTATGTCTACAATAAAATGCAGTGAGGCTTATGCTGTGTGTGAAGTTATGACTAATTATGATTTGCTGACATACTGCAACTATTGTAATTCCATATTATGTACAAAAGTCAAAATAATGCATCACAGAATATCATATTTATTGAATTCTCAAAGTATTTTTTTCTGTTTAATCAAAAACTTACAGGTTTTTTTTAAAAAAGTAGTCATCCAGAAAAAAAACACAAAATATATTGCCTTAGTCCTCAGTGGAAAAAAACCCAACAGGTGTATTATTCAAGTCCAAATTAATTAATTTTCCCTATATACACAGCTGGAATATCTTGGTTTGAATAGAATGCTATTGTCACACCATTGTAATTGTTAGAAGTAATGTAAAGGAAAATAAGGACATGACTAGTGTGACAATTCCATTGTATTTGAAAATTTGTTAGACTAGTCTTGTATAACGCTTACAACTATATTGCATCATTGAATTTTGAAAAGCATTTTTGCTGTTAATGTTCAAATGCTAGACAAATGAAAAACACCGAAAACTATTTTGCACTGTGAAAGTAATGATTCATAAGGCATTAAATTCCTTTCTGTAAATTTTATTTTTAAAGAATTTTTTAATGGACAAAACAATACCAAACGTGCACGCATTTAACATAGCTAGATAGGTGCTTGTACTGATTGTGCAGTGGAAGTTCATTGATTCCTAAAGGTATTCAGCTTTCCACATTTATCTATGTTGATTTACTTTGGCAAACTGAAGTGGGACAGAAATAAATCTGTAGTAGAACAGAGCAGATACAGCTTTGCAATTACTCTCTAATGTCTTTGTCCATTTAGCTAAGAATGAAACTCGAGTATGGCCTGCTGAATCCAAAACACCAGAAGTTCAAGAAATCTCCCCGGAGTCCCTCCCAGGTAATGAAAATTCTATTCTTAGAAACACTGTGGAATATCTTTGCCAAATATATAAACTAAAATTAAGTTCAGCTTTGTGTTTCTTAATCTGCAGTTAAATGCAGTAGTTGGAAAATGGATAACGTAGCTGAATTAGTAGCCATGAATGGTAGATGCGGATAAAAAGCTGAATCTAATTTTGGAGGAAAGTTTCAGATGCTATCATTGTTAGGTTTATAAAAGCACTTAGAATTCAAACCATGTCTTTGTGGGGTGCTGGATACCTTGAAATTGTGAAAACAGGCAAAATAAGAGTTTTCTTGTGATGCACCTTGAACTTCCAAATTTCATGAAATATATGAAGAAGAAAATTAGGGTTAAGAGCATGATTGTGCAAAATGCACGTAGGAGATTAAGAGGTAGCAGTGACAGTAACAAGCTCCATTTCAGGGGTGCAGAGGATGACAGCATGATGTTTCATTTAACTTCAGTTTTGAACACATTAATCTTGACTACACCCTCTCTGCAGACTTACCGGTCCTATTAAAGTAAATGGGAGCTGTTCACATACATGGGAAAAGAATATAAAATTTGATCCTAGATTCATATTTAAGGTTATGTGTCTGTGAAATGTATGTTAACTTGTATATTTGGAAGGCTGAAGTTTTTCATCACCTACTTGTGGCCAAAAAAATATCACGTATTTAAAAGGGCATACTCAGATGCTGATTTCTTAAACTGTTCAAAAACACGAAGTGAATTTTTAAAACTTGCAAGATTTACTGCCTCCATTTGCTTAGGAAACAAGTTAGCGTAACATAAATAGACCACTTTATCAAGTTGTATGACAGGTATAGCCCTATATTTCAACATTTACGATCTGAACGCAAAAAGATTTGAGAGAACTAAATTTTTCAGAGTCAAATGATGAAGAGTGACTTTCTACCCACTTTATTGACCCGTATTTCAGAATTGTTTAAGTAGACATATGCGCATCTTCGTTTTCTGTAGTCTGGCTTTTATCCTATGACTGAGACTGAAGTCTTGATTCTGCTGTCGTTAGAGACAATAGTTGGCTTCTGCCAACTTCTTTGCTGAAAGGGGAGAAAGGAGGCTTGAACCGTGGCAAGACTTTAAAATGAAAAAAGGATTTCAGGAAGCAATACAGTGAAGGTTCGCTTTGTTTTAGTTTAGTCATTTTATGTGATGGTGCTGGCATTACTCTACTCCATCCATAAAGTATTTCCTGGCTGGCTGAAAGGGTGTAGCATGTTATTCCTTTGACATCACATGATTCACACAGATAGTCCCCTTAAATACGATTGCATGTATTTTATTCCTGAAGTATATCAAAGATACCATACTTTACATCATCAGACCAACACAATCTTTATTTAAAACAAACAAACAAATAAAAAAAAATCCTTCCAACAAATTTGTAGGGTAGAAAAGAGATGTAGGATGAGGTAATGCAGCAAAATCATGTAACAATTGACAACCATCTTTTAGATTAAATAATCCATCTGTTTTTTTCTCTGAAAATGTTTGCAGAATTTTATTTTCCACTTGATAGATAAGTGTATTTGCCAAATTCTGGTTTTAACCGTCAATTCCTTTCTTCAAAAGTTTCATATGAAGAGGAAAACAAAGATGCTCCTCCACAGGAATTCATTATCTGAACTTCGCAAGTTTAGCAGATGTGTAATAAACAGCTTGCTTTTAATTGGAAATCTGTGGATATTTTTTAAAAAACTGTAAAAGAATACTTTTTTTCTTTTTTTTTTTGTTTCACAGTTTGGGGTCTCTTGTGAACTTAAATTCTGCAATTATTTTAGTGAATTATTTACTTTGTCTAAATAACTGCAGAACAAACAATTTACAATTATGTTTTATAGAACTTTGCCATTTTGTGAAAGTGAGAACTGAAAGCATAAATTTATGTAATTGGCTGTCCTACAAAATCCTAGTCCTCTGGCTCTCCTGCAAAATCTTAGTCCTCAGGTTTGCTTCAACTAATGAAAATACATCATTCCTTGTGGTGGAATTCACTGGTTAATGAGGTAAACTGCGTGAAATCTGACACCAGAATTGATATATCACCTGGGGAGGAGAGAATCAGTCCATTCAGTTTCCTTTCCTTTGTGTTCTCTAATTATGTTTATGTACCTGGCATGCAGTAATTCTAACCATAAACATCATAATCTCTAGACATAGCAGAGAATTATGTTTATGAAGTTGGATAGTGTGTTTTGTTATAGATTATAATAATTGGCAAGTACTGTCTTTTTAGTGACAAATGAAATATAACCATTTGTTTCAACTAAACATATTATTGTTGCTATCACACCATTAGTTATTTACTGAAATATTTAGAATAATTTTCAACTTCCACTTCATGCTTCCTCTGTGGTTTTGCATCCATGTCTCTTTTTCTGTGGTGACCATTCCTTTCAGTCATTCTTTGTTGATCTCAGCACCAATGTCTCATGTTAGAGTATGTTAGAGTATTTACATTAAAGAGTTTATTCATTGTGTTTACAATATTTCAGTTAAAGAGAAAAAAAGTAGAGAGTGACAGGAAACAGGGAAATGAAAGTGAATCCTTTAAAAGAAAAAAATTCTTTGAGTGTAATTTCTGTCTAGCCATTGCATTTGCAAAAATAATTTGAATGCTTCAGCATTTGAGCCAGACTTTCATAGGTAACTTAAGCGAGAGATCTGAGCACTGGCCTTTTGCAAAGGTTGCATTCGAGAGACAGGGTAATATATTGACACAATTAATTGAGTTTAGCAATAAGATCTACTCCATTATATTTTATTCAGACTTCCCTATTTGAAGATCATACTGGATTCTTTGAGTAAGGCATAGTAATTATTTGCTGTGAAAGCTTTAAGGACTGGTGCCAAAAGTGGGAACAGATCGCTGATTGAAAAGGAGCTGTGTGCTGTAGCAGCCGTTGTGTCATCAGTCATGCAAGAAGGGAAGAAAGGAGCTTGAAATATTTCAGCAAGCGGACTATCTGAAAGGCTCCATGAGCTGGGCTGCTCTTGTATTCCACTGAGTCTTTTTCAAAGGGTGTGTTTTGTGATGTGACGCAGTTCAGTAACTTTTTTTGGTGTATTTGTCAGCCAGGCATCCCATCATTTTCTTAATTTCAGGCCTCCCCTCCCTTGGCGTGCACTTCCATGGAAAGACTGGTTAGTAAGCTCTTTCAGGCTTTGTTTTTGCCAAGCTTGTTACAATATTTTCCACTTAGAACTAATTTATTATTAAAACAACAGCACAAATTCATAATGCCTTTTTCTTCGTTCAATCTTTAAAATGCTGTCTAAATTACCTCAAGCTACCACTACATTTTTTTTTCTCTTAATGGAATCAAGTGTGAGCCTTTTTATTAACTTCACAGCGACACTGGAGCTAAGCAACAATTAGAAATATCAGCACATTTGTCTAGGACATGGAAGAACTAGTTTTAAAAAAAAAAGAGCAAGTTATTTCTTTATGTAAGAGATTGTACCAGAAACTTGTCAAAGTAGATATGTGAAATAGAGAATAGGCATGAAATGAAAAGTACCACCTGTGAATCCAAACTAGGGTTAATGTTCAGTAGGAGTAACTCCTTTGTTGCCATATTTCCCAAGCTGTGATACTTCTGTCTTTCTGGTCCCTGAAGGCTTCCCCTTGTGCTCATGTCGGATATGAGAAGGGGTGAGATTATTGCTTCCATCAGAATATCTTAATTCCAGTTGTGGCAGAAGAGGGTAACATGTCATCCCTACAATGTTCTGTGCAAAACAGAGGAGAGCCTGATTTCTTTTGTCTCAGTTCTAGGCAAGCTTTTTCTTGTTCAGCTTGCTCAGCTAACTTAGCTGACAAGAGACATAACAACCTAAAGCATAATGTGTTCAAAATTTCTTTATTTGCTTTTGGTGGGTTTGTTGGGTTTTGTTTGGGTTTTTTGGTGGTTTGGGGTTTTTTTGTTTCATGATTACATTTCACCAATAAGAAATGTTAGCTTCTGAAGTACTTCTGAGGTATGGGTTTCTTATTTGTTGTTTCTGGGTCTCTTATGGGTGAGTTTTCTCCCACAAGCTTCATAGAGATAAATTTCCTTAAGTTCTCTGTAGAACAAAATCCTCCTTCCACTGATGACAGTAACAGCACCGTAACTGACTTAGTAGAAGCTGAATTGAGTCCTAATAAAGCAGCGTCTGTGGAGATTCCAGCTTTTGTGGCACTGAAAAGCACTATACTCCAAAGCAGAAAATACAGAATAATGGTTGTAAGTGTAGTAGCATCTATGTAACTACTTAGAATCTGGAAAACAGCATGTTTTCATTGGGAAAGGAAATAAGAAGCTTATAAACCTACATGATCAGTTCTTGCTTGAACCATGCTCAGTAGATTGTGGAAAAAGCATGGAGAGCATGCTGGAATAACAAAAGTAACTCTCTTCTATTGTATCTCAAAATCTTTTATTAAACTTAATGACTACTAAAACTTAGTGCTATATTGATGCTGAACACCAACATTAAAGATCCCTTCTAAATACCAGTATGTGCTAAATATTGTGCAATTTGCTCTGTGAAAGGAATGAATGCTTATCAGATTCAAGGCTGAGACCTTACCATCCTGTGTTCCATATCAATAAGCTTTGTTATTTTATACTATGAGATTACCAGTTGTGTGTACTGTATGACGGATTAAACACTATGGGACCCCCAGCAAGATGGAGAAGAAAAAAGTGATCTTGACTTACATACCATAGGAATTAAATGGTATGTGAAATAGCTGGAAGAGTATAATTATGCACTAGTTTATTAAAATATGGTCAGCAATTCAGTTTAGGAACATTTAAAGGCTGTTTAATAAACTGCCCATGCTTTACTCTGAAGATGTAGAATTAGAAGAATGAATGAAAGTCAAAAGCCTATTATATAATTACTAGAAAAATGAAAGAGCTGAGGTATTACAGGTGAATCTTTATTCTTTTCATGATAATTTTTGTATCAGAAGGATTAAAAAAACAGAATACCAGGGAAAAGATTTGTAAATACACGTTGTGATGTAATGGGTCTTTTTTATAATGTACAGCATAATGAATTTGGAAGGCTGACACGGAAGAACAGCATGAGCTTCTGATCTTAGCTTTGCTCTTTGTGACTTCTAGTTTCCTTTGCTTATGTAAAACTGCAACAAAATAAATTGAAAACATCATATAGACTTCACATCTGAAAACAAAAATAAATATTAATCATGACAGAGTCGAGCTGCTGCAGAAGTTGTTCTAATCAGGTGGCATAAAATGGTGGTAAGAAAAGCAGCGGGCTTTGGTCAGTAGATAAAGAAAATCTCAGAGGGATTCTAAATTAAATAAAGCTTCTTTCTTCTAGCTCAGGCTGAGAAAAAACATGGACCTGAAGAATTTAAATCAACGCCTAAACCCGAATTGGTACAAACTCAAAACATACTGGGTAACTAATTTTGCTGCTTTTTACCTTCTTTGTACATTAAATGCTTTTTTCACCTCCAGCAGAACTTTTCTACTGTTTGCTGCATCCCTTTTGTATTGACTCCAAAGGAAGTCCTCATTAAAATTCTCTCGTTCCTGTTGTCTTTCCAGTGATTCATGAAAGGTGAAGCAGGATGCATCTAGCTCTGAACTGTGGCTGTTATACATACAATTATTGTTAGCAGATTTGACTGGGTCATTCAAGTTTATTTTTCAAAGTGATGCTTTCTTTGTGATCTGCGTGATAGACATCACGTAAATTTCCAACAGTAAAATTAAACTCAGTGACCTAATTGAAATAATTACCTCCTAGATTTTCTTCTGATGACAGGAGATTTAGGTAGCATCAACAGTGATGCGAAAGGAAAATCTTATATTGCATGTGAAATGATATAATTGTATTTGTCCTGGAGGAAAAAAGAGCTCTACTGATTTTTTCATAGAGATGTCTCAGAATGAGAGATTTCTGATCTACGTAGTAGTATTGTTAGTTTTGTGTCTTGGAACAGCATCTACTTACTTCTTGCATTCAGAATTCTAAATTCTCCAATGCTGATTTTGTGGCCTGTATTTTAATCCCCAAACCACGCAAAATTATGAACATGAATTTAAACTTGAGGTTGTTTTGTTTTGTTGGGGTTTTTTTTTTTGTAAACAAAAGATCATCAGCATTTGCAGGACTGAAATAGAGATCCTCCCATGAAGATAACTGCTAATGCTTCTCAATAAACATATTTTTACATAATCCTATTGATACATGTTAATGTCATACTCTGTCTTTTGTCCTTTTTCATTTACAGTTGCAAGCAGATTTCCAGAATTTACTGAAGCAAACCAACAGCCAATCTAATTGCCATTCTAACTTTCAGTAATTTTTTTTAGGCATAATCAACCTTGCTCATTTTTTGCCATGCTTTTAAAGATTAAAATATGAAATTTAATCAAGATGTATCACTGCTTAATTTCAAACTAGGGGCTCACAGTTACTGATGGATGTTCATTATCAAATTCCTGTGATTGATAGATCTTTGTATCTATCAATGATACAAAGGTGATTTCTTTCATATTCCACACACCTTGTTAAGTGACAAAGTTTTGTGGTTTTTTTCTAGGTTGGAATTACTTGTTTTTAATTAAATGTCATTGGTTTCAGGAGTGAGTGGTTTATAAGCCAAAATATAGTTCCATACTGTCTTGTAATATTCTTAATCAAATAAAGCCTTAATTATTTCTTTTATCATAGCTTCTAATGAAATACAGCCACTTCCTTCTGGATCCAGAATTTCTGATGCTCCAAAAAGTCCATTGACAGAACTTGGTAATTACTTTCTTTGTAAATTTGAGTAAACTTCAGCAGAACATTATCTAAATCTTTTGTTGTTTCTGTGGCTGGTAGGTTTTAATGCTTCAGCTGCAATAATATCATTCTGTACATGAAATATCGTAGCCATTAGCTTTTTCTTCACAAAAGTTGCAAGTTTCTTCTTTCCTTCTAAGGGTGGTTTTGCTTTATTGTCGTGACAGGATGCTCCAACCCAATGCTTCATTTTAAAAAACAAACAAGCAAAAACTCATGAGGATAGATGAGCTAACTTTTATCTATAGAATGATGATGGCGATTTATCCTTAGCTAAAATCTGTACTTTTAGTTTTGTAATTTTCTTGGAAGTACCCCATAAGCTTGTGAGACTGACTGTATTTCACAGTTGGGAGTACTGTTCCAGCCAACCTCAGATCTGTGGATTTTCATGAGGTTTGCCAAATACTTGTATATTTGGTTAAATTACTGCCATAATTTGTAGATGTTGTTGTGGTTTAAATAGTCATAAGTGTTTGCATATTTCTGGGTTCATTTGTTGTTTGGTGATGAACTTAAGGAAAGGCCTGATGTTTGAGAAAGTATGGCACTGCTCACATTTTCAAAACAGTTTTACCTGTGTTAGGGTCAAAATGTTATGGTCAAAATCTTCTTATGGCCAAAGAGGACACACAACTTTTCTTTCTGATTTCTTAAAGTTATATTATATACAGATATATATGCACATTTACATGTATGTAGACATATATAGACATGTTTTTACATATATGTATATGCATATACATGTATATAAAGCCAATAATTTATTGTTAGTGTAATGGAAATCTTAGTCTATCTAATTCAAGAATCATGATTAGTCTAGGCTTAACTCTTACAGTAAATCAAAGAATATTAATGCACGTAGAGTACTTACATACAGAAAACCCCTCAATAATAGCAGTAATGTAATTAAAATAATAACACACAAACTTAGTTTCTACCCTGTTTCCTGGTGTTTTGCACACCCTTCCACTACACCTCTGGATTCTAAGCTTGGTGATTTCATGCTTGCGTTGGTGATGTTTCAGCAAGTTATGAGGATCTGGAGTCCTGTGCTGAGAGGACTATGATGTTCATGTTGATGATTTCTTCCTCCTCTCTTCTTTCTTTCTTTCTTCTGACACCTCATATCTGAATTTACCATATATGGTGCCATTTGTGTATGTTAGATAGTATTTCTGTGTTCTTGTTGTTACTCCTAAAGTTATTTTTGTGCAGCTCCAGGTGTGAAGTTTTTATAACTGACCATCACTGAGCTGTTTATGACACGGGGTCTCCAGTGCCAGGCCTGGTCCCCATCTCTTATCATCCCATGCCTGTCCTTTTCTATTCCATATCCTGTGTATCTCCTCAAGACTTCTGCTTTCATAACAGGCCAGGCCTGTATTTCTCTGCTCTGTGTCATTGTGTTAGTCATAAATATCTCGTTCTATCAAAACAACTTCTTGTTGCTGCTATCTATGTAAACAGCTATTACACTAGTTATCTGAAGTGACCTTGAATCGGTATGGATTTATATTTCACTAAGCATTAGTCAAGAAGTTATCATATAGTAGTAGTGCTGGTTTATTTAGACAGTGTACTTTTACTTAATGCACTCTGCCAAATTTTAAAATCATTTCCGGGAACAGCTCTTACTTCTTGAAATGCATATTTGAACCAAATTCTCAAGAACATGAAAATGATCTTCACAATTTGTTCTTAATTTGCTACAACTTTTGACAGCCCTTTTCCAGATATGTTTGAGATGATGGAGATATGTACTTGTTTTCACTGTAATGAAAAAAGTTTGGTTAAATACAGTTAGAGGCAGCATTGGAGAGAGAGTTACACACATTCAGTGATTTAAGAACCTATTTGCTATAAATGTAGCTGAAAACCTGAAAATTATTAGGGATGGGAAGTATTTTTGCTTTCTGCTGGGGAACAATAACCTAATCCTATGTATCCAGCGGTAAAGGTAAAATAATAACAACAGTTGAGGCAAAATACGTTTCCTTCAAGTCTTCCATTCCTGCCAAATAGTTCCACTTAGAAAAAGTGGGATTTAATTATCTGAGGTTGGCCCAGCCATTGGGTCAGCTGGAGCATCTGTGCTCCCCATGAAGTCAATGCTGAAGTCAGAGATATTCTGTGAGAGCAAGGAGGGGGGGTCGTACAGAGGAGTTTTCTCTGTATTGTGCCTCTGCATGCCTTGGTCACCTGCTGTCATAAAATCAGCAAAGAAAGCAAAATTTAATTTCTGAAGTTTAAGTGTGTGTGACCTAGTTCTCCTGAAGGCTTTTTTTTTCTTTATTTTTCTATCTCAGTTGTACCAGAGGGAGATATCTCCTTTGTTTTCTAAACTTTCTGTGTGGTCGGTATATTTTGAATTCAAACCTTTCTGAAAAGATAGCTTTGTTAACATGCCTCCAATGTTCTGATGCCTTTGGGAGATCTCTCATAGTTTTTACTGGATGTAAATGGGTGAATGGAAGCTTTTGCCAAAGGCTGTGAATCATATGGCTTTTGTTGGTATTACTTTCTTTTTTATAAATATAGACTAGAAATAGAATAGTTCCAGTTGGAAGGGACCAACAACAACCATCTGGTCCAACTGCTGAGTTCAGCTATATCAGGATAGTAACCTGGGATCACATTTGTTGATGTGATAAGGTGGATTGAAAGTAAATGGGAAAGCAGATCCCATATATGAAATAAAAGTTTGTTCACTTTTTGGCTTATGTTCATATTGCCTACATTAGAAATTAACCCTACACCTACTTGTTTGAATGTTTTTCTCAATCTCAAGCCTTCAGAGAAACTTAATTTTAAAATTCTGGTATAACAGCTTTTCAAAAAACCTCATGTTGATAAAGACCAATTAAAAATACAGATTGAAATTTTCTCTTTCAAATATATTATAACCTAAACAAGCATAAGCGACTGGTGCAGATAAGTTTACTGGAAAGAATGGTACTTACTGGCCTGTACACACAGTTGAATAGGATCTGTTTCTTAGAAGCAGGACAGTAGTGCAAAACCTACACACGGTAGAAACACGTTCATGATGGCCTTTAGGTAGGAATGCCCAATTCCACCCTGATTCCCTGTTTTCATTAAAGCACACTTCAGGTTATCCATACTTCAATGATAACCATAAGGTCTTTGTAATAGTCTTCATTACAGCATAACAGATAAAAAATGCTATTTACTAACTTTAATGAATATTTCACTGACTTCATTGTACTACCCTTTTTTTAATATTTTCCCATTACACCTCCTTTTAAAATAGTTACACATAATGTAATAGTAACCAGTTTATACAGACCTGTGAGTGCTGCGAAGATCAAATGTATAGTGTTTGGGTTGTAGCTGCTTTGCTGTGAAGAAAAACCTCAGGATCCAGTCTGATTAGATAATGTATGCCAAAGTTTCAATGGGGTAAAAATTAATAGGAAGAAGAGACCTTAAAACCAAACAAAAACTTGCTAATTACAGTTAAAATTAGACTTTGTACCACTTGCAAGGAGAGTGTCTGTCTCGGTGTCATAAAATTTTTTTCATGTTTGCTCTTAGCTACTCAGAGTCCAGCCTTGAAATCCATATCTGTACCTTCTGCAGAAACCAGAGAGATGGAGATGGGTAATCAGCAGATTATTTCCGTGATTTTTTTTCCATTATGTTAGCATCACATAGGTCTGCAAATGGTAATTTTAAGAGCTGCTTTAGAATCTTGGCTACCAACACTCACAGGGAGCTGCTTATTCACCATTCTTGTGTTTGTGTAACTAGCTGAAAAATATATTTGTTACTGGCTTAAAAACTGCTTAAAAACAGTGTTGTCATATCTCATCATTAGCTTTTATCTTTTTGTATAGCTGCAGCTCTTATCCCAGAAAATTTAATAAGATAAAATTCCTTTCCTGTAAGAATTCTTGCGGGCATGCGGAACTCAAATTTCAAGGCCAGAAGACTGCATTGCAAGCCATCATCTCCTGTTATCATGGCACAGTTGTCTCACATCTCACTTTCAGGCCATCTGCCATCTTGCTTTGCTTTGCATTAGCATCATCTGGAATTGCACAGCCTTCACTAAGCTTTTTGATGCTAATCCATTAAGTCACAGGTCTCTCAGCATTTTAAGCTCAGATTCTTTTTTCAGCTTTTGAGGAAACACAGCCTGTTTCTTCAGGATCCAAAACATCTGGTACCCCAGAAGTGCAACCAACCAGATCTGGTAATGATTTCTCATAAGATTAATCCTCTTGACAGATAGGAATTTTTTGAGGAGACATAGTGCCTCTCATTAAATAGTTTGTTCAGTTTGACATAGATGAAGAATAACTGCAGGTATGAAATTCCTGTATCAAATAGCAGGTTTCTTTATGACATTTTATATGAAATATTGAACTAGTAGTTTGAAGATTTTTTCATTTTTGGCTACAGCGTGTAATTCTTAGCTTTAAAATTAAATTGGTCCTATAGTAAATACTAAATTTAAACAGGCCTGTCCACACCCGAGTTTCATAAGTGGGATATCCTGATTTGCTGAAGTACTCAGAGTCCTAAGAAATGAATGAAAACTGCAGAAATTCCAACACCTTTTGAAAACGTAGCTCTTCTTTTATCCTTTTTTTTATAAACATAGACATAATTCTAAGTGCCCAGATTTTAAAACGGGCACTATAAAAACATGTCATTGAAGATTCAGACACTGGCTAGTTGGTCCTCAGAAAATGTCTGTGGTGTGTTTCTCTTATTTCATAGATGAGTTTCTAAGAGCTAGTTATTTACCTGAGGCCACTGACAGTTAACTAAAAGAAGAAAAAAAAAAAAATTAAGATGAGAGCAAGTTGGAAAGATTTCACTTCATTAGCATGCCAATAGTGTAATGCCTGATGCATATATTTTTGGAAGAAATTAATTTTTCAATTAAATCCATTACTAAAGGGGAGGTTGAGCGTAACTGTCAACTATTCACGTGTCTGACAAAAGACAGTTTGTATGTTTCATTTGGTACAGTTCCTGTTTTTTCATCATTTTTTCCTTCTCCAGTTTCAGCACCAGGATATCCTCCTTCTTGATCCTTGGAATTCTGGACAAAAATTCCATGCAGTCCCAGTTTACTAATTTTAACTCATAAATTGTTCTCCTTTTTTGAGTGGCCTTGTATTTCTCCTTTTTAACTCTATAGCTCAAGTCCTTTTTGTGCGATTCTGCTAACAATTTGGTCATTAGTTGCATTATTTGTCTGTGCATTAATGCATGTTTTTGGAAATTGTTTTCACGTCATACTTAATTGGTTATTGTACATTTCAGAGTCTACCTTTCTGCAGAATATAATGTGTTAAATATTACCTAGAAGTTTCTTCAGCTCATAAAAGAATATGATGCTGTTGCATGATGGTTCTTGTCACTTCAAAAGAATACAGCATGATTTTTGTTTTTATTTTACAGCTTCACATGACTTTCTTCATGTTACTTCTACTCCCCAAACTTTTACAGCTTCAGAAATACTAGAGACTGGTAAATTATAGTAGTATTATTTCAGAAGCATACCCTTTTGTTTGGTTGGCTGGTGCTGAAAAGTTTATTACTGCTTCCATGTTAATGATTTCAGACAGTTATTCCATACTGCTTGCATTGGGTGTTCCCCTGTGTGTTAGTTTTTGAAATCCTGTAACGGCATCCTCATTCCTGGGATCAGGCACAGCACAGGTTTAAAGAAAGACGGCAACTAGCTTGCAGAGCCTGAATCATACAGTATGAATCAAATGGGTGTGTCAAGAACAGATATAAATTTTGCAAGGCTTAAGACTGTTACAATCAAGTAAGATATGATACTTTTTAGTGATAAGGTTGTTTTCTTTCTCTCTTTCTGTCTGTTTTTCAATGTCCATATACATGCTGCTGTGATTTTTCTTATGTATTGTCTTAAAATAAGAAAGTAAACACATCTCAGGCCAGACCTTTCTAACTAAGCTGTACTTTGGGTTGCAGCTTTGGAGATAGGCTGTTGTTTTTCCTGTAGCCTTTGATATGTAGGGATGCTTAAGTTCGTTAAGCATTGCTTGAACGGAACAACTATGTGCCTAAGAGGTGAGGACAATGGGGAAGGGGTAGGAGGAGGTGGAGGGGAAAGGAAAGCAGTTCTTTGCCCAAAACTTTTCTCTGGGCAATGCAGCTGTAGTTTATTAAGTTCTGTGCTGTATAACCTACTGGTTCTTGGCATCCCAGTACACTTGTCAAGAGTTCAGTTTTGCTGCTCTGTTCGATAAAGCATCCTACTCCCAGGCAATTATTTTAAATCAAGTTAGTTCATTCTGTTATATGGGATACCTGGGACCAAATCTGACTGAAAAAAAATGGCCTGAATTGAGAAACTGCACAGAGCTAAGAGACTTAATGAAGTGGTGTTGAGATACTTTAATCTCCTGAAATCAATTTTTCCTAAATTTTCTGAAGAGTTCTTAACTTCATGGAAAGATGTGGTATAAGTTGCAGAGCTGTTTTTTCAGGTGCTATTTAAGGCAAGTGCATGTAAAACTACGTATACGTGGTTTTTCAAACTCTTTGTGAACGTTTGCACACATGGGAAAACTAAAATAACATCTTCAGCTGAGTAGTTAGTGAGTATTTAAAATACTTAGAAGATTCATTTTGTAAATAAATAAATAATAATAAAAAATAATACTCTGCAGAACAGTGGAAGGTAAAACTTCTGTCCCCCAAATCTGCCTTCTTAATTTATTTACATGAAGTTATTTCTTCACAGAAAGGGTTATCAAACATTGGAACAGGCTGCCCAGGGAAGTGGTTGAGTCACCATCCCTGGAGGTGCTTAAAAGACATGTAGATGTAGTGCTGAGGGACATGGTTTAGTGGTAACTTGGCAGTGCTAGCTTAATGGTTGGACTTGATCTTAAGTTCTCTTCCAACCAAAAAGATGCTATGAGTCTATGATTTCTCAGGTGTATTTACTATTTTTTTTCTGCAGCTAGAGATATTACTGAGTTGAAAATATCCATGCCCATAATTACAACAGAACCTCAGTTGTTACAAATGGCACTGCATAAAATTGATGACTTTATTTAGTTGTGAAGATCTTCTTTTCATTTTCTTGCTGCTATTTTTGGAAGCTTTGCGTTGCTTTAGTGTCACCATCCCAGTAATTCATACTACTTACTGCTGCTATTAACTAGGTTCTCATCTGCACTCATCATTCATCTTTGTAGATGGAGGATCGGGGGGCATACCAGTGGGTTCCCTTTAGTTGCTTGGGTTTGCTTTTCTCATTATTGAGGTTCCCAGCTGTGGACCTGCCTTTCTCATTTTTATTTTTTTTTTCCTGTGCTGAGAGAACTTAACTGTGAGAGGGAATTAAGAGCTTAACGTATATTTCTGTGTAACGTTTCTGTGAAAAGTCTGTTTTGACTAGCTTTATATTGGCTGGCCCACTGACTGTTTTCTGGATCAAAAGGTGTTTTCTTACTACCTTCAATTTTTAATGTGCTAAGATTATTAAATAGTAATAAGAATGCTCATTAGTATGAATAATTAGGTCGTGTGGTTTCCACATTGACTTTCCCACCAGCTTAATAGTTTATGAGACACAGTAATGCCTAGCTGATTTGCAAGCAAATTTCCCTGTGCTTCCATTTTAACAATGCAACGTTTGTCTGCTGAGTCCTGTGCTACCCATAGTAGCTCTGAGGCAATTAAGCCTTTTAACACAAGGTTATCTTTCCAGATTTAGGTGAAAGGAAGCCTCTTTCTTCAAGATCCACAACATCTGGCATGCCAGAAATGCCGCCAATCTCAGCTGGTAATAATATCGCACTTCATTGTAGTTCTCCTGACATCTAGCCGGTCTTTATCAAAAGACAAAGCAATACTTTGCTAAATGGAGGGTTTATTCTCACTTGCTCTGTATAAAAGTGTAACTGGAGAGACAGACCAGTTGTAGCTGATGCAATGTTTGAGAAATTTGGAATGAAATTTTGGAATGATAAGATTAATTTTTCTTCTGTTTATAAACGATTAGCTAGATTGTTCTGTGGGGTTGTCGTCCATTTTTTTGTAAAGGATTGTATATATATGGAGGCCTGTTATTTGGAATTGTTAAATAAGTGCTAAAATTGGGTCCTTTTGTACATTGGATGCAAAAGCTTCTCCGTAGGAGAAAAAAGCTTTAGCTGCTGTTCTTAAGAATACTCCATGAGTTTTTAACCATGGGAAAATGCCAGTTCCTGATTTGGTTAGTGAGTCATTGAAAGGTCTCCAATATGGCAGAAATGTAATTTTACTTCTCCCTAGACTTGC
>RSEF01000001.1:104201713-104270257 GCA_003993805.1 Himantopus leucocephalus | reverse complement strand
GGAATTGTCCCAAAAGGTGGTGTTGTGCTTTTAGCTGAACTGTTATTTCTCTTGGGCCTACGTTGGTGTGAAGCAAACGCATAAATGAAAAGCCGTATTTACTTAAGGCATTGCATCTGACACTTGACCAGAATGGGTGGAGGTGCTCATGGCGATAGCTTCTTTCACATCAGCAGGTGTACAAGACCTGTCCTGTGGGCCTGGCAGTATTTTTTGGCCTATAAGGTAACAAGGCAATCCACGAGCAGGCTGGTAGGCCTACAAACCTGAAGTCAAGTGCAAGTTAGGAGTGTAATGAACTATATTAGTGTGTCCTTCCCATTGAGATGCAGTTGAATTGTAGGTTCTTAGAGGTTCTGGTCACGTTTCTTGGTGTCTCAGTCTAAGTGGTGGAAACTGATTGTGAAGTGTGTTTTTGTGGCACTGTAAAAATCCTGTATTTTTGTCAGCTGAGTGTTATGTACTTCAGGGTCTTTTCCAATGACGCTGCAATTCTTGCCTGTATTAATCCTTTTAGGATCCTTCTACGTTCTCTTTTGCAAGAAATGCTTTCTGTGTATCAGAAATTGTACATCTCTCCTCTGTCACCTCTATTTTTAGATAGTGTTATCAAACTGAGTTTTTGTATGTCACATCTTGTCCTGCAAGGCAAAGCACGTCTTTCTTTACCTTTCACCTCTTTTTTTAGTTAATTTTTATCTGTTCGTTTTTTGTATTTCTCCATCATATTGTCTGATGTCTTTGAATATTTATTCATATTTCATGCCACAGCTTCATCATTTGCATCACCAGTGCAACTTCACACATTCACATTTGAAAATCCATTCCATGTGCATTTGAGATTTATTCCTGCCTGAAGTCCCTAGTTCCTTAGTTATTGGTTGAAACCTGTTCAGTCTATAGGTTCGGATGACACAAAAAGATTTTTTTTTGTTTTATTTTGTTTTCCAGCTTCACTGGACTCTCATCATATTACTTTCCCATCTCAAACATCTTCATCTGCAGAAATATCAAAAATAGAGACTGGTAAATTGCGTTTATGATACTTGCCTAGCTTAGGATTTTGTTTTGTGTCGACAATGTTACAGTTACAGGCTTTTTACTCTGCTTGCTTGGTGTTGTCTGAAATGGAATTTTGTCTGCAGTGTTAGGTAGTTAGGCTCCATAACCACATGATGATACTTTGTGGCATAGGGTCAAATAAAAATACCACAGGAATCAATTTGGTTTGGGTGGTTTTAATCTGTCGGATATAAGGACCGCTAGCTGGATGGAGTCATTATCAGTTATGAAGATATATTCTTGACTGTGAGATTTTACACTGGGTGATTTTTTTGTTAGTCATACCATACATATTTTTTGCAGTTTTCTCCATTATTAAACGTTTTTCTCAAGTTATGTTATGTTGGAGCTTTTCTTACTAGGGTCATAGCTTCCCAAGATTAAATTTGTATTGCAAAGGTATGAATGTGCGAGAGCTGAGAAGGAAAATTATCCTAAATCTGACAGTCAATATTTCAACAGTATTGTTTTGAATTTTCTGCCTCACCTTCTGGCTCTTCAGTATGTCACTAAAGTTTAATTTATGTTATGTCAATTAGATAAAATATCACAATTTATTTCAAATGAAAAATTACATGATGTGTAGTACATTAAAACCTATAACTCAAAATACTGGCATCTGTTAAAATGAAACAAGCAAAGCTTTGGCCATAAAAATACCTGACCCGAGAAATTCACATTAACATATATTTTAAGTATGCAGGTCTCTTTCTACAGATGCAGGTGAAGTCAAAAGCACAGGTATCTTGATGTTTCATGTGCACAGATCAATCGACTCCTGTTATAAGTCTGCTTTTAGGGGGACCGCAGTTTCTGTCAGGGTGTGTTAGGTGCGTGTGACTCTTTCAAAACTGAGCTTCTGTTCATTTCTTTTCAAGCTTGAAATCTTGTGAAACTGTATTATAGTGGTGTTGGCATCTTGCAAAGCAATATAAAGCAATCTTACTTTTCCTGATCCCCATCCCCCCACCCCACCCCTATTTCTGCAGCAATATGAATCTATCTCTCAGGGTTATTTACGTTTTTCTGCAGTTACAAGTTCAGCTGACCTGGAAAAATCTATGCCTCCACTTTCCAGAACACCTCATGTGCTAACAACAACTATGGGTAATAGTACTGCATTAGCTTTTCAGTTAAACCACTTGTGGTGTTTTCATAGCAATTTTGGAAATCCTGTTCATCCCAGATATTTTGGTCATCTGCTATACTTGTCTTCCACTTGAGTCATGATCGTCAGCGTAGACAAAGTACCCTTTTTCACATGAGCCAAGACAGCTCGCGCTTACTACTGAGAAACTCACCTAACAGTGTTTCTGATCTTACATTTGTCTCTCAAAAAGCTACTAGAGCTATTTTGAGATATACCTAAATGAAGTAAGCTTGGTTTGATGATAATAATAGTAATAATGCCTAAAGCTTAATAAGAATCTTAAAATTACTTGTTTTTTTCTTTCAAGTTCAATTGTTATACTGTCAGATAGATGGATACACACATTTATATATTCTGTATTGTTTATGCCAGCGTAGTTTCTTTCTTACTACTTCTTGCTGTTCAGTGATTTTTTTTACTTTATTTTACCCTTGGTTTGTATGTGCATCTAAGTACAGAGATTGTACGACATTAAAATTCACTAACAAAATCTTGACAGAAAACAAAGCAATGAAGAGAATTAAGAAAGTCTTTTTTACATAAATATATTTGCAGTGCATTTCAGTTTTGCACATGATATTTTTTCTGCCTTTTTTGGAGTGCTTTATGCTTATAACTATAATGGTAAGAGCTCTTTTATATTTCTGTTTTCTGAATTGCTTTAAACTACATGGACCATAATATCTAAAGTAATATTAGCTTTGGTTGGCTGACACTTTAGTTTCGGTTTTCATTTTAACCACTAGCTTCAGCTCCCACTTTGTTCCATTGTCAAGGTAAGGCATGTTATTGTGGGTGGACCTCTGCATTGCAAATTAGGTGTGTTATAACCTATAATATTTTTTGTTTGTTCTTAGAGAACAAAAAAAGCTATGTGTAGAATTCATAATCATGGACACTGTGACCTGTTTTTTTTATAGCTTTCAGTGGTATTCAGCCTGTTCTTTCAAGCCCTGTGACACCTAGTAAGCCTGAAATAGCAGATGCTGAACCAGGTACAATAATCTCTACCTAGTTCTTAATTCAGTATCTCAAACCATGCTCTAAAACTCACTAATTACACTGGTAATCTTCACTTTCAGTGCACATTTGGATTAGACCCTAACACCTGAATTTTGAATTTAGATTGCTGTTAATGGTTGAAATTGGTGCTTTCTCGCACTTAAAATGCAACTCATAGTCATGTGATTCTCCTTCAGTATTTTGTAAAAAAAGCCACATAGATAATGGAGAAAACAGTATTTATTGTCCAGGTGTGCTGATGAAAATACTGTGATGTATGCTGTAGACTGCATTCTACTACTGTAACCTTGTTAAAAATACTAAGTGTATCCTTAACGGCCTGAAATTGGTTAACAGTCACAGACACTTGATGCTTTTGGACTGAAACCACAGTTGGACCAGTTTTCAGCTTTCTACTCCAAATTTTATATGGTTTTAATATCTGACTAATTGATTGTTCAACATGTCTTCTTAATTAAATTCCTACATTTTACACCATGCCGTTTTCCTTAAGTAATGGACCAAAACTCAAAATGTTCAAATGTTCAACTTAAAATCTTACTTGGCAGTGGTTGAGATCCAGACCAGTTGCAATGAAGGCAGGAGGAAATGAACATCCAGAATTTCTGCACATCACAAATGCAATGATTTATAGTCACTGAAGCTTTGTGCAGTTCAAAAGACTGAATTTCTCTCTAATGCATAGTAAACGGATAAGTGTCCAAGCATTAGTGAAATATTTGTTGTTCTTGTAAAAACAAATTTGTTTTTGCTTATGAAGGAAGAGTTTCTTCCTTTAGCTCTTTGCTCTTTTATGACTGTCACCATTTCTTCCAACAGCAACAAGTGAACCCATTCTGGAATCTTTCACATCTAAAACTCGTCCTTTTCAATGGCCAAGGGTAACATTAGGTAATGTTGTTGTTTTCACCTTGTGAAAAACTCTGTGTTTGTTTTGAGCACTTCATCCCATATGAATGCGTTTCTTCCAGCATATCATTTCACATGCATAATCACTATTCTTTTTCCTGGTTATAGAGTCTTGTTCTTCCATTGTCATTAGACTGATTCTTCTTGATATATCTCTGTATGTGAACGTAGTTCAGGATGGTTTTACCGTCCTCAGAGAAGTAAAACTTGCCTCTTGCATGAAAAACTCCATCATCTTTTTATTAGAGTGTTCTGTGTCTCTCTCTCACTCTTGTGCACATGCATGTGTTTGTCTTCGTCTCTGATATGTAGAACTGGAAATTTTAATTGTTTTGGAGACAGAGAATCCATTTCTGATCTAGGCACAGCATTTCAATATCATCTCCATTCCACACTTTAAACTCTGATTTCATCAGATGGCTTTGACATTCCATACTAAGTTGTCTTTTCTTCAATATAAACTTGTGGCATGTGCTGTTTGTTGTGGGAAAACCTTGTTAAACCATTTTTGATTGCAAACTGAGCTCTTTCTTTCAGCTCCAAAAGAAATACCACTTATTCCTTCTAAACTGAAACCATCTGCTACCCCAGAAGTACAGCACGTGAAACCTGGTAATTGTGCATTTTTCTAAGTCAGTATGCAGAGACACATGTTCACGAAAAATATCTAAGCAAAACTTCCAAAAAAGAACAGGAACTATGCAATACATGAGCATCTTGACTAACTCATTATTCTAAAATCAGCCATTTGATGTTGCCTAACAAAAGGAATGAGAGTAAAGCTTACCAGTTTTACACATTTGGGTTTGGTGATAAAAATATAAACAAGTTCTCTAGTTTTTTAATCTTTTTCAAGAACTGGAAGGGAAAAAAACTTCTAGGTGGCACAGGGTTTTTTTATATCACTTGTATGATCGATATATATGATTATTGTTTCTGTAATCTCTTTTGCCAGTCCTCATCTCCCACTTTCACACAGACATACTATGGCAAAGACGGCATCTTTGCTAGTCACAACAGTTTGTTGATTGAAAGTAAAGTACTGCTCTTTATCAGTAAGTCCTCCCATGGGGAACTCAGTGGAAAGGATTGCTGTTTTAGTGAAAGTAGGAGAGCTTTCTCAAAGTAGAAGGGGAAACTTTCATATACATGTGAGATTCATTCTTTGACCATGGGAACATCATCATCATGTCACGTCTTTTTTCCTTTTTTTACTCTTTGATCAAAAAGTAGATCTCTGTACTCATTTTCTTCTGATTTGAGATTAAGGGAGATGAATCTCCTTTAGTGATTCAGATACTGGACCAATAAATGTTATAGTGTGCATTACTAGAGCCCTAAAATGTTTCTCTTCTCATATCTTATAAACAGACAGGTCAGTAAAAAGCAGGAGTTGCCTTTGATGTCTTATACGTGTTTTACAATCAACTGCAGGCTCTGATTTAAGATTTTCAGTAAGATTTTGGCATTTAGAAGTTTCCTCTTTGGTACAGATTCTCTGGTATTTGTTATGGACTGTAGTCTTTTCTTCAGTCAAAGCCTTCATCTGTCCTTTCTCACTATTCTCCCATAATGTCAAAGACATGTGTTTGTTGATTGAATCAAACAATAGATTAAAAATGTCCTGAGAACATAAATATGGGTAAGGAGTCTTAGAAGTAGACTCTCACACATAGCCATAAGCATACAGTGTGTAGTTTCATAGGAAACAAAACTAAAAGGAGTGTAGGGTGTTATGCTTAAGAGTAGGACTTAGCTGCATGCTTATCTTGTCTATTTAAAAAACAAAACAAGACAAAACAAAAACAAAAAAAACCCAAACAAACCCCCTGAACTACTGGAATGATAACACTTTTGGCTTACTGCTGATACATCTACTGATCTGTACTATTACACTTGAATTTTTCTTTTCTAGCCCCTAAACCACCACTTTTGGAGTCTAAAACTTCTCAGACTGTTGAACAACCAAAAGCAACACTAGGTAATACATGTTTCTCTAGCTGTTGGTCACTCTTCTTTGCAGTCCACGCCACAGTTTGTACTCTGTTACTTCATCTCATAGCTTTTACTGTATTGAATCCATTTCTCTGAGAGAGGAAAAAAGTTCGGAAATAAGCATTCAGAAATATGTTTTTATAAACTTAGGAGAAGAAGAAACCTGGTATTTTTTCATATGGTTTTACTAGTTCTATAGTACAGTCACATCAGAATTGTCTTCCATTTTGTTGGGAGTTTTTCTACACCAATGCACTTTACCCTCAGAAAATCAGCAGAAACCTAGTGGAAATACTATTGAAAGGCCAAGTGCAAGGTTAGTATTGTGGACGTTAATCCTAGAACTCTCAGTGAAGAATTCCTGTGGCACTAGATGGACGTGTTAATTCTACTGTTCTCTTTTGAATCTATGAATGTCATTTTGGCTTGAAAAAACACTTCTCGGTCACTTCATATGTCTTTTTCTACTCTGTTCTTTCTATAATTGTCATATGCTTTTCTACTGTGTCTATTGCTATGAAACATTTTCTTGGAAAGCAGTCTCACAGCACTGCTTTATAAAAATTAACAAAATTACTGACTATACTACCTGAAACTCACCTTGAGCTTTATCTGATGTCAGATTAACAATCCTGTTTAGCTAATTACAGTTTCAGCCCATGCATGTTCAGGGGAAAAAAAGGTTTCTAGGACTGGTTGCTCTTAATTTTTACCATTAAGATGATGCCACTTCTATTTTATTAAGAGAATTCAGTGACTACAGTTATGAAGCAATTCCCTTTTTTATTATTGATTCCGTGTTTTTCCAGCTCCCTACAAGTAATTTCTTTCCAGTGTTGAAAATTGAGGGCATTTTTGCGTATTTTGTCTACATATGTCTTTTGATGGCTTAAAATCAACCTGGAGTTCAAAAGGATAAACAGCATTATTGGTTTACCTCTTAGGTTACTTGCAAAAATCAATTTGCTAACTTAATGGAAGGAACATTTTGATGTGATTGTAAGCTACAACTGCATATTTTAAATTTGCTTACTGACTTTTACTGTGAAGAACAGCAGGGATTTTGCTGGGGTAGTGAAGACTTAGGAAGTCTTGAGAAGCCTTCTTAGCAAATCTGATTTCGCCATTCGCTTTTGTTCCAAGTAGCCATTCAATGCTTCATTTCAGGCTTGAAGAATGTGATTTTTATGTGATACAGTAGAAGTGATAATCTTATAATCCAGTATATTTCTTTCAGCTCCTAAAGAAGCAAAACTCACACCTTCTGCACCTAAACCTAGACCATCTGCCAGACCCAAAAAGCCACGAACTAAACCTGGTAACTAACTTCCATAGCAAACGTTTTTTACAATGTATCACTTAAGTAGTATACTTTAGTTCAAATTTATTCTGTGTGAAGATCAGTACTTAATCAACAGAAAGGTGTGCACTGAGGGGAACTGTGCTCTTTGAGGAATATTATATTAGTATTGAACCAAAAAAATTTGAAGCAAAGCAAGGAAACTTTTAATTTTTATGTCCTAAATCACCAAGTCGCAAGGCCGGGCCTTGAAATAAATTGTTTTCCTGCTTTTCATTTCAAAATAACAAGTTTTCCAACTTAGTTCAGCACAGGGTCCAGACAATGCAAATTCTCATGCTTTGCTGATGGTTATAGCATCTTACCGAGAACAATAGGATTTGTATTGATTCAGTGATCATTAATGCATCAGGACTTACCTGAAATGGTGGAAATGAGTGAAATTCTGCTCTGGAATTTAGTAAAGGCATATTTTATGATGGCAAATTAAATTGCACCTTCACACCAGGGTTGAATTTGATCTATGATATATGTTGGAGAATAGACGGCACCTGGCATTTGCTGGAGCTGAATAGTAAGTGAATACAGTTACAAAAATATTACTAGTATTACGTGGTTTATAATGAAGTTGGGAAGTTTAACATTGCATAATTTTATATTGTAAGAATATATTACTTAATCCTGGAAGAGATCAGGCAATATTATTAAATTATTTCCAGATTCTCTGTGAATTATTTTTTTGCTCATATAAAGGAATTACTCTCTTCGGACCAAGTAATTCCTTGTGAAGTTTGTTAACTAAATGGTATTTATGACTTGGAACTGTCTCAAAATAGTGTGCATAATTAGTTTTTCATGGTGATTACAGCTCCTACAACATTTTTAGTGTAGGAAATCCAGTATTGTATTACTAGAATAATTTTGTCTCTGTTGTACATGCCCATATCTGAATATAGATCTGAATCCTGCATGGTTTTTTTGAAATGACAGAGAAAAAAACCAATTCATTTGGAAACTGTTGCCTAAAATTGTTTTACACCCTTGGATTGCCAAGATCAACACTGTATATTGATGTTTCCACAATGGATGGCTATGTAACAAGTTTCTATATAACTACAAAGAAGGTGGCATGATTCTGTCTTTGTATGCATGCCTCTTATTTGTCCTTTTTCTGTTAGTGGTTTCACTGATCAATCAGATGGAATCCTAAGAAACACTTTTTAATCATATTTAAGCTTGTAATGATCTTTCTGCAAGTAGGTATTTGTGAATTTGGCGTTTGTGCTGATGGGACAAATGATATTCTTGTTCAGAGATTATTATTTGAGACATAAAATATGCAGTGCATGGGGATAACCTGGCTTTTGGGTAGGTGGCAAAATGGACAAAAAGCAGGATCTCCTCTGTATTCCAGTGTCACTTGGACGTTCAGCTTAAATTAGAACCTTGTGTCATGACATGTCACCTTCCCTTAACAGTGAATCAAAAGAGTGAAGAATATGTGCCAAATTCATACTTGATCACTGACTTACTAATAACCACTTTGGGTCAAACAGAATTCCTGAAAGTTAATTTTGGTTCTCATTCTTCATAAGACTTCTGTACTGTTTCTTGTAAAGTATTTGTCTTTTTGCAGTGGAACAAAAAGCATCGTTTTAAAAAACATATAAACAATTTTCAGTTTTTCCAACCAACCAACTGTACATTCTAGTGAAAGTTTGCAGCTTCATTCTTCTTGATATTTGGGTAATTGAATCTGTTGCTTGCATGAAAAAACAGTTCTTGTTGCCAATGTGATCATGCCCAACCATTGTGCTCACTTGTATTATTTTTAGCATTAATCTCTCTATCTAAACATACTAAGTTCCCCTTTTTTCAGGATAGGAAATTATAATGAATTTTCTACCACTCATCCAACTGCACTGCAACTTTTTCTTTCCAGAAAAGTACAAGAATAGTTCTTTATAGTGAGTCCTTGTTGAGTCCCTGTAGATGCATTATAAATTTGCACTCTCTTGTGCTTCTAGTACAAAATGGTGGTTCTTCATATGCGTCCATGCATTTCCACTTGTGTGGTATGAGACTTTTGCAAAAGAACTGCAGAACTTACCTGTTGCAAAGGAGGATCTCAACCGCCTAGTTAAGATAGAGGAATGTTAGGTAGATTGGTGCATACATGTGGTTGTTCCTTTTACAGTCTTCTCTCCCTTACCAAGACTATCAGGGTCCTGGAAGGACTTCTAAACACGCGTCTTCTGAAGTATAGTCATACCAGAGAACCATGTCTTCTCCGCCTATCAAAACTCTGTTTGATAACTTGGTGCATGTCTGTCTTACTATTTTCTGACCTTCAAAGTCTCAAGTTGCCTGGCTGCTCAGTGATTACAACCCAATAATCTGATAAATTGTTCAATAATATCAAGAGTAACTTTTATGTCAAAGTCCTCTTATATTGTCTGGGAGTTTTATTTAGATGCTGTCCTTTCAGAGGAAGGATGTCAGAGGAAATGAAAGGCATTTTGTTTCCTCCCAATCTTATTCTCCTCTCATCATCATTCTGAGAAATCTACCTCCCAGCTCAACCTTTTCTTTTTATCTAGCAAAGTCTACATGAAAAGTGAATTATAGACCTATTAATGAACTTTTTTAAATAGGCTGAGAAGAACTCATTAGCAGAAACTTTCAGAATCTCTTTAGGACTGGGAGGAGGATGGCATTGTTGAATTTTATGTTTGAAAAAAACAAAGAAATGAAAAAGAAAAAACAGATCTGAGTGATTTAAGATTCATCAGAAGAACATGGTACGATGACTATATGGCCCTAGGTTAGTTCTGGAAGAATGTACTACGTACCTAACTTGTAGGTTAGTATGCTTCTGATTGGATTTCCCTGCTTGGATTTAGAGCAAAGTACAGTGCTGAGGCACCAATATGCTATGCAGTACTCAGTTCTGCCAGGTGTAGAAAAGTAGTCTCCAGTTATTAAATAGATAAGAATTCCCTTCTGATCTTTGTCATGACATAGCAGTACTTCCATATGTGGCAGTTCAGAGAAGAACTTGGCAAAGAACAAAGAGATCCTACTAGTGAATGATTTTCCATAGTTGCTTCTGTATATTCTCATTCTTCACCTTTTGACCCCAACCAGTACCAGAGCCCTGTGGGGTTGGGAGCAAGAACTGATTGCACTGGCTGGGTTGGATTTTATTTCTATTTTTTTAAAAGAATGACGCTTTCACTTCACATGTGTCACTTCATGCATTATCATATTCAATGACAAGGCTTTAAAGAGGATTGTCTTGAGGAGATATATACCTACCCAGAGAACGTTACTTTAGAGATCCCATTCCCAGAGAAAATAGGAAAACTTCATAGTTGCCCTCTGTCAGAAAATTTTTTCAACTTTTCAGTTCCCAGTAAAGTTTCTCCTTCCAAATCAGAGGTCTTTTTGTATCCAGAATAGCTGCGGTAATGCTGGGTAATTGCTATGACCTTTCACAGAATCACAGAATGGTTGAGGTTGGAAGGCACCTCTGCAGCTCATCTGGTCCAACCCCCTGCTCAAGCAGGGCCACCTAGAGCCAGTTGCCCAGGACCATGTCCAGACAGCTTTTTAATATCACCAGGGATTGAGACTCCACGACCTCTCTGGACAATCAGTTTACTTAATTGCCCAAATTATTTGTCCTGAAGACGTTTTTGGAGTATTTTGCTTTCTTAGAGTAGTTGCAATAGTATCAAGTGCACAGGGTAGTTACTGTTGCTTAAGAACATTCAGTAAATTTATTACTTACTCAGTGTTTCTGTTTGAATACTGGGGAGGAGGTGGATTTTAATTGGGAAGCAAGAGCAGTTGAGCCATACCAGATGCTGAGAAATAGATACAGATGCACCTGTATTTCTCTGAAGAAAATTCTCTTTATTCCAGCAGCAACCATTCCAGTTTCAGTCACTACTAAGAGTCCCTACACATATGAACGTCCAAAGACTGCAGAGGGTAATGATTACAAGTCATCTTTAGTCATTCTTCTTTACATTGGTCTGATAATATGTGTAGTTGAAAATACTGTTTCCTGTAGGCTTCTTGCTTATTCATATGTGGTCCAAACCCAACAAATAGAAATACAGTCTTGGTGCTTTATTATTTCTCCATGTTTCTACCACAGAGATATTAACTTCTAAAAGACAGGATATCACTTCAAAGGTATCTGATTAGAATTTCAATTACATTAGAAAAAGAAAAAAATAAGAATTATTGCAATAATAAGGAGTTTATGAAATACAAAAATAATATACGTAATCTGAAAATCGTAGTTAAAACTACAAACTGCTGAATAATTTCTGCAGAAAGGGCAGTTCTTTGTTGCACATAACCAAGCATTGCTTGGTAATTTCTCAAATTTATGGAAAATATTGCATCTTTTCAATTAATCCATGGAAACTTGTGTTCAATTTAAGAAAAAAAAAAAGTCATTCTAGTTTTAGTAAGAAGGAAAGTTTATATAAAGTAATAATGATAATTACCTTTTTTGGTATGGAAATATATATTTAGTGATGTATAATGTAATATGTAAGATGTAATAAATAAGTTTTTAATGTAGACTAGGAACAAAGGTGTCCTTTGCAGTGTGCCTTGCAATGTTATATCTAATTCAAAGGAAGATTTGAGTCACTGTTTGCATTTGCTCTGCAGATTTTATTCTGAGAAGCACTTTAAGATGTTTTTAAAGGTATAGCTTTGCTCTTTAAAACCTGGATGAAGTCAACTACATATATAATACTTTACTGGATGAGGATGATGGCTTAGATAATTTGATTAAACGGAATCAATTTGTTTTGGCTAATTAGCAACAACTCACTTAGATTCACTGTTTCCAACTGCAATAAGTTCTGCTTCATAAAGTACGCTCAAAACTCTTCTAATGACCTTGATTTGCCAAGGTCAGCATTGGATAACAATTGTTTTCTTAGCATCATTTCTTAGCTTTCTTTTCTTTGGATTATGGCTAAACTCTTAGAAGCTCATTTTCCTGCAGAACATCCAACTCTTTGATTATCCCTTTCTTCAAAGGCTCTGTCTGCTTGTTTTGCCCAAATCCAATAGAAGTTCATACATTAAACACATAGCACCATTTTTTCTGTGTTTATTCATTGACACAAACTGAAGGTAATTTCCTAGACTTTATTTCTTCATTGCTGAATGTGAATGTGATTGTTCTATGGGACGCCATTTACTTTCAGCTTAAATACTGGTTTTTACAAACCAAGTTTTTTCCAGTATCCAAAATCACAATCCACATATCTGAAGCCTAAATTATCTGCTAACACCGAAACACCTCAAGCTAAATCTGATGGGGCACTTCTTTTGAGATTGTGTACTTTGAGACTTGCTATTAGTGCAGAAAGTAAAAAAGTTAAAAACTTCAACTTTTTTTCCTGGAAGAGGAGAGAAGGAACTGTTCATTATTTTGGGATAATATTTAGACAAAGAGAAACCAAATTGCTTCAGAAAACAATTTGCGGACCTAACAAAGAATTTAATTTTATTCTGAATATCTGAAGTTTTTTTTTCTTTTTAAGAACTTGCTGATTTTTCAAAGGCAACGTGAAAATAGAAATGAGTGTTTTATAGAAAAAGATTTTGAATTTGAATTCTGAAGGTAATTGATGAACTTGAATATGGCAAAGTCATTGCAAACCAGGGATATGTAGTGAGCACATAAGAAAGATTAGTAACTAGTTTAACTTTTCTATGCAGTATCTGGCCATTCTCAACAGAAGGAAGTTAATGCTGGTTGTTTGGGGTTTTTTTTCTCATTTGCAGCACTATTAATACTGGGCTGTATTATACTGTGAATGTATAGTGAAGTGAGTATAGGTTATAGAAAAGGTTCTATCTTTAGGTGCGTATGTCTATGTTATATGTTACTTTAGTTTTTACTGCCTTGAGAGGTAAGAAATTTTCAATTAATATTATTTTAATATATTTTCTGTACTACTAGGAAATTTTTATAGATTCTACCATTTTATAACTCAGGATTGTGATTTTTTTTTTCCCTTTTTTCCCCCCAATTTGGCATAGCTTGTGAGGAGGAAAAGGACATGAAGGTTTTGTGATCCAAATTATAAGAGGACATAATGAGAAAAAACTAAGGCTATATCAAAATACATTCTTTCAGATAATTATATGGCTGTACCAATACCTGCCTTTTAGTCCTCTGCTTGACTGTTCACTTTAGAGGAAAAAAATCAACTGTTTTGTCATAGTCAGCATGCCACTTTCAAGTAGTAGCAGGCTTTAGTTTGGGGATACCTGACATTTTTGAGGATCAAGAGTCCCTTGCTGTCTCTGAGTTAAGCTGCGTGATGTCTTCCCTTGCTTATTCTAGGATTTGCTGATTTCTATTAACATGTTTTTGCTTCCATTTCCATCAAGTTTGTGCAATTATATTTTTCTTATTGAACCTGCATTATTAGGAAGTTTAATTGTCCATCGTTTCAAAAAATAAAAAATTTGAAGATCTGCATTACTGTGATGTGGTATTAGCACCTGCTTTTATACTTACCAGTGGGGTAATTTTAAGATTTTTGGAGTAAGTTTCATAGTTGTCTTGTCACACTGTTTCTGTTGCAGTCTTGGAACCTATTACACTTAGAATTGAACCACCAAGGGCAACGATAGGTAATGATATTTCCTTGGCAAGCTGTCATGTTTCCTTTTTTCATCACAGAATGCATCACTGAAGTCAGTCACCTTATGCTTTAGGAGTGTTTCATTAAACTTCATTTTTCTTCTAGGTAATTCTCTTGCTGGGCATTCATGACAGTTGGGCATATTGCTTTCTTCACAGTTGGAATGTCTCCTTTTCTTTTAAGAAAATGATGCTGGCAGCTCTGAATCACCTTTCTCGTAATAATGCTTGTCTGTGATTGTCCCAGCAATTACTAAAATTGCACTCTCTTGCTTAGATTGTCGTAAACACACGGAGAGTATTATCTGACTTTCTTTCTTACTTGCTATAAAGATACCTTTTTCTCTGTTGCAGGTGTGAGGTTTCTGTGTTTGTGTGTTCAACTTGATATCAGACACTAATTGCAGTGCAATTTAACCAACTTATTATTACCCATATTTTCTCTTCCAGCTCCAAAGGAGACTCAGCGTATTCCTTCTAAACCTAAAACTTCACCCAAACCTCATATCCCACAAGCCAAAGATGGTAAACTGCTTTGTGTGATTATTTCTAATACAGTTTATATTGTATTGAAATGTATTTCTTAGCAGCTGTTTAGTTATCTGGGCCAGCTAAAACATTATGGGGTTCTGTTCTGCTGTGTGTTCAGTAATTTATTTGCAGTTTTCAGAAGTGGTAACATTTGATAGGGATTTTTCATCATGCAAAAGAATAAATCTCTGCTACTTCATGGCAGCAGGATGAGAATATTGTTGTTAAACTCAAATTACAGTGATAACTAAAACAAATACCAAGCAATTAATCTATTATGGCTACTTAGGTGGTACAATTCTTTCCCACATTGCTTTGCATTGTTAGAATAAATATGTTTCCCTTTTAAGTCACAATTACTTAATTTCATGACATTATTATTTTCTGCATAAACAAGCAACTTACCCAGTGCATAGTTACTATTTTTAATAAATATTAATATTTATTAGCATTAATGATAATTTATGCCATATTCCAAAATACTGGATATTTATACTATGTCATTAAACATGAGTGCAGTTGAATTCAGTGGTAGGCAGAAAAAATTACTGTCTGTCCTCTGCTATCCAGTTGGTAAAATCAACAGAAAATTGCAAGGGTGTCAAATATCAGCATATGTTATATTTTGGTAAATGTGAAAAATTTCGTGAATTTACTGAATATCTTGAAATTGTTGACATGGAGCAAAATTTTTGAAAGCTGATGTTGTCTATTAAATATGATTTCCTTATGTAGAAAACAGTCAAAATCCTTGTTCTTTTGTAATTTTTTAACCATGGCAGCTGATAGTAAAACATTGTTTCCAAACTACAACCTAAAATGCAACTTCTCAAAAACTCAGTTTTTACATCTGTAGCGATTTTTCATTATTATGGTAGTCTGTCCTTCTCAAAAAATGGTTTTGTCACACAAATGTTACAAGTTTGTACTGTTTCATGTTTAAAAAAAAAGTTATTGTTTCTTCAAGAATCTGTAATATACAGAACCTTTTTTACAGCACCATCCACTTATCTTGTGACTGTCTTAAATGATTCAAAGAAATTTATTTTTATTTTCACCCATACAGGACAGTTGACACAGAGAGGGATACCATTTCTATTGTGCCCGTTTCTAATGTGGGAAATGCAAGAAAATAACATCAATTTTGCATCCTTATGCCCCTTAAACACCCAGTTTTATTTTAGATCCATACCAGTTTAGAGGTGAAGTATGTGATCATGCAATGCAATACACCATAATGCTCTTTAAAAATATAGCATCCAGAAAACAAGCAAGTGGCCTCTGATTCCAGTTGTGTATATAAACTGCATTTGAAATACACGGCAAAGCAAAGACATTTGTGTCCCTAAAAAGCAATTTTCTGAATAAAGGAGTGATAGATATTTGGGTATCTCCTTGAAGCCCATGGGAGAACTAAGCTCACATTATGTTTCAGCTTACACTGCTTTCTCAGAGTCTTCATTTAATATAACAGTTTTTGTATGAGGCGGTATACATAGTATATAATTCAAAATACATTTACTAGACAAGTAATACTAATTGTACGTGGAATTATCTTCTTCAATTTTCATAATAGTGTTTATGTTTTGTTTCTGATACAGTCCTGGAATCTGTAACACTTACAACTGATCAACTAAAACCAACAATAGGTAACAGTTTTACCTACAGGGACCATCACATTTAGCTTTTTTCTCAGTATACACTGAGCATCACAAGTACATCTTCATTGTACTCCACTGTCATAATTTTTTACTGTTAAATTTAGTACTTCTGTAAGGTTTTTTTTTGTGATTTTACACTAACAACTCATAATCATCTTGTTTTCTCACACAAATATGTTCTGTAAAGTGGATGGAAGCACCACAACCTACCTTTGACTACATGTGTCTATACTCAATTTCTGTCATGTGCTGCTTCATCTTTTGTACTAGTCCATCCAGACTGGCCTTGCTTTATGTTACCCTGTTACAGAGGTTCTCCATCAGCGCTATTTCTTTGTGTACCAGACATTCATACTTCTCCATTACTTATACAAGCTTTTTATGTTTCCACAGGGTGCCAAAGGCATGTGTTCTTTTTTAATATTATGCCTTCTGTCAGCCTCAGTTCTTGAAAGATTTTAATAGTTGCATTTTTTTAATTTCAGTACCAAAAGAAACACAGCGTGTTCCCTCCAAACCTAGAACATCACCAAGCTCAGAAGTGCCACAAACCAAACCTGGTAAGTACATTGTTTCTTTATCTTATACTGATATGTGTGTCTTATGAATTCTACTGTGATCAGTAGAGCTTCAGGTTTATATGTATCCCTTGGGCATATATGTTGGAGAAGTCCCTGAGGGATAAAATCCAGTATCACATGTCATGACGTGGAATTTATAAGCAACCTGGTAAGTTTAAAATCTCCATCTTCAGTTCTTTTTTACATTTTAAGTCACTGCAACAGTGGGGATTTTCTGTGCAGTTGTCAGTGGAAATAGGCCTTTTCTGTGTGCATTTTCTTGGGTTTTGGGAAAGCAAAGGTGAAAAGGAGGGGTGTCATTGCAAAGAGGAAGGGTGTTTTTCTGTGTTTCTCAAATTGTGTACTTGTTTTTTCTTTCCCAGGCACAATCATTCATTTATGCTTTTCAGTTCACTTTTACACAGCCTTATGTTTTTCAGAGTTTAGAGAATATGTACTACTTTCTATAATGTAGTTTACCCAGCTGGGTATAGAGCAATATACAACCCTGGGCTAATTAAGGGTAGAGGAACAAAGTTATACAACTCACACTAGCAATTGCATGAGGTACTGCTGTGGGCTGACCCCGGCCAGCAGCTAAGCACCCACTAGCCACTTCCTCATTCCACCCCACAGTGGGTTGGGGGAGAGAATCAGAAGAGCAAAAGAGAGAAAAAAAATCATAGTTCAAGATAAAGACAGTTTAACAATTGAAGGGTAAAAAGAGGGGAAAAAAACAAATAATACAAAGGCAACTGCTCACCACATCCCACTAGCAGACCAATGCCAGTCTAGGAGCAATGGGTCCTTTGGAAAGGCTTCCCCCCGGTTTTGTTGCTAAGCATGACATTATATGAGGTGGAATATCCCCTTGGTCAATTTGGTTCAGCTGTCCTGGCTGTGTGCCCTCCTAGCATCTTGCCCACACTCGGCCTACTTGCTTGGGGGCAGAGTGAAAAACAAAGAAGTCCTTGATGCTGTAAAAAGCACTGTTCAGCAATAGCTAAAAATTCGGTGTGTTATCAACACTATCTTGGTCACGAGTCTGACACAGAGTACCACAGGGGCTACTATGAAGAAAATAAGCTCCATCCCAGCCAGACCCAGTATGGGTATCCAAGGTATATGCAGTATTAGATGGTGGTGCTGGAGAAATGGGAAGAAAGATGACAACTAAGGTTCCTTTTTCCCCCAGTAAGTCTGCATCTATTGTTTGAATGAAAACCTTGAAATAAGTCCGGAAAGTGTACAAAGTTGAAGGTGAAATAAAGCCCACAATTTCTTTGTGGCGCGTTACAAAAGCTTCAGATTTATATTTGGGCTCTGTTCTGTATTAGAGCTATTGCCATGAACTGTAGGCAATTCTGAGCAGCATAATATTCTGACATGTACCGAGTTTCAAGAAGGAGTGACCATCTGTCATTGGCTGAAGCAGGGATGGTATGACCATTGTGGAGGTAGTGATTGTAATATTTTGATTGTTCTTGGTAATACTTGTTTTTGTTTTTTATCGCGTTAATGCAGTTCTGGAACCAATTACTTTTAGAACTGAGAAACCAAAGTCAACAGTAGGTAATGACACTTTCTTACTTGAATAGTCATATTGTCTTTCCTCTTCAACACAAATCATTAAGAGTAGACCTGCAAAAGGTTGTCACCTTTCTTTGTATGTGCCTTAATAGTCAAGATTGTCTGTCTATTTCTTATTTTCTACAAAACAATTGAGGAGGATCCTTGTGCCTTTCAAGTTGTTATAATACAGGGCAATTTCCTTCAACATTTAATGATAAGAGGCAGACGGCAGATCAGAACAGGATCCTAACTTACATGCTCTCAGTCATACTGTAGAGATGGCACTTAGTTAGTCATATAGTTTGGGTGAACAGAACTGCATGCTGCAAGTTTTCTTTCTCTGCTTCCCTTCCCCTTCAGTTCTACTAAATGAAATTTGGTCCTTCATAGAGGTCTTGAAAAGTAATTCTGTTTCACTCAAACCTCAATTCCACTGTCAGAACAGAATCACTTCAGTGATCTTTGGGTCATATGGTTCCTTGAAGGCAGATCCATTTAACTAAGACATTCTTATCATTTGAATCTGGTACTGCAAATAATTCCAGTACGACCTCCATTACAGAGCAGTGGTGCCTTTTATTTGAAGCTATTTATTTTCTTTTCTTCTTCTTTTAAGTCCTCTTCTTAAATAGAACCGGTAATTCTGTCGTGTGCTTAGTTGATGATATGTCACAGAAGATCATTTCTTTTCTCTAGAGCCTGATTTTGTTCAAAAAATCCCTTCTGTTCTGCATCATTTCCATATAATATCTTTTAGTTCAAATCTTTGCTCTGTTTCTGTTGACTTTGATGGGTGGTAGTGAACACTAATACCTCGGAAAATTTTAGTATGGTGTAACCCAGTTTCTTTCTTTCAGCTCCTAAAGATACACGTCATGGGCCTTCCAAACCTAAAACATCGCCCAGTCCACGTGTTCCTCCAACTAGAGCAAGTAAGCTTATCAATATATTTGCCCTTTAGTGCATGAAAGTTTTATCAGTTTGAAAATTGTCAAAATTGAAAGTTCTCTGAAGGTACACAGATACTTATTGAATAGGCTGTTTTACTGTCATAATCAAATTTTGCTATATAGCTGTTATGGAATAAGGTAATCAGCTAGATATTTATACACGTCAGTAAGTTGTATAATGGTAGGGATGTGGTTTGAGCCCTTGCGCATAGGGAAATTTGTGTCTTAAGTTCCATAGAATGTGACAGAGGTATTTGTATTTTCTAGTTACTCATTTACAAGTGTAAGATTACAGTACTTTTCTGTTCCAAGAACTTTGGGTGTAGTTCTGTCCATTTGAAAACTAGTGGTAAACTTCCACATTTCTTCTGCTTTGACTGCTTTGCTGGAGATTTTTTTTTAATGGAAATTTGATTTAAATGAGCATCAGATTTTTTGAATATGAAACACTTGAGAGGTGCAACTAGGGGAATTGTTAGAACTAGAGCAGTTTACTCTGTAGAAAGCTCTATTTGATAGAGCTGAGAGGAGTGGAGAGTGAATCCAACACTGCACTGTAACAGTCACTTTGTCTTTAGTCTCTGCACCAACATAATATTGATTGCATTGACAGGAGATCCCTGTGATTATTTTCAAATGGAAGAAATACTTCCTAAAAAATTTCTTTGCAGAAAATGAATCTCCTGTCAGGAAAATCAGAAGACTTATGTTGAATCATCGTCCTCAATAACATGTTCAAAACTTTGCTTATCTTCACAGGTCCAAAAGAAAGTCGGCAAGTCTCTTCCAGGCCCAGAGCATCACCAAGCCCAGATGTACCACACACAAAACCTGGTAAATAAATTGTTATTTTGTTGTGCTTAAATATTCAGCGTTTCTTTTGGGTTGTCTTTCCTCAATGAATCAAGTGTTGATTAACATCTTTTTGTATTACAAACATAGATTTTCTAATAATCATTAAATATGTGTTTAAAGGAAGATAGAGCTGATCTGTATTTTTACTGGCTGAGTTTTGATGAGTTGTATATTGTTTTCAGTCACATGACAGCTGTTACTGATGAATACTCTGCATAGCAAGGTAGACAACATACAAACATTGTAAGAATGTTCTTACAAGAAATTGCATCTCTTCTGTTCCTGTCAAAAGATGCTTAGAGAAAAACGTGTTTGAGGACCTTCATGTATGACTCTAAATATCTGTAACTCAAACCACTCATGTGTTTGTGAGTCCTGATAATGGAATTTGATCCTTAAAAATATACTTAATAGGAATTTACATACTAGTGAACTGCCAAACCTCTGTAACTCCCGATGGTTCTGAAAGCAACAGGTGAACCTTCCTTTCAAGTGTGTGTATTTCACTAATTCCACCAATAAATAATTAAAAAAAACCCAAACAAATTTAAGTATGTATTCCAATTTGAAAACAGATCAGTCATGTAAAAGGGAGTATTTTTACCCTTTTGCTTGTATTTATCACTAATTCTGTGTACATTCTTGCTTTTATGAAGTTTTGGCACCCACTACACTTGCGGTTGAACAACGAAAGACAGTAACAGGTCAAGATGTTACCTTGGGCTGGCCATTTTTATTTTTTCCCTGCTGCTCCTTGGACCAAAGATTAGATATCAATAGTCTCTTTTTCACGTGTCATCTGTTTGTGGTTTTGGTTTGTTTTCTTTTCTACTCATTGAACTTAATTCTACTCTGTTCCAGGTATTGAAAGATTACGAGCCGTTTTGTTGTCTTCACAAAAAATTTCTTTCACTTTCACACACATTGTAATCCCTTTGACACTTCTAGGAGACAAGCATGACATGGGTATTGCAGTTATGAGCTCCGAAATACAGATGGAAACATATCCACGATAGTTGTCTGTGTTCTTTCAGGTTTTGTTGCTTAACTCCAGATTTTGCTTCCTTGATCAATTTTCCACCCATGTTTTCATTCATGATTTTCTTTTCTCTTTAAATTTCTGCATGTATCTGACACTCAGTTTTTCAGTCTTTCATGTAAGGATGCTGTTTTTCTTTGCAAGCTCGAGGCATGCAGTGCCTGTGCAATAAACCTGTCTGATTTCAGAAGAGTATAAACCCTTAAAACAGGTCTTTTCTTTCAGCTCCTAAAGAACCACAACATACTCCCTTTAAACCTAAAGCAGTTCCCATCCCAGATGCTCCACACAGCAAGCCCGGTAAATTATCTGGTCTTTTGTCAAGCTGCAGTTGATAATTGAGCAACTGCTTTCAGGGCGGGCAGTGGGGGGAGTTGTCAACAGTACATTTGCTGTTACCTGGGTATCATTCTAGCTTAAGAAACCTGTGCAATGCTGCAGTCAAGTCATACCACTGACGGAAACTACAACAGTTCAAGACTTTTTTTTATATTACGTGGGTATTACCAGAAGAAGAAATAGCAGTGACCTGTATGTTTAAATCAATGATAAAAAGTTATTCACAGCTTGTATCTGAGCAACACACTTCAGTTGTTTGCACCGTGTTTTTGAAGCTCTTACAAGAGAAGCCTCTTAAAGCTGTTGCAGTGCTTTTTCCTTTATATAAGCATTTTCATCCAGATTAGACTGAGGATTCCCTTCAGTTGTATTTTGATTGGGAGACTCCCCATCATAAATCTGACTGACCTGTATAAGATAATCAGTGATTTCACTGAAGGGTTATTAGTGTTGGTTTTTTAAGTATCTAGACGTTAAAAACAAAAAAAAATTAAACTCCTTTTAACCATAAATCTCTGAGGGTAAATACCCATTGCTGTTTTAAAACATCACTTTCCTGGTGTATATAGTATAGTGCTGAAGGCTTTTTTTAAGGGAGCAGGGTGGGGGGTAGGGGGGGAGGGTTTCTTCATTATTCTGAGCATTTATTGACATTTTTTCCAACAGAAATCATTCCAACCTTCCATGAACCAGATACTACTATGATTCCTCATATTCCTGAAAGAACAAAGGCAACATTGGGTAATCACGTGTATTTCATAAACAATTGCTCTATTTTCCATTCTTGTTAGAGAAGATGTTCTTAGAGAAAGCTCATTACATAGTATTAAAACTAATAATGAAGTTTTGCTCTGCTTCTAGATACTTGCTTGTCCTTTGGTCTTTATAAGGGTAATAAGCGTGAGCTCATTTACTTTTGAAGGTTCCTTTCCTCGTCTTCTAGCCTTTCCAATCAGCATGATATAATTCCTTCAGATGTTACACATTTTCCAGTAAAAGGGGACTTTATTTAAAGAGCAGGTAGTGATTCCTGTAATTTCTGCATCTGAGGTATGGATACTGTTACGTTAAAATACTCTTCTGCCTCACTCCTCATGGTATAATTTTACAGAAGAAAATTGCAAGCAAACGATAAACTATCAACTATAGCATAACATATACCAAAACAGACCAGCTGTGTGACCTTCCAAATCAAATACTAGTTCTTAATGCCATCTTCTCTGCTAATTTCTAGTCATCCATGTTAGGAAAACTTGCTTAAATATATGAAGCATTAGCTGGGAATTCTTTCTTCTTAACTTAAATGTCAGACATGGACCAAATAAGGGTCAATGAATCCAAGCAGGATTGGGCAGCAGGAGTATTGCTTGAGCAATCTTTGTTAATAATCAGTTCTCGGTCCCCAGTTTCAGTGACAGACATTGACCATGAATTTCTGAGAATGAAATGGTATCATTAATGAAGTATTAATAGCCATTTAAAAATCTTCAAACTGTTTTTTTTTCCTTTTGAGGAATAGGAAATGATGTTTCTATCTTAATATACATTCCCTGTATGCATTGATCCTTAGGTTAGTATTCATTTGATATCTCTTTATGTAGCTTTATGAAGTTTACGTGCCCTGTTTTACACATGTGGGGCTACCACCATGGGCAATATTCCTATGCAGAAAATAGTTCTTCAGAGCAAGGGAGATGAAGAATGCACAGGCTAAGGCATATATTTTGAGGACATCTCACATTGGTGTAGATCACAGACTAGCAAGTGCTAACATAACCTTTTCCAGTAAATGATTCCTACATGGCAAGAATTTTTAACTGAACAGTGTGAAGATAGCAAGATTGAATAGTTCCCACATATGAACAAAGAAGTTAATTTATAAATCAAGTCTAATACAAAGGGTCCACTGAAAAACAGATCCTATCCTCAGATACTCGTGTATGGTAGATGTGGAAGATACAGGTTACTACTGTCTATTTTTGTCCCATTACTTTACTGTATGCTGTTCATGACTATATTCTTCACTGCTTCATCCAAAGCTACAAATTTGTATGTAATTCTGGGGAAGTCTGTGTCAGCGTCCATTTAATTTGTTCCTTTATTTGCAGGAATTCCAACTGATTGGTTTTCAGCTTTACCCTTACATAATTTGCCTTATTACAGATCAGATCGTACTTATGTTCCTTCTGTGCTATGAAAGCAGTGTGTTTTTTCAATTATTGTTCTGGGTACTGTTTGTTTCTATTTCAGCTCCAACTGAAAAACAGTTCATTCATACCAAACCAAAAACAGCTGAAAAGCCAAGAGTGCCACACACCAAACCTGGTAATGGAGTCATTCTTTTGATTCTGTGTTTGTGTTTAATCATTCTTTCCCTTAGCCTCAGGTTTTGTGCTTTTTAACGGAAATATACATAGCTGATTTTGTGCTGAAACAAATGTATTACACTTAAGTCAGTCAATCCAAAATATGCCAAAATCATACTGTAAATGATAGTAGGGTTTGTAGCGTAGCATCAAAAATGTTTTTCCTCCTTTCTATTACACATAGCAAATGATTGACCAAAATATAGTAATGTGGGCGTTGACAAATTTCAGTGGCTAGATAGACTGAGTTCTCTCTGATTACTTCCTGGTAATCAGAGCTGCTTTTCTGTGAGCACTTTTTTTTTGTTTTTTAATCCATAGAAAGCAACAGAGCTCCGTTGCAATGTGCTCGTACAGTTAGCAACTGACATTGCGTTCTATACCGATCAAAAGTAGTCTTAAAAATAGTTATGGGGTGCTGTGTCTCTTCCATTTTTGTTGTAGAAGGAATGTATAGGAGAAGTTAGTAGAAAGATAATGATATCTGTCAGCAGTTGAAGATATTCTGCTACTCTTTAGTTTGGGACTTTATGAAAGTTTTGGAAATAGTGCAAATGCTACTTTGTTTCTATTACAATTTCATATTCTAAGATTGTTCACATTTTCTCCTTAACAGCAATACATCGGACAACTCCACAACCAATTATTACAAAATCTTCTACTATCACTGAGCATTCAAGGGCAACAATGGGTAAATAACTTTCCTTAAAGTTAAGATGCAGGTACTTTTAATTTTTCAATGGAGAAGTTTCTAGAGAACATGCTCTGGTGTGGTATTTTGTGTAACATCATTCCACTATTCTTCATTCTGCTTACACACATGCATGTTTCTTAATACAGATGAGTCTCAGTTCTATCCTAGATGTAACACAGAAATAGCCTACAGCTCATGTCTGGTCAGAAGCCTGTATTTGTCAGATCTCCAGTGACCTTAATTTTTCTTTTAGAGAAAGAATTTTAGCCACTAACTCAACTTATCCTACAGCACAGTGCTAGGACTTTTCTGTGTTTTGGATAGTCATTTTGTTTCAGGTTCCAGAAAGCCATGGAATTGTTATTGTCTTTTTTTCAGGCATTTGAGGCATACATTTTCTGTGGGCTAAATATGGCATTGGATCATGACTCCTGAAGAATACAATAATAATCTATTTCCTTTTCTTTCAGCTCCAAAAGAAACACTGCTCATTCCTTCCAAACCCAAACCATCTGTCGGGCCAGAAGTACCACAGACTAAACCTGGTAATTTAAAAGTTTCTAACTCTAAAAGTTTTATTGTGGCACTGCCTTAGTTACCCTTTCTGCTGTCATTCAATACTGCAGTCATGTGACATGCATGAAATGTAGACAGAAATTAGTATCATTGTTCAGCTCAGAGTATGTCAATAAATTATATCAAAGAGAATGCCCAAGAATTGTATCAATTTCCACGGAGAGCAGAAGTTAAGATGGTTAGGTTTTTTAACATTTGTTTGTTGAATTGGTGGCTAGTAGCCATTAAAAATGTGAGGAATTCGATTAATTTTAATAAAAATAAACTGCTGTAGGCAGCTTCCCTAAGTTCTTTTTTTTTTTGCGGGGGATTTTATTACCCTAAATACATTTGCTTCAATTTCTCAAGTACTTTTGAAACTCGGTTTAGAGAATCTCAGTGCAAGATAGTTAGATGCTAAGAGTATAGGTACCTTCTTCCTATCGGTGATTTTTGCAGTAACTAGAGTAGATTTAGGAATGCATAGTTATAATGAAGGATGATGATACCTCAGCTTTACCCTGAGTGTGAACTATTTCCATAAAAATTACTATGTAGGAAGGTTGCAGGAGGAAAAAAAAAAATTGGTAGGGGAGAATTGACAACATTGTTATAAGAAGAGCAGCTCCTAATCTTTCTTACTCTCTGATCTAACCTCCAAACTGATAACATTTTCGTTTTAGGCAAATCGTTTAATGAATAATTTTATCATTTCCCCTCTTTTTTCGCTTAGACTTCTAGCCCTTTTTATACAGCCAAAAAGAATTTAAGCAGAGACCCTATTCATTCAAGAACTGTACATATATATTACTGTGAAAATCAAACTGACAGTCCAGGAAAAAGATTTATTTTCTAAAGGCCATATTTTGAAATGCTTTCTGTTAAGTAGCCAAGTTAGATTGAAGTTTCAGTTGAAAAAGAGCTATTTCCAGTCATGTCATAGTTAACTAGTGCCATGTTTTGGTACCACTACCAACTTAGTTTTAGGTGAAGAATCTTAGAAAACAGAATTTATAGGTTTATTTGTTTCCTTTTAAATTTTAAATAATTATGATGTATGTACAAAATAAACTACTGTTAGGACAGTGGTTAAAAATAAATGGCGCTATTTAGCCACTGCCCTTTATGCTGATAAGTAGGTTACTTTCCAGCTTCCATGTTTTAACCTTATTTCTGAAAGACAGAGAGACGTGTAGCGTGTGTGTCTGCCTGCCAGTCTCCTTTTCATCCAGTAACTTAGATATCTTTCACTAAATTCAGGCAAACTTGAGTGAGGGAGACATGTCTGAAAGATAAATATGTTACTACAAGCTTTTCAAAATCTTTTTAGGGAAGTGCAAATTTTCTCACCCAGTGTGAGAAAGACCAAAGACTGTCAGAACTCCGCCTTTAGGGCATTTGTTCTGAAGGTGGTGGGGGCCCAGCCGAATAGTTGAACTGTATGGCTGTCAGCATGAAAACACATCCAGACTAATCAGAACACGTGCCTGTCTCATGTCTGTTAAATTGTCTTAGCAGATGTGTAGATAGGTTTTTAGGAAACAAAGGACACAGATCCTTAATGAAATCCAACTTCTTTAATTGCATTTCTCACAGGACAATGTTTTATTTCTTGTAGCTCCAAGGGCAACACACCTGGGATCAATTAACCTTATAACAGTTCATGTTGTTGATGGGTCCAAAATGACTTTGGGTAATGAAAATATTATGTCAGTTTATTTTTTATAAAACTTTACTTTCTCTGCTTTTGCTATATGGCTAAACTTACTTTAGTCAACAGAAATACCTTAATATATCTTTATGTCACGTTCATTTGTTAATCGCATTCCAGTGCATGTTCAAAATGTTGCTGATTTTAATTTTCCAGCCATTTTTTCTTTCATGCAGTTCTTTCTAGAAATAACTACTTCATGTACAAGGCTGAGGAGTCATATAAAAGGGCATTACCTGATCATCTTTTCTTCTTTTGTCTGACTTATTAATGATATATATCTTCTCAGTCTCCAAAAGTCTTTTATCTGTATAAAAGCATGATTTTCAGCCAGGTTTCTAGCAGTGACTCTTTTTGTTTATGTTCTGCACAAAGATAGTTTGAATTTCCTTTCCAAATGTGGTGTCTTATGTTTAAAATAAATCATTTGCATTTGATAAGCAATAATATCTCCACTTTCAGTTCCCAATGAAACGTACCAGATTTCACCCAAGCCCAAAACTGCTCTAGCAACTGAAATTCCACAATTTAATACAGGTAATTTTTAGGATTTTCTTAAGTTGTAGTATTGAGAGCCTGTAGATCTTAAATAAAATCAGTACGGTTTAAGGGTCTGTTCATTATTACCTTTAAAACCATTCCAAATATATAACATGAGAATGTATTTTTCCCCCTATCAAATGTTCTTTGTTCATTGCTCTGAAAATCAAGGTTTAATCAGTATTGCCTCAAAGATGATACGAAGCTTTTAAACAGTATTAGTGCTGTGTATTGGATCCTCAAATGTATAGTGTTGCAAACACAGATGTAACTGACTTCCACATTTTCCTTACAAAATGCTAACTCTAAATCTGTAAAACTTTTCCCAAATGTAAATGTCAAAAATGAGTAATATGTTCTTTCCTGCCGAAGTATTTTCTCTGACACTTCAGAGAGGCTGGATTAAGTGTTGTGGATAGAATAGTCATTAGATTCAAATAGCTAGGTCTATTTATTCAAAAATTTGAGTTACAGAGGTTGATAATTTGGCACAAGATGACAGTGACTACTGCTTATGCTTTCAGCTTTCAGTGTGATTCACACAGATTCTGTAACAACTAAAATATCAAAATTTTTTGGCAAGTGAAAGGTGACAATAAGACAAGGTTGACGGCTTCTGATTTTAACCTTGATGAGGACACTATGCTTCAGCAGCCCGACACGGTGTCTGCATTCAATGGTCCCAGTTGTTTTCTCAGCAATATTTTAATGTTTCATGTTTTTATCTGAATATTTGATTGGGGGGTGTTCAGTTTGGTGTTTTATTTTGAGGTTTTTTGTTTGTTTGTTTTTTACAGAACCTAATTAAATGTCTTAAGGCCATGGATACCTTGCAGAGCTAACTCTGTATCCATATACAGTTGGGTAACTGGCTGTAAATATTTTATATCTTTTCCTAAACCTAAACATGAATGTAACTGGTCAGACTGCATGATGGAGTCATCTGACCACTAAAGAAACTAGCATTTTCAGCGTGCATTTTGGATTGGAACTCATAGAATTCTCATATGTCCATTTTGCTGTATCGCATTGGTGCATGGACCTTTTTTCTGGCAAATTACGCTCTGTAATTACATAGGTGTTCCTTTTACACATAGCATTTAAACTGAACCTTATTTCTTTTAGCACCTCATAAAACACGTATCACTTCTGCAAGACCAAAGCCATCTGATAAATCACAGACCAGACCTGGTAATAATTGTTTATTCAGTTTGGGATGGGGAGGAGGTTAATTAATTAATTAATTTTACCTATTCTCAGTGGAATTTTAAGTGTTGCTGGGGAAAAGGGTATTTTGCTTTCAATGAATCAGTCTAGAGGTAAAGCCTTTCCAAATCAGAAAGAAAAGGAAAACTGTGTGTATCATCACAGCAAGTGTTACTTTTTCTTCTCTAATGTGGAATTGTTGGCACCACATAAAAGCCTGGTGGGTTTTCTTCTCACGGAACTTTTTTTCTTTTTTCTTCTTTTTCTTTTTTTTTTTTTAACTTTCTCACAGCTCTTAGTAAAACCACACTAGCACCAGCTAGAACAAAAGCACCTGGACTGCCAAAGTGGATTGTGCCAACAACAGGTAGAACTGCAGTTTTTGAGGTTTCTTAACTTATCAGTAAAGACAGGAACGTGACTTCCTCAAATCAGCTTGAGCCCTGCATAATATTTCATTGTGTTTGATTATAGAAGTGAATTCCTCAGAGTACTGTATTAAATTGCTGCTATTGGTCATGCTATATAGTTCCTGACTGTCATTATGAAATGATATTGACACTCTGTCAGTGTAAATTTACAGAGATATTATTATGTGGCTACTGTTTACTGATGTTTTCTAGATGATAGGTCCAGGATGATTACTGGAAAACACTTTATTGAAAAGCGTTACCCAGTTGTTTAAGTCCAAATCAGAAGGCTTGGTAAGAAAGCCTTAAAGCCAGGTATCTTGCTAGCTACCAGCTATGCACGTGGTGTGTTCCCATGGGACCTACCCATATTCAGACTATGCAGTATTCAGACTATATGTATTCAGGCTTGAATACTTCAGCACCAAGAAAGTTCCAAGTTGGTGGATGATCGAGGAGGGTGAGAACTGTCACTTCAATTTACCCATCCTTACACAAACAGATAACATGCATCCCTAAACACAAAGGTTTATTCAAAATACTGGTTTGGTTGGGGGGAAAATAATTTATCCCTTTTCAATTGTACTTGATTTTTCCATCCAATCAAAATAATGTTGTCAGTGCTAATTCATAATGAATCCATATTTTTTTATTTAATAAAGCATTAATTCATTATGTTAATACAAATGCTGTTGGTTTTTTGATGCAGCCACTGGTCAATTAAATACAGATTTTGGGGATTCTTTATCAATGATGCAAGTTTAAAATAGTAAATAATAAATATAAATAAATAAATAAAACACATATTCAAAGCAAACTTTTGGCTGTTGATCCACTACTAACAGTGCTATTGTCCCATACTATTGCTCTGTGCTAGCTCGGTTAGAATAATCCAAGTAACATACCATTGACTCTACACATTCCTTTCTTTGTCTGTGTAATGTTTCTCTGTACCAGGATTTCCGAAGTACTGGAACAAAGTATTTCCAAAGTATTCCAACAACAGGCAATTTAATACCTGTTGTTGACCTTAACATGATTTGAGCTACTCATTCCTGTACATAATTTTGAGAAGCCCACCATGTTTTTAGAAATGGCGAAACGTCAGGAGAGATGACTGTATATTTAAATTGAATTAAAAATAGCCCCTTTAGAACACGGCATGCTCTTCTGTATTACATACAGAGTGGATGTCTTCATTGGAGGTATGTGCTCTTTGACCTTTCGTAGCCCTTCTGGTAAATGAAATGAGCCCCTCAAATTCCAGGGCATCAGAGGCAGTTACAGTATTAACTCACCATTGTCAGTAGTTGTGGGTCAGAAAGTTTTGTTCTTTGCTTCTGTTGGCAGTCTGCTCATAAGTGAGTTTTGTAATGTCTGATTACTGATTACCATAATAGGCAGAATGCACATAGGTCTCCAGGAGTAGGTGGCTTTTGAAATCACATTATGAAATTACACATGAATACCCAATTATGATAGACAGTACATTATGCTTTTCCCTTCTCCTGTATAGTAGTAACATTGGCAGAGGTATCTGCAGATTAAAAAGTAGAAAAAAAAAAGAATGCATGCTAAGTAAATCAGCAATATAAACACAATAGTAGACATGTAAATTGTTAAATGTAGTTTATTGTGCTTAATGCTGTGTTAAGTGACTGCTGAAGTATTGTTTTAAGCAATCTTATTTGAAACACTCCTGTTGGAGTGCCCGCTAGTCGCCATTATTTCCATGTCTTTATAGTATTGCCAGCTGTCAGGAAGAACTAGAGCATCATTGTGGTAGATGTCAAAATTTGTCACAAGGCTATTACCTTGCTGTGCATGCTGTGTGTACCCACAGGCAAATAAGTACTTTCTTTTAGAATTATTCTGGAAAATGATGCTTCTAGTAATATTTTCCATTGCTCAGTTATGTAAGTCTTTTTTCTCTAAGTTAAAGAAATGTCCTGAAGAACCTTGTTACCTTGTTATCGACTGTCTATTTCTTTGTGCCTCCAACCTTGCTGACATAGCAACTCATTAATATCTTTCTGTGAGTCTGCACCTTTCTTTTCCAAAGTGTAGAGGAATAACCAATGAATTTTGTACGTTCATGACATGTTGAAAGAGGACTGCAGCTTTTCGCAGCTTTTCAGTCCGTACTTTCCTTCATGATCAATACGTGAAATCTCAAGTGTTCTGTAAAGCAGGTATGTCACAGTATTGTGGCAAATGCAGTGTCTGAGCCTACAAGGATGTCTGTGCTCACAAAAACAATTTCGCACAACAAGAGAGTTCAGGTAATCAATTAAAGAAATTTTCTATATCTCTCCCGACCAATGTGCAATTACATATTGCAAACAGAATTCCAAAGTCTGTGGAAGAGACTGAGAAAAGAGAACTCCACTAACCTGGAACCCTAAATCTTACCAGCTGAGCAAAGACAAAGTTTCTTTTTCAGTAGGTGATATCTTAGAGAAATTATAACATTTTAAGATAGCCAGATGATTTTTAGGGGTGGAGAAGTTTATGTCTTCCATTATGAAAATGATATATTATTCTCTGTGTTTAGCTTATCTTATCCTTAACTTCTGATCTAAGCTGATCATAATCCTTAATGGGACGGAAAGGAACAATATGTTTTCAGGCTTACCTTTAGACATTACATCATTTTTTCTTTTCCTGAAAAAGATCACATTTACTGAAGAGCCATGGATACTCTGTTGTTTGAAGATCAGTTTGGATCTTTTAATTCCTTGCTGGGCTGGCACTGCTGTTGAATGTACTGCAGTTCTTCCTGATTGTAGTCATTAGCATCACTGCAAAGATGTTTCACCCCGTGCAGTGTGCTTGGCAATTGCAGGGCCCAGATGATAAGCAGTGGAATTTGTTTTTTCCAGCAGCAGCACATGGGATTATGGTTGGTTTCCTGGCAGGCTTTTCAGTCTCCTGGCTAGCTGTAGTGCCAGGTGGTAAAGTTGACTGTGGGAAAGAGGCAGGGATTGCCTCCTCATGACTAACATTACTTTTAGTTTTCTACCATGTTCTAGCAATTTTCTCTAGAATTTCATTTTATTGAGATGGCTTTTCATATTTATATTAGTGTATGTATCTTATCTTACTCATTTACTTTTTTTTATTTAATCCTAACCATTTAAAAACTGTTCCTGATCTATTAAGCTTCCAGACGACCTTCAGCAAACAAACTTTGAGCAGCATTTCCATTTCCCTTGTGAAAGAGATATATTTGGTTTTCATTATAACTGCCATTAACTTTGTGTACTATTTGCTTTTTATTTTTGAAACTGTGGGTGTATTGCCAGGTTCTAGGGGAACTCAAGTATTGAGGTATTTCAGTTTGTTTTATCAAGGGCACTTTTTCCAGTTCTTCCCTTAAAATGATCCACCCTTCTAATGGTATTCCGGCTATTAAAGATTCAGTGGTTAGTTTTAAGGTGTTCCAGGCCCAAGAATATTTCCAGAAAAAAGGTAGAAGTAAAAGAAGACACAAACACACGTGCAAGTAATACATCTATTGTCAGTTCTGTTAGAAGTTTGGATGAATGTGGTAAGTCGAGATGCTTATAATAAGCAAGTTACTTTAGCTAGCATAGGGCAAATGCTATGATAAATACAGCAAACTGATAGTGCAGGTACCTTGTGTGAAAACAAAACCAAACTTTCATGTAACTTTAAAGCCCATTGAAACATTCAAAAAGGAGATTTTGTCAACAGGGAAGTGTTGCGCTTTGATCAGCTTTTTCCCTGAAACTTTGACTTATTTTTCGTTACTACTTTACTACTTCCATCTAGAATGTATACAATATTTTGTTCATTCCTAGCTGATATAACTCAGAAGAGATTGTGATTCTAAATTAGAGTGTAAGGAGTAGGATGCAGGTAGACTTTTCCGTAGACACTGTAAGATGCAAAACTAAATTAGACTTGTAATGGATACTTGGGTGATTTAGTGTGATTTAGTCAATGTGCTACTACATTTTGTTGATGTATTTATTGTGAGATGAAGCTAAGAAACTAAATATACTCTGACTATGACCCATAGTGTACAAGATTATTTTTCTTTTTAAAGCTGGTGCTGGTCTTCTCATGCATCTTCTTCCTTGAACAGCATTCACGTGAAACATCGATTAGTGCTCTGGTACTTTGTATATCTGAAGATCTAATTAAGCACTTCAGTTACCTGAAGACAAATTGCAGTTCTATAAAACCACGTGATATGTTTAGAAATTTTAGTCGCAGGGATGAGGTGATCTGCGTCCAGTTCCCAGTTTACTACAAGTCTGATTATTTTAATCTTAAGTAAATAATGTAATGCTTCTCCATACTATTATTTTGCCCTGTGAGGAGTACTGAGACTCACTTGCACTTTCAGAGAGTGTGAAGTCTCTATTCAATCTCTTTTTGAGTTTAGTGCCACACCTGTGGATTCCGAAGGTATGCCTAGCAAGAATGGCCAAATAGTAAAATAGTTGAAAAATTATCTGCCTCATGCTGTTGAAATATTAATGTAATCTCAAAACAAGATGAGCACCGTATTATGAACCTATGAAGTCTCTGGTTTAAATGTTTAGATCATGTTGGAATAGGCTTGAAATTTGATAATTAATTTGATTTTGAGATTTTTTTTAATACATTATTTTCAGGTTTTTTTTCTTATGAGAGTGATTTTTTTTTTCCCCACAAAAATGATGAAATTGCAATACATTTTCTTACTCTACAATATATAGAGTTTTTAAAAGTAAATATACTTGTTTTGTATAGGGAAAGCATATTAACTTAACAGTCTGGCTGTCCTATAAATATCAGCATGTGAAACAGTTGTTCCGTACCAGGAGTAGTTGTGTTGATCTTTTTAATGCCATTTACTTCAGTTTTTTAAAATGTGTTTATATAAATTTTAAGTAGGACTTTCTTTTATATACAAACTGAATTTCATGTACGCTTTGCCTCCAGTACTCCAAATATGGAATATATTTGGTTCAGAATTGCTCTAGCCATTCCATGTGGAGGATAACCAAAGATCTTATTTTTAGGAAGGGTATTATTTGCAATAATCAATGGACATGTTATTCTGTATACTGAAAAACTAAAATGTTCTCTGTACTCATCTTTCCGCATATAACTTAGTTAACTTGGTTTAACTTATGTGTTGTCTCTTAATCTTACTCATTGTCTTTTTCCAAATAAACTTTTTTCAAGGAATGTTTAAAATTAAATTTCAGAATCTTCTAGACCAAGACCACTTTCTACTTACTTGAATGGGAAGATAATGGATATCACTAAGCTATCAGTAAAAATATAGCTGGGCCATATATGCCAGTTTTGCACTTGATGTTAGCTACAGTTTGAACGTATACAATATAGAAGTATTCCATGACTTGGTACTGCACTGTAGATACTTGTTTCATTTCCTTTTGTTTCACAGATGAAGTTTATACACCTGAGGATATTGCCAGACAAATTGGCATGGATGTGGAAAAATCTATGGAATATAGTGAAACCTGGGAAAAGCCATTTTCTGGTAAGATTAATAAAAGAAGACAATATAGCAATTTTTAATAGTTATGAAAAATAAAAACACTGCCTTTCCTACACAAAAAAAAACCCACCTCCACTGCAGAAGAGAAAATAATTCTTAGTCATCCTCATCACTGCAGGTTCACTCGGTTTCAGGACACTACGAAAAGAGATAAAAATAAGAATATTTGATGGTCACTACTTAGTCACTAACATATACCATTATTAAAAATTACCACCCCCAGTGCTGTATCCTTATGATCAAACAGCCACAATACTGTAAGCACTGATTTTTTTCAGACAAATAGTTCCTACATAGCACAGGAGAACAGGGTGAATACATAACCAAATTGTCCTCCCACTTATGAGAAAGTTTTGTTGAATATTAGGATTGTTAGGAAAAATAGAACGTTAGGCTTGAAGCAAAATATCAAGGTGGAGTGAATAAGGTTACAGGGTTTTTTCACATGTTCTATACCAGTTTTACTTTTCTTGCAAGTCTTGCAAACACATTTTCAAGACAATCAAAATATTTTTACTGAAAAATGGCTTTCCCAAATAGGCCTTCAAAAATAGGCTTTTTGTATTTCACTTTTTTCTAGTCAACTTCTTATAAGTTTTCTGTTTCAACTGAAAAGTTGTAGTATAGAGTGTGTTTGTATGCCACATGTATACACATAAAGGTCTTTGTTTTATTAGCATAACCAAGAATAGGGCTTGTTTTACCTGCGCTTTTTCACTGGCAAAACCAACTGAAAAGAAAACCTTTTGGTTTTGCCCTTTGATTTACTTTTCAGCTGCAGCTGCTTTTTTTTAGATTTTCCATTGAAAACATGTTATTAGACTTAAAAACACAGATAGAGAGATAGGCCTCTTACTATTTTATAAACTGCTGTTTGCTCCTGATCCCTGCTGAATTTCCTTTGCACCTAGTTTACCTGCAGAAAGACAAGAGCCTATCTTGACAGCTGAGTTCTGATGTTTCATCTTTTTGAAGTTTATTCAATCTGAAGATTGTACTTTGCAAAGGTTAAGTCCAGTGTGATATACCATTAGTAGCAGCTGGATGCAGACTGTAAACTGAAAACAAGGATGGCTCTCTGCATTTTTTGTTACAGAATGTCAGGCAGTGGTGTGTATTTAAGTAAATCCAGCCTGTGATTTGCAGAGACTGAAAGGTTTTTTTATGCACATAGATTTGAAGGAACATCTACATCTGCTTTTACTCATATTATGACATTAGATGTTTAAAGCTAAGTTTTTAGAGCTTTGAAGTAAGCCAATACCTTGAACTGTAATCATAAGAGACCATTGGGTATGGTTATGAAATTAGCTACTACTATTTTGTAATTTTCATGTATACTTACATGATTTCAGCTCTTTTCATGAGGCCTCACTATGTATGTCACAATTCAAAATTATAAAATCATAGAATGTTTTGGGTTGGAAGGAACCTTAAAGATCATCTAGCTCCAACCCCTCTCNCCCCCCCCCCCCCCTGCCCCTTGGCAGGGACATCTTTCACTGGATCACATTGCTCAAAGCCCCATCCAACCTGACCCTGAACACTTCAAGGGATGGGAAACCCACAACTTCTCTGGGCAACCTGTTCCTGTGTCTCACCACCCTCACAGTAAAGAATTTCTTCCTGATATCTAATCTAAATCTACTCTCTTTTACTTTAAAACTGTTAGCCCTTGTCCTATCACTACAGGTCCTAGTAAAAAGTCTCCCTCCATTTTTCTTATAAGCCCCCTTCAAGTGTTGAAAGGCTGCAATAAGGTCTCCATGGAGCTTTCTCTTCTCCAGGCTGAACAACCCCAACTCTCTCAGCCTTCATAGGACAGATGTTCCAGCCCTCTGATCATTTTCATGACCCTCCTAGGGGTCTGTTCTAAGATGTCCATATTTTTCTTGCACTGGGGACCCCACAACTGGATGCAGTATTCCAGGCATGGTCTCACCAGAGTGGAGTAGAGGGGGAAAATCACGTCCCTTGACCTGCTAGCCCCACTTCGTTTGATTCAGCCCAGGATACTATTGGCTTTCTGGGCTGCCAGCACACATTGCTGGTTCACATGTAATTTTTCATCTACCAATATCTCCAAGTCCTTTTCTGCAGGGCTGTTCTCAATCTATTTGTCATGCAGCCTGTACTGAGACAGGTGATTACCCCAACCCTTCCCCGTGGCCTTGTTGAACTTCCTGAGGTTTGCATTGGCCCGCTTCTCCAGCCTGTCAGGGTTCCTCTTGATGGCATCCCTTCCCTCAAGCATATCAGCTGCACCGCTCAGCTTGGTGTCATCTGCAAACTTGCTGAGGGTGCACTCAATCCGAATGTCTACGTCATTAATAAAGATACTGAACAGTACTAGTCCCAGTAGAGACCCCTGAGGGACACCACTCATTACTGATCTAATTTTGGACATAAAGCCATTGACTGCAACTCTTTGGATGGGGCTGTTTAGCCAATTCCTTATGCATCGAATAGTCCATCCACCATGACAGATTAGTCAAGCACGATTTGCCTTTGTAAAGCCACGTTGGCTGTCTCTAATCACCTTTCTGTCATCCATATGCATTGACATAGCTTCCAGGAGGATTTGTTCCAAGATCTGTTTCAAGAAGGCCAATGGCATCCTGGCCTGTATCAGGAATAGTGTGGTGAGCGGGGCTAGGAAAGTGATCATTCCCCTGTATTCAGCACTGGTAAGGCCCCACCTCGAGTACTGTGTTCAGTTCTGGGCCCCTCATTACAAGAAAGACATTGAGGTGCTGGAGCGTGTCCAGAGAAGGGCAACAAAGCTGGTGAGGGGTCTGGAGAACAAGTCTTATGAGGAGTGGCTGAGGGAACTGGGAGTGTTTATCCTGGAGAAAAGGAGGCTCACGGGAGACTTTATCACTCTCTTGCAACTATCTGAAAGGAGGTTGTAGAGAGGTGGGCGTCGGTCTCTTCTCCCTAGTAATAAGCAATAGGACAAGAGGAAATGGCCTCAAGTTACGCCAGGGTAGGTTTAGATCGGATATTAGGAAAAAATTCTTCACAGAAGGGGTTGTTAAGCATTGTAACAGGCTGCCCAGGGAAGTGGTGGAGATGCCATCCCTGGAGGTATTTAAAAGACGATTAGACGTGGTGCTGAGGGACATGGTTTAGTGGTGGTTTTGGCAGTGTTAGGTTGACGGTTGGACTATGATCTTAAAGGTGCCTTCCAACCTAGACAATTCTATGATTCTATGATTTTAGCATGCAAAGAGATGAAGCTGATTAATCAAGTATTGCTATAAGTTAGCCAGTATTTGAGTTTCCCTTTAAATGAATTTACTTTTTCTGAAAACTTAGTGTTTTAACTGCAAAAGTTTACATTTATGCTATTTATGAGAAATGAAAAAAATAGGTTATGGCACACAAAAATTAAGCTTGATGTGTTAAGAGTCCATCCTAAGAGGCTGCATGCCCTCCTTTTTCAGGAACAGTGACAGAGTCAAGGAAATACATTTCCTGTCCACAAAGAACCTCTGAGATTAAATAAATCCTAATAGATCACCATGCCACTGTCATTACAAGAATCTACACTATCACAAAATCCCTAAATTCTCTTGTGTGTCCTAGTTTACAAGCTCAGTCTCCACACAATGTTAATTAGATTTGGTAGCATCACAGTCCATTGCCTAAATCATTGTGGAAGTAGTAGAAGGGAAGGGTAGGATTCTTGTTTTTGCAGAGTGCAGTATAGTAGATTCAGCTGTGACACAGTCCACTGAATGTGCTGTTTTGGCTTGCATGTAAATTCCAGTTGTGTTGTTCAGAAGATATGGTGGAAACCACTGACAAGGCAATACTTGCACATTTTTACCCCATAAATATCTCAGACAGTCCCATTCCCTAAATCTGGGCAGGGAAAATTAATCATGTATACTACCATGTAGTAGTACCTAGGATACGATGACTTATATCTACAAAAAATTATTATTCTTTTTCAAGTCTTTAAGCATATTTTTTTTTCATCTCCATCTGGGGATTAAGAATGAATACGAAACCTACAAATGCTTTTTTCAAAACCATTATATCTTCCTGTATTAGACAGAGCATTATTTCCTGTCTTGATCTGAGGGATTTAAAAAAAAAATATGTGTTTTATAAGTGACTGCAAAAGTCCAAAAGGAAAAGAGAACAGAGGAGGATGGAGATGTTCCTGTTTGTGTATTGTAAGTATTTCTGAAAAGGCTTCCCTAAATGAGTCTTTGGATCCTCTCCCTCCTCGCCCACAGTAACTCTATTTATAGGGTAGACTAAGGTCAGATGTGTAGGGCCTGAGGTATTCTGTGTACCCAGTAACTCAGTATCAGGCAACTTGTATATTTGTTGATATTGGCAGCATTATAAGAATTATATTACTCTTGAGGATTTTCCCCGGTTAGGTATAAAAGTCTTTTGTTACATAAATGTGTTGCACGTATCTCCTGTTTTTTTCTTAAGGAAAGAAGTGCAAGGGTGAATAGTGGAAGAAAAATCTTTTCCTTCGCCTTTCCTTTGCATAATAAAATCCTTTATTATTGCCTGGAAAATACAGTAAAATGTTTTGTAAGCTTGAATTAAGAGGCTTAGGTTCTCCTTTCAGACCTCGCTGTCAAAGGACCTTACCCGATAAATTTAATAGATATGGGCTGGACCTGCACATTGAAATAACCTAGTTGGGGGCTTCAGGAGTTTCTAACACGATAACTGTTTCTAGCTAGCCATGTCAGTGCATGAAGTGACAGTGACTTTTTTCATTTTTCACTTTTGAACGGCATAGGATAAAGTGTCCCTAATGATAATTTCCCTTTTGCTACATCTTTTGCTTCAAGCTGAGGGTGACCAGTTTTATCAGTTAGAAAGCACAAAAGATCAGAAATTTTGGGAGTAGGATACTGAGGATGATTCCAAGTACACTGAGGTGGTGTTTATTGTGGGAAGAAGTATCCTGTTGGCTGCCAAAAAATTACCGTTGACAGAAATGAGTAACTACACAGAAAATGAATCACTGAAACACTTGTACAAAAGCCCAAAGGAGCTACATTTTTTCGGTGTAAGCTTGGTTTAAAATTCCATGGCACACACTTCCCAAAGAATTTAAGGCTGAAAATACAACTCATTTCAGTTCCTAACCTCGCCTCTGCTCTTGATACGAAATCAGACATGAAACATTGTTTGAGGAGTCAGAATATAACTTGTAATGGGTTTCTGATTTTATGGAATTTGAGGTTAAATAATTAATAACACTGTCTTGTAATGTCATTCAGTAACCACATCACCTGGCCCTCAGCATCCTCCTATACCTCCTGTCAAGCCTACACAAATGCGAAGAAAACCTCTGCCTCCAAACACTGTGACTGGCAAACCAGGGAGTCCAGGTATCTCAGCCTTTTCAGCATAAATATTTTATTATCTGTGAGATAATACTGAACTGACTAGCAGGGTATAGGAAAATTTTATAGTATGAATTCTTCTTGTTTATTCTGCAGTATCTTTAGAAACTAGTCTTCTGGAACATATAGGCCTTGTCTCTTTTGTCTTCATACATAAACTGTTTTCTTTTTGTTCTCCTAACCTAGTTATGTCAAAATCATCCCTCGTAAGGGAGCTGAAAGCAAAATAGCATAATGCAAGTCATCCTTTAGGAATATCAACCTTGAGAACATTTCATGTCTGTTAATATCATTTGCAGTTACTTAAATGTGCATTCCATATAGGAGATACAGAATAGTATGGTTCAATGCATATTCCCAAATGGCTATTTGTAAAGAAATTCTGTCCCATGTATATGGCACATCCATTAACCACTACAAATAATGAGCTAATAGGCACCCAGAAAACTAACTGCACTGAGAGGTACAGCAAGCGGAGTTACTTCATGTGCGAAGAGTTTAGCTTCATTCCTATGCTACAGTATTCCTTCTTCTCAGTATCAGTATAAGAGCACACAGAAACTTTCACATTTCCTATTTTATTTTAATTTTATCCTGAAGCTGATGTTGAGTATCCTTACATATGTTTTGTCTGTGGATTCTATATAAGAATCCTCAGGCTAACGTTATTGCAGGTAGTCAGAAACTATCACCTCATTATGTTTAGCATCGTGAGAAATGCTTCCCTCCTCATATTACTCTCTGTAGTTCACTGGAAATATAAAGGTCTTGGCTCTGCTGTATTTCCTGTTGGCTTTTTTTTTTTGTTTGTTTCATCTGGGGCTTTGTGTGCTATTAAGGCACCGAAGACTTAAATAATTCTTTAGTATTTTGTGCAGCAGATTAGAAGCAAGAATCTCCAAGACAGATGAAGCAAGCTGTATATTTACTCAACTGCAGAGCCAAGATTGAAATGTTGTCTGTACTTGGTGTTGATCAGTGGTGTTTCCTTAGTAATAGCTACAACAGAACATAAGACATTGTCAGTCTTAAGCTGTAGCATGAAAAAATGTTGATCTGATACGTTTTCTTTTGCTTGTAATGGGGTCTATGCTAATTTTCTCCATTAAGTGTCTAATTAATTTACCAGTATTTTGAAACTTCACCCTTTTTCCATATGCTAGAGGCCAGGTTATGTGGTAGTCAGCAGTTACCATACCTTCCTAGGCATTCAAGATGGAATAAATTGGTTAGATGATCTGGTTCTTCCTTGTGGAGGCAGTAGCAGATTTTCCTTTTTCTGTGTTTCCTAGTATTTTATCCAGCTTAGTTTTGAACTTCATAACTGAGTTTCTTCTGGTTCCCTGGAAAGACTGTTTCACAGTACTAACAGGAAAAATTTGCCTCAATCTTCTTCTTGGATTTTCCTTTTCATAATTCTGTCCTGTTTCTCTTTCTCATTAACACTGTGATTAATTCCTTACTTGCATCTTTCTTACTCATCCAGTGGATGAGTATTTTGGGAAGGTTTCTGTGCAGACATTAAAAGTCTCCTGAACGGAAAAAAAGGAAACAAGAGAGTTCCAGAACCTTTGTGAAACTGGACTCCAGTGAGACTCTTAATAAATTTCTACTTTATTAAGGAAATTAGTGGAAGTAGGGAGAGAATCCTTATGAGAATCTTAATAGATTTCCACTTTAGTAAGGAAATTAATGGGAGGGAGGGATTTTTATTGTTTTAAAGTTGGTTCAGCAGAGTTCTGCCTTCAGTCACCATGTTCTTCTGTGTCATACATGCAGGGAATGTAACTACATTATGTAGTTCTTGACTTTTTGGGGGTTGAGATTTCACAGTCATGCAGGGGTTATCTGGGAGTATCTACATGTTTTGTGAGTGTAATTCTTGTCTTTTACAGCCATTTTGAAAGCAATCAAGATACATTTACCATGAATTATTTGCCTGTTAGAAATGTGTTTTCATTGTTAGGTGATAAAAGCTGAGGAGTAAAAACAATGTCACATAATCTAAAATAATTTTTAAAATATTTAATTATGGGAGATAATATTGCCTCTGTCAATCATTTTCTATGGTGCTTAGTACAGAATAGATCAGTTCAGGCAGAAAGCTTTTTTCCTTGGGTCATGTAGCATTATAAAAGTTGAAAATGTTGGACTATGTTGCATTTTTCATTGTTTCATTTGAAGCACGTCTTAATTTCAGGTAGTGGAAGCTCCAGTACTGTTCTGTGGTTAAATTCTTAATGCAGACCATAGTTAAGGACTCAGTGTTTATCATTATACATGTTTCAGCTCGAGCCTTGCTAATACACGTGCTGTACTGAGAGTAGAAATGAAAGCACCTTAGCTCTATTTGAGGGAAGAGTCCAAGTTTCAGTTGCTGAGTTCAGTTATTCTGTCTTACAATTCATGAAGAAATGTGCTCTTTTATTTGAGAAACAGAAATGCCAATGCTGGTCATTTTGCATCCTTTTACCAGTCTGTGTAGGATGGTTCTGCGCATTAAACCATCTGACCGAAGTCCTCCAAGACAATCTCCAAGTAGCAAAAAAATTTTTTACTGGGTTTCAGGAATAGGTTATATTGGCAATGAGGACAACTTGGAACTTTCCTAAATCCAACTGGAAGTTGTTGTATAAGTTTTGAGGGAATATCATAGTTTAAGTGAAAGTACTTGTTTCTTGAAGCAGTTCTTAGAACAAATCTGAGTTCTGTTAGAAAATCAGAAAGCTGTTTCACTCTTTTAAATAGTGAATGCCTTGTTGCCACGAGTTCCTCCTTCTGTCATTATAGCTAAACCTGCTGGACCAACAACACCTGTGAGGACAGGAACAGCATATAAGACACCAACAGCTTTTGCAACTCCAGAGTATTATGGTAAGCACATTAAGACAATTCTAGTTTCTTTTTCTTTTTTTTTTCCATGAACATAAAGGTTTGCTTTTTTCTTTTGCTTCCCTCCCCTAAACTATATTAATGTACTGTATATTTAATATAAGAATTACTCTGTCTGGGGTCATTCTGATTTCCTTTGTGCCTCTTTGCAACTTTTCTAACTTGACTGAATTCATCTGGCTGTCTTCTGATACACACCTTGGTAAATGAGAACATGGTGGCCCTTCCATTTTCCTAGAAATCAATACATGCTTAGTAGGCTTTCAATACTATTCAGTGGCTACTTTAAATCTGTGAAGGGAGTAGATAAGGCACTTGTTTTCCTGAATGTTTCTTTTTGCATTGGACGTAAATTCAAATTATTTTTTGACTGATAGTGCTGAACATGGTTGTGATGTCCTCCTAGATATCTGATCAAGCTGCAACCATTTAGATAGGAAAAGTTGTAATGTGGTAAAGATAGTGGTTAGTTGGTAATTTGCCCTTTTAGAACATTGAGGGTTAACAACTAGTTCAGACCTAAATCTCCTCAAAGTGGCCATACAGGAATGGGTTTGGAGAAGGATGTGCTTAGAATTAATTTTTAAGCCAAAATATGCAGCTTTAGGTATATTGTCAGGAATTATGCGGTTTCTAATTTTCCTGGACTTACAGTAACGCTGAAATTCTTGTCTCCTTATAATGTTCATGAACTCACTGTGACCCTTAGTGCTCAGTAAAGCAAGCCAGATGCTAGATTTATTAAAAAATGCTTGTTGTCAATATATTGTGTTTTGTCCATTGAGGTCCATTGTAATATTTGCATCTGAGAGAAGATTCTGTTCACTGTAGCAGCTATTTAACACAACGCCATTGTCATGAATCCCGACTCCTCTAGCACATTTCTGCTCACCAGCGTATTTGCCTTAAATTTCCTTCAAATTTTGTGGTAGTTGTACACTCTCTGGAAACAGAATTTGTGATTTCCTTGTTGCTATTTTTAGAGAAGTTAATGTGCCAACATAACAGTGCTATATATTCTATGAACATGAAACAAGCTCCAAGCTAAACAGCCAGGACAGTGCAAAAAGATACTTTTTAAAAGGTCTAAAGAGCATTTTGCATTTATTTCATGAACTGAATCCAGTATTGGTCACAAACTCTGTCATTTTGATTATGCCTGTCTTTATACTAGCAGGTACATACGGGGTTTACTTAGCATCACAGCCAAAGTGGAGTACTTAAAAGGGAAAGACAGATCTGACGGCAAAGGTCTACCATGGAAGAGCTTTACCATGATTTAAAATGCCAAATGAACTGTGAAATGCTGCAGTTCTAACACTGAAACCTCCTATTTATTGCAAATTAAATTATAACTCTTTCTCCCACAGTTGATGCAACTGTCTTCAGCTCAAGTCCTACATCAGAAACAGATTCTTCAGGCAAACCAAGGTACCAAGGTAGGATTTTAATAGCTATAGTATTTTTATTTGCGGCAAAATGTGAAGACTGACCTGTCTTGCATCAAAATTATCTTGTTTGGGTATTTGAAGGCCAAAACTTCATTTGATTCTGTTCCACTTTAGTGTCAGATGAAAGGACTGTAGTGCACACCATCAGCATATTCTTGACTAAATTTTACTTCTCTTCTACTTTCTTCCCTGCTACCACCTCCTAGTTTGCAGTCTTGCCCACAAACATGTTGTCAAGCTGTCGTGAACCACACACTGTTCACATTCCACCAAACCAAATGAAAATCTTCCTGTGGGCTCGCAAGCATAACTGGAGCGGTATTGCCCGCAATACCAGTGCATTTTACCATAAGGGATATCTACCCATCATACATACCTCACCTCTCATTCCAGGCTGTGCACGTTCAAATAGTCTCATAATGTGGTAACATACACTAGACTAGATGATAAAGTAGTCAAGTTACTGCTGTTGCAGTAATCTAGGGAGTTTAGCAAGGTGAGGTGACAGGAAGAAGTGCTTTTGTATCAAAAGATTTTTCAGTTTTTTTCTTGGCCTGGTGAGGGATACTACATTTCTGAAGACACTGTCTTTCTTGCAAGAGTTTATTGTTTACATCCAATAGAAGTTTTAATTTTAGAACTAATGTGTTTATCTGCAGTAATCTTTTCCTAATTTTGATGCAGAGTACAAGATGTTTGCCTCAGAAGGTATGTTTCAAGGTTTGGTCCTGTATCACTGAAATGGTTAAGATTTGGCGGTCACTTTAGAAACTGCAAGTTTAATGATGTAGTCACTCTGGACTAAATTTGTTACTCTTTCTGGTGAAACAAAGTGGTGACGGGCTTTACAGCTCAAAAGCTGCAAATGGAATTGTAGTGTCATTTTACTATAGAAGGACTAAAGTTAATTGTCCTATTTTATGACAGAACTTAATTCTATCAAACAGTGTGTATCACTCACTAACACCTTCAGAGTGATATTTCATGAGTGGTGCCAATGGGAAGGGGGTGAAGGCAGTGTAGATTCCAGGTCTAACAACAACAAAAAACCCAACAAGCAGCTTAATATTGAGTGTATGTTTTTTATTCTTAAACACTTATGTTTGACTTTGACTTGTGCAGATTTTTACTTGGTGCCCTGAGATGGAAGTTGTGCAGTAGGTGAAATGGCATTGACATTTTGTAAAAACACTCTGTATTGAATAACAGCACTTTTCTATTGCTCTTAGCCCCCCATGTCAAGTACATGAAGAAAGATGAGGATGTGCCATGCTCTATCACAAGCTCTCTTGAACATTTTCCTCAAGAAGAAGCTGGCAGCAAGGAAGAACCTACTCGTCCTCCCCAAAATCCTCCAACCAACCTCACAGTGGTGACTGTTGAGGGCTGTCCAACTTTCGTCATATTGGACTGGGAAAAACCAGACAATGACACCGTTACTGGTTGGTTTGATTTCTTTCCTCCATTGTATCAGAATACAGTATTTCCAGCTTATTTTTACTTTCACGGTGGTTTTATGTCATTTAAAAAATAGCTTAATCCCAACAGAGTCTTACACCCCAGTGCTTTTATTTTGTGCTACTGTCAACTCCATGTTGAAAATGCTACGAGATTAGCAACAACTATACAACTACATCATTGGTGTCAGTGATGACACAAAAAAATACTTAAGTATGACTCTGTATCTTCTCTTAATTTCTGGCTTCTCTGTGTACAGGATCTGGTAAGATCTAAGAAGTTCCAGCAATGTGACAGTAGTCTTTATTATATAGATACATATACATAATGTAGGCATCTTTCTTGACATGAGGATATTGTTGATTAGTGGGCCAGACAAAATGAAACCTTACATCCATGTAGTAAGTCAGTATAACTCTGCCAGCATGATACTTGCTGTACCCACCATAGGGTCACCAAGTTCTCTATGGTAAAAGAATCTGTTTTTTGAATTTCCAAAGGAAAGTTTTTGTATTGAGAATAAATCCATGTGAGTCATGCAGGAATCAGTGCATAGATGGGTAAGCATGCCAGACGACCATTCGTAATTTTTCTGTCATCCTCTGTATATCAACACAAGCTTACCAAAACTGAACATTTAAATTAATTATCATCTGAAAATTATGGTTCTTCTGGACTGTCAGGAAAATGGCTTTTGTTTTTACCATGGGCATAGAACTTCAATGTGCAAAATTACTGGCTCATCACAGCCAAGACGAAACAGATTTGGTTGTGTTGCATTACAAGTGAGTAGAACGGATAAGGCTAGTGAGGACTAAGACTTGATCATTAGCCATTAAGTTTAGCATGTAAGTGGAATGTTTTCAGATGCTGTTGTATATGCATAAAGTGCAGGCTTATAATTCAGTGACTGTCACAAACAAGGCCACTCTATTCCCCAAATTAGTCCTTCCTTGATTTTCTAGAAACAATTACTAGGTTTAACCTCTATTCTTTCTTGCTCTCCCTGCCATTTTGAAAACTAATAAATGCAAAGTGTCCAAAGGGACACTCAAAACAAAAATTAGCCTGCACTTTTTTCTTGGGGGAAAAAGGAAGAAAGTTAGCCCTTCTGCTGGATTAAAAGGGGAATAAAAAGAGACTGTAGGCTAATAAAAAGTACCAACAAGACAGAAGAATGATTACCTGGCTTGCCTTCTACAGTGTGCTTCATCCTGGAAGGAAAGGAAGTGCGAGCTTATTGCTAACCTTAGAATTAGGCTGAGGATAGGCTCTCTGTGAACACTGCCCACTCCAGGCAGTTCTGCAATGCTTCTTTTTGTTCTGGGTAAAGCCTTTTTGTTGCTGTTGTCATTTGCAGGCCTCCTCCACAGACCAGTCCTTGGCTTGACTAGATGAGATAACATCATTTAGTCTGCATGTTTTCTTGGAAGTAGACCTGCTGTTTTTCTTGAGTATGTTAATGAACATACCAACATTTGTCTTGCAAAAATAGAAAACCATTTCCACTATAGCTGGTAAAACTGTCAGCCCACATCATCTAATGATGATGGCAAGGCCTAATTGCCTTCTGATACTATTTCCTTTCTTGTTCAGTGTGTGTCATGAAATATAGAGCAAGCAATACTCACTGTTTCTTCTGAGACTTTAGATGGAAGCCCTTACTCTGTTGAGTTGTAATAAGCATTTGTAAAAGTTAACTTTTCAAGAAGTTTCTTCTCTTCTATAAGACTACTCTTTGATAACTGAGACACACCTTTCCCCATTCCAGAAAATAAAATTAAAACCTTCTGCAGAATATGGGACTAATACTCATTTGGCTTCACTGAGAGAAACTTTAGTTTTCAATCTAGCTATCTTGCTATCTAGAAGTAACAGTTCTCCCATATATACCATCTTCATTCTTTTTAACTTCAATGTGTAATACAAAATGTTTGAACTCTGTGGCTTACAAATGCTCTCATTGAGCTTGTCTCCTTCATCTTAACTTCAAAAAACTACTCAGTTAATGACTTATCCAAGGACACTTTCTGAATTCAAGAGAAGGCGTTGAATCCCATTTTTTGAAAACAGTGATTACTTCATATTGGCACCAGTATGACATTACTTGTTTAGACAGACTTAAATCAAGTTTTCTGTCATCTCTTTTTATTTTTGTAGTTTATATGTGTTTTTTCAATCATCTGATTTAGGCATCACATCTCTTTTTTAATGCACTGCTTCAGATAGAGCTGTGGAAACAGAAAATGTAATTTTTTCAGCTGTTTTTTTTTTTTTTAAAAAAGGTTACTTTGCTTGACTTTTAGCTATGCAGGAGGGGTTTCATAGTATTGGGTAGCCCGAAAAACAAAATCGTACTTCAGTAATGGAAAGGTCTGACAAATAATAACCAAAACAGTGATCAAGCTTACCTCCTTGTTTTCGTAAAGGCTGCAAATGTCAGGAACCTAGACCATTTTGCTGGTGCTCTGCTACTCCTGCTGTGTTGCCACAGAAATGTAGGGCAGTTTGTTGTCTTGTGCACCGAGTAACAAGCAGGCAGGTACTGGATGCACTCAGTAGTTCTTTGTGTGTGTGTGTGTGAGCGTGTGCGTGTACGTGTGTGCATGCCCATTTACATGTGTTGTGTTTTCTTTTCCAACTTGAATGAATTAAAAAAGTTCAAATCATGTATTGACTTGGGACTGGAAGAAAGCAGAAAAATTGAATTCCTGTCAAGTTACCTACTAATTCTCTAGCTGGATGTGCCTAAGGATATCCACCCTCTCTCCCATGCTTCCTAATAAACATAATTTCTCTAATGAAGCTTAACCAGGGCAAATAAGGGCTTTTCTGTGTTTTTTTTTTTCTTCACGGTTCACTCAGCACTTGGTGGCTATATAGGAAAAGGTCTTTGTTTCCAAAAAGGAAATGTGTAAAGAGAGACCGCAGATATGTTTTGCACAAATACATACTAACTATCAATGCTAATATCTTTGGTGGTTGCATTGGGGTCCCACTTGAACAAATGATCTAAAGTAAAAACCCTCTACATAATTATGTCCATGAGTTTGTTTTTAAAAGGCAGTCACTGGTCTTTTGCTGTTCATGGGTGGCTGTTGTGTGGGAGGACTTCTGAACATGGAAATTTTGAAATCTTCAGTATCGGCAGTAATTCCTTCCTTCATGCTGACTTTCTGACATGCTTTTAAACTTATTTTAAAGTTTTATGTTGCTCTGTACATGCTCTAAACAACTGAGTCTCTTACAAGGTGAGCACAAAAAGATGCTGTGTAGAGGTCCCTTTTGAAACTATTGCAGTAAATAATCTGAAATTCACATGTGCATACATGTATATAGTTGCTCAAATTGAATTGCTGTGGTTTAGAAGCTTGGAATCTTTGAACATAATTTTTGAGGGCTGCTCTGCGCTTCTATTTAATTGCATTGTCTTACATAATTTACCCCAGTGGTTTTGATGGCTGTTTTTTGCATAGAAGAGTGTGAAGGAGGCACAATTCAGGTCAAAATCGGGTAAATTTGTGTGTGTATGCTCATTTACATACACATCTCCTACGTTTACTTGGAGTGAGGATCTGTGAGTCCAGCAATAATTAAGAGAGTTTTTTTTCCTTTTTAACACTGAATCCCATTTCAGGCGTTTTATCTTTCTGTGTTGACAACAAATGGGTCTCCTTGTATTGAGAACTAAAAAATTTAGGAAAAAAAGCCCTACATCTTACTAGCATTTACTTAAGAACTCGAAAATTAATAGTATCATTAGAAAAAAACAGGAAAGAAAGTAGTTTTCTAGAGGTTTTGTAGCTGTTGATAGGTGGTCTCTGTCTTTGTCCTCACAGTATAATACCTGCTTTATTCATTGTGCTGTAGATCTAAATGCTCATTGCAGGTGTTCTTTGAACTCATTCTCCTTTGCAAGCTTACAATTAGCAAAGCTGCACTTGGTATTATAGACAGGTTTTAGGAAGGGAAAAGGAAGGGGCTGGGGCTGGGGAGGTTGTGAATTTCTTTGCAAAGAGAGTAAAATTTGCAAGATGCTTAGTGTCTTCACTAGAAGAGGTTGTTATGAATCGGGACAGAGGATGCATGCCAGAGAGAGACTATATCTTGGACAGGGCTGTAACTGAAGGGGTAGCTTCTTCCCAAACTTCTGTTGTTAATTCCCTGTTCAAAGCATGGCATGCTCTTAATGATACATCCCAGTGAGATGAAAAGGAAATAGTAAGACTCTATAAATACAGAAATAAACTATGTAAAATTATTTCATTCTAAACTGGCAGATTCCCTAAATGCACAATCCAAGTTAGTTGGGCAGTTTGCTTTGGAAATCTTAAAAATATAGGTATTTTTTTAAGTTAATCAAGGTTTAAGCATTTAGAAACTATACTTTCATCTTTGATACTTTTTTATTCAAATTGCAGAATGTTTATACTTTTTTGTGCTTGGAATACTGTCACTAGTGTACCTTTGGGCAGAAGTGAGATGTTGAGTATCCTCTATCCCATAATTGAATTACAAGGAAGGATGAGGGGCTAGGCACGCAGCAATCTGGAACTGGATCTTTCTCTCCTAACAATTTTAGCATACTAATGTCCAGACTGTTTCACACGAGATGTCCTTACAATAAACAGAAAGAGTGGAAATTGGATGAGAAAAGAGCGAGCAATGAAGAAGCTCAAGTAAGAGCTGTTATTTAAGCAAATGTCTCTTTACTGTAATTTTCCAGAGTATGAGGTTGTGTCAACTGAAAATGGAGCAAGTGATGGTGAAAAGGAGAAATCGATTATCACTACAAATCAAACCCATTCTACTGTGGAAAACCTAAAACCTGACACAAGGTAATTAAACAAAATAATTTTCTAAGTTAATCCAACTAATTTAGACTGTCAGCTCTCTGCAACTTCAAATGAAAATACATATGTATATAAGACCAAATTGGTTTTATTCCTGTTCTGATAGGGAAAAGGTGTGCTTTGGTTTTGCTTTCTTTTAAGTTATCAGATAAGACATATCTGAGGAATCTTTAGGAAATTTCCAAGAGTATATATGGTCTGGACAAACTGCAGAAGTGACCTGTTCCATCAGAAGGATTAACAGGCAAATGTAAGAAAAAGTACTGCTTTTTATCAAAAATATGTCTTGAATTTAGCAGGTAAAGAAACAAGGTGAACAGAAGAAAAAAATACAAGAAACCTGATATGTGAGCTCAAGATTTCTATATACAGTTGTCTCTGGGGTTAAGGATGCTCAGCACAACTGACGTAGGCTGCTTGCTTATTTAGGTGGATGTTCATTCAAATACTGGAATGCAAGTTAAGCCATTGTACAAAGCTCAACCATTGCATTACACCACAGAGAGGAAAGATACATTTGGCCTGTATATGTAGTTTTCTTTCAGTGTCTCGAAACAGCCAGCAAGTTAAAAATGGTCAGTGAATTCCTGCTGATGGCATCCATGTCATGCAACTAGTCCAAATAAGCATTATCATTCTTTTAAAAAAAAATCTTATCAAAAAGGATTCTTTTTTTTTTGTGTGTGTGCGTTAATGTTCAGAGCAGGGAAGAAAACCACTTGTCCTGTGTTTGTGTTTCTTATTGATTGCATCAGAAAGTTAATGAATGACACATTTTTTTTCCTGTAAGACCATCCATTTGGCTTTGGTAACTGAATTTTTCTGTTTCAGATAAACTACCCTTTTCTATTATTATCCTTAAATTGGTAACACAGCACAAAATTCTGCATAGAACGCATCTTGAACCTTTAATTTTAGTCAATATGTGGTTTAATCTGGGGAGTTGTTTCTTAGCTCATGTACTTGTGACCAGCAGCTCCTAGGAGAAGGAATAAGGAACTGTTGCAGGAAGTGGAGGGGAAGGGAAGAGAATTGGAAAAGAAAGGCTAGGGGAAATTGTGATACCCCAAAAGAGCTTCATTGAGAGACTCCAAAACTCACGATGGGCTAGACTTGCTGTATATTTCATCAAGAATATCTCTGTTATTTCTTAAAGGCACATGGCTTGTGCAACTGCAATTATGTTGTTCTGTCTTGTTAAGAGGCAATTAGGATATATTAGCAATACAGCTGAAGACTAAGCATCAGTTTCCTCAGTCTCTTCCTCAATCAGTTGAGAAGGCTTAAGAAGAGACAGCAAAACAAAATATTTCTGGAGTAGCAACTGAAGAAAGGCAGTAGGTGCCGCTAAACTCGTCAGGCTGTCCTGGTTGTGCTTTCATTTCAGCTCTGCTTTGAAATAATATGGATGCATCCTTGAAAAAAACTGTGTGTTATTAATAAGATTCTCTTCCATTACATACTCAAACTCTTCATGTCTCATATGGTGGCAGAAATGGGATGGATTCGGTTAAGTGAAAACTTTTAAGAAAAGACGTGGATCAAAGTGAAGTCCTTGTTGCTGAGAGCGATGTCCAGATGGCCAAAAGAGAAAAACATTTTTAGACTGTTCTTTGTTCAGAAAGGAAGCAAGATGGAGGGAGGCAGACCCAGCTGGAACCATTGGAAAGGTCATAAGGAAGGCAGGAACTATGCAGAAGCAGATAAGATGTTTTTTAACTTTAATTTGTAATTCTCTCAATCTTATGAGAGGACTTTTGCGTTTTGGTAAGCAAAAGCAGACCAAAGACCATGGAGAAAAGCTCTATTTTGGACCGTGGATTTTGTTACAAGAAGCTACATATGAGATCAGTACTGACTGGTGGAGGCTGACTTAAGACATAAAGGGATAACATTTCCTTGGTGGGGTGGTGGCTATTACCCCCACCCCCCAACCTCTAAAGGGAAAGGCGGTGAAAGTCTTTCTGGATTCAGGATGCTATTGCCTGAAATTGAAAATCTTTGATATAAATTGCAGCAGTGCATGTCCCTCGAGTCCCACAGGATTTAAAAGATGTAAAGTCCTTTTCAGAGTGGCTCTGTTCAATTAAACTCCCATTTCAAAATTGGTGTTTCCTGATTTTGAGGACACCTTGAGAGCTTTGGCAGAACCACAAGAAATTGTTACTGTCACCTTTTGAATCCAGGCTTGTTGGCACACAAAATTCAGGGAAAATAAGAAAGTGATTAAGACAGCTGGCATCATGGAGACAGTATCAGCGTTGCAAGGAATGGTACATGTCCATAATAAAAGTCTCCTGCCTGTCAGGAGCTGGTTGTTCACTAGATGAAGAAAATGGACCTGTGCACAAAACTGACTGAAAATAGGAGGAAGAGAGACAATGAAACACAGCTCAGTAAATTAATTAACCGAGTCCCTGAAATGTCTGCAAATTCATCAAGTAGTACATTAAGACTGGGTAGCAGACTTTTCCACAACTAGCCTTAAAGGAAAGAGCTGTAGAAGAGGTGGAGTTGGAAAAGAATCTTGGAAGAGAAAAAGAAATCCCTCTCGCAAATGATCAACAATTACAAAACTACCAGCAAGTATATGGAAAGAGAGATGCTCAGTAGCAGAAGGTGGATTAACTGGGGAAGAACCTCTTGGCCTTGAAACGCTTTGGAGAAGCTGACAAGCTGCATTTGAGAGTCTATTTTTGCCAGCTTTCCTGAAGCCATCAGTGAGGCTGTGTAAATCCCATATGCTGCTCTGAAGGTTCAATGCACCCAGAGCTGAAGAAAGTTCAGGATCTAAACCAGACAGACCTAAACAAAGACTTTCCAAAATGAATAAAACTGTTTGTGAATGTGGTATCTCAGTCTCCATGGGTAAATTTAAACCAAAAAGATCCTACAGCAGCAAGACAGTTGGAGCCTGTAATTCTCCAGATGTACGCTCTTGAGGAGCAGTGCATGACAAAGACGGTCTGCAATCACTTTGCCGAAGGTCTATCATCCTGTTGAGGTAAATCAGGTAGGATATGTTAGTGCCTGGCCCAGAAGCTAAAGAGTTAATCACCCACATCCAGCAGGAGGGAAGCAAGACAAACAACTCTTCAGTGTGAAGGAGGCAGAACAAGCAGCAGGGAAAAACTGGGTGCATCTGAGCCTGCCAGATCATGCTGTTTGTTTGCTTTTCTCTTTTACATTCTTCTTTCAGATAGGTCATACCGCTACACCTCTGGGAAGCTCTGCAGTAAGCCAGACACCCGTCTTCTTTTGAGCTGGCCTTTTGACAAGGCAGCTTTTAAAGATTAGGAGCTAATGGCCAGACTTTGAATATTTAAGAAATTTGGATGGTGTTAGGGAGGCAGCAATGAGAGACTTAGTTGCTCATGAAAAATTGCGTGTGTGACTGCAACTGTCAGTAAGTACAAACATAGAAGTTAAATGGGATACATATTTCTCTGAATCAGAGGATTATCATGCAGTGTTCTGTGTGTCCATTTAGTTGTCTGAAAAGTTACTAGATAAAAAAAAAAAATGTACTGGCTGAAAAAGAAAAGAGTGCTGACTTTCAGAGTATTTGATTTTAACAGACTTATACCACGCTAATATGGAAATTAAAGTGGACTTTCATAGGCATGCAACAACTTGTGAGGGTTACTTTTAAAAAAATTAAGTTGTATATATTATGGCAGTTTGTTGTATCTCTTGTTTTTCTTGCAATGTATATGCCAGCTTTATGTGTTCTTGGTGACTTGATTGCAAGACATCTAGACTCTGAGATAAGAGTAAAATAGTGATTTGAAAATCTGTCTAACTGTAAGGACATACACCCTTCAAATAAATGTGGGGCACAGTCAGCTGCTTTCCAACACAACAGCTTAATTTAAAAAAAAAAAAAAAAGAGTTCTAAAGGCTCCTGTACAATGTGATTTTGTTGGAGTGCTGAGATCCCTATGTTTCTCGCCCCAGAAAAGGCGCACTGTATCTATGCTGTTCTCTCATGGTAAGGCATGCCTGACAGTTCACAACATCACATTCATTTAAAGGATTTTTCCTTACAGGACGAGTATGTTGGCCTCTTTTTCACCTGGAGAATTGCCAGATGTGGTGCTTGCAGGATTTCACTGTCACATCTCAGAAAACTTTCTGATAGTTCTGATAGTTAAGTAACCTGGAAAGTTCAAATCTTGATATCCATTATTTGGTTGGTCAGAGTTCTTGAAACTGCTACTGTTCCTGGCACTGAGCTGCTGTCTGAATCCAGTCTAGAATTCTATTTAATTTCATCAGATATTTTGCTTTTGATTGTAACTTTCACCAGAAATCTCTCTAAGCGTGTAGTGTGGTTATGCTATGTGAGGCAGAAAACTATATATATCCTTCGTATACAGATAGTTAATTGGATATAACTGGTGCCTGAAGAGGAAAACTTTCTCTCGTTTTATGAATGTCTTCTGCTTAAACATTTCTATTATAGATGTGCTTCTGTGACCTAAAAATCAGATACACACAGCTGTTGATTACAACTTTGTACTGTAGTTAGCTTTTGTTACTCCTTACATTATTTTTAGAGCAGATCTGGGTCATATTTCACTCGGCCCTCTTTCCAGTGTCACACTTAAACGCAGACCAAATTTTGTGCAGCATTTGTCATCTTTTAGTCCTTCACTTGTTAAATGAGTAAAACAGCAGAATTCCATTTATCCTTCTTTCTTCTAGTTAGTCTGAACCAAGTATTGAGCTGCTCAGTTTTTACAGTGGTGTTCAAGCAGCGAGCATCTGTAACTACCGTGCTTGTTGATCGACCCTGAGCAACCTAATGTAGCTTTTAAGTTGGCCCTGTCGTGAAAAGGGGCCCAGACCAGATGAATTTCATAGGTCCCTTCCAACCTAAATTATTGTATGATTTTACCTCAGGGGTAGTTTCTGATCTTGTAAATCTCAACTTTGCCCTTTTCCTCTAATGCAGGCCGAGGTGGTTTTGTATGTTAATGCAAACGTCCTTCATTTTTTAGCAAAGAAAAATGAAAGAAAGGGATGCACTAGTATAAACTAATCTGACAATTTAATTTTTCATCCTCCACGTGGAAATCCTGCAATTTTTATACTGAGTAAACTGTCACTTTTTTTTTGAGAAATGTACTATTTATTCCACTTGGAAAACAGTCAAAGGCAAACTATGACTGATCGTTTTGATAAAAGCAATTACAGTCTAGCTTGCAAGCAGTCATTTGAGGAGTGAGACCTGTAATATTCCATCTAACTTGTCGTACAGGTCCCTTGGTTTTGTGTTTCCTTACAAGGCTGCTCACACTGGAACTCCTAGTTTCATTGGCATACCCAGGACTCTGTGCTCTTTATCTATTCTTAGTTTTACATTAAAAACTGCCTTTAAAAAGAAAGTATTGCAGTAACTTCTCCTATGATAATAGTCAAGCAAGATCTCCCATGTGTGAGTCAAGGTAAGGTCATTATCCACAATTTTCAGTATTTCTCTCCATGAGGTGCTTGTTTGGAATAAACCTCGAGAGGCCTGAGATAGAAATGGGCTTACTGTGGGTTTTGTTTTCTTTGTTCTGTCTCCTGTGTAGTAATGATGGTGCTCATCTGCATCTTCTCCTTTGTTAAAATCAGTTTCACTGACCTGCAGTTTTTTCATGGACCTTTCCTAGCCTTGAATATTAAATGCAGATGTTGTTATTTTATTTTACTTCCAATTCAATTTTCCCATTTCCAAAGGAATTTTAGGGGGGTTTTGTACTAGTTTTGGAGTTTTCTAACTCCTTAACATTGATTTATTTTTTAAGTCTTCCAGTCCTCTGATATAGCATCATTTTGACTTTTTGTGCTATTTCTGCTGATTTCCCTGCCAAAATATGTAGTCCTTATTTCTGTATCCCTGCCCTATCTTGAAATACTTTTTTTATTAGGGGTGCATTTCCTCTTTTATTCTGGTGGTTTGTTTAAGGGCAATTAAATTCATAGCACATACCACTAGTGTCCAGGAAAATTTGCAGCACTGATTTCTATACAAGCCTTCAAAAAAGAGGCTGAATATTGTTGAAAACAGTTCTCATGCATGTTTGTGTTGGCAGTAATTCAAAGGTAGTAAAGAAAATATTAAGACTGTAGTCAGAGATGTGCCAAATAGCTCTGGGGAAATTCAGGTAGCCATTAGAGAATGTGTCCCACCAGCCTGCTGGTATGGATTTCTAATAGAAAAAAAGTATTAATAAGAAACAAAAATCCTGTGATGCTTGTATTCCACAGCTTTGTAAAACTTCCCTTTAGGTACTGATCCTTTTCCTGGTTAAGTAGTTTGGTGATTTCAAATACCCTTTTCTCCTTTTTAAAAGCATTTGGAGTGGTCTCTTTTGGATTTATGGGTTAGATTGCGTCCCAGAGCAAAGTATATTTCCAGGTCTCCTGGGGAATATAAATAACAGGAAACGTTTAAAAAAAAAAAAAAAAGAAAAAATCCAAGGCCCCCAAAAAATTAAAAAACCCAGCAAACTGAAACTGTAAAGTAAATGTGAAATGTGTAGGATATATGCATATACCAAACTGGTTTTATAATGTGTACAGATGGTTTCCCTCAAAAGTTTTTTCATATGTGTTACAAAAGGTATGAAAGAAAAAAAAGAAAATGTTACTGTAATGTAGGCAAAGGCCATACCAAGTAAGTCCTCAGCCCTCTACTGAATAAGGTTTTTGTGGACTTATACACAATAATTCGTAGTACCTGCTCGTGCTATTGTTACCATTATCTAGTATTGTTTCGTATTGCAGTTAACACCCAAAATGTGCTAATCGCATACAAGAAAAAAAAAAATCTACCCATGCAGAGAGCTTAGCTTTTGTTAACAGCAAGGGTCAAGAGATGAGAACTACAGTGAAAGCTGCAATGCAGAAAAATGCAGAAAATGGCAGAAAATTGCTGCAGTTTTTTGTACTCTTTTTTACAAAGGTAACAGATTTTTGTACTAAATTGCTGTTGATGTCAGGGTTCATGGGTAAGCGGTTCCCATTTCTCTCAGCCCTTTTTCCAACTTGATTAGGAGAAAGACTCCTCAAACAAGCCCAGCACTTTTTTTTTCTTTCTTTTTTTGTTCTCTTCATTTAAACCTAGTTTTATTTGCTATGTCTGACCATACTGCTATCCAAGCACCCTCTGCAGAGACAAAGAAGCTCTACACATTGAGACAGTCCTGCATGATTGTCATCTAACCACTAGCATCTACCCGGCAATTGACCTGAAGTCCCAGGACTGTGCTCAGCTGCTCCAATCCTCCTATTATGATGAAAATCTCTCTTCACCTATTTTCAGTTCTGCAATCTTCAGTCTTCTCCTTTTGCATGATTTGAAAAATGTAGAGGCAGCTGTGTCTGCCAAAGTTCCATGTGGAATAGCGATTTCCTATGGTGGAAAAATATGCTCTGCACAGTAATTACTGTAAGTCAAGTCCATTTAATCTGCACAAGGACTTTTATTGCCTTATGCAGTTTGGGAGGATTTGGGAGGCCTAGTCTCCAACGTTTGTAGGATAGCAATCTCATAGATGTTAGAGGTGTGACACGTTAGATTGTTGCATATATAGGGTAGAAGAGTTTTTGGCACAGAGATCTAAAGATGGAACATAGGCTCCAGTTTCTCATGAATAAGTCTAGCTAAGAGGTAGACATGGGATAATAACTATATAGCTTTCCTATTTCCCTTTATTAACTTTGCCCTACATACTTTCTTGAACTTCTAAGGATTTTTTCCCCTCTCTTGTAGTTTGTATAGAAGCGCATAAGATGGCAGTGGGTACCCTTTCTTCACCATTTTATTCTTATTATTCATATCTTTCCCCTGACACACAAAAAGGGAGACGTTAAATGGTTTTCTATGAAGAGAGCCACACCATGGCTTTAAAATAACAGTTAGATCTGTAAACTTTATCAAATCGTGAGCTCAGCCTAACTCTTCCTTTCTCTCCCTTTCACTTTTCAGTCAACTAGTTACTTCTCTTCATCTTCAAAAGCAGTTGGTTGTTGTTCTTGTACTGTTGCAGCCACTGCTATTGTTTTAGGATTTAATTTATAGAGGAAAAGAGCCTGTGATACTTGGGCACCTGTGAAAACAACTACACAAAACTGTAGAATTGTATATTTTAATTTTAAAAATTTGCTCTCTAACATTATTAATAGGAGGCTCCTGTATTTGACGAAGCTAAACTTTCAACACTTCTTTATTACTTTCCTTTTCTCCATGTTTTTTTATATGTTTGTATGAGCTGAAATCTCTATGTGTAAAGTTTACTTCTTTATTTCAATCTTGCCATAATTTTCCCAACTGTGGTTTGACCTTTTGCAGAGATCGTAGTGGTCTCTAGGCCACAATCTGAAAAACACTACTTGGAAAATATTTAGTCTTCCGTTATTGTGTTGGTCTTTTTATGGAGTTAGAGAATTGATGGGTCCAAGTTCATTGACTTAAGTTTTTTGGGAACAGGACTGTTTCCTATGAAGAATGTTGCCTGATGCAACTCAAAGCAGGGCATATCAGCTCTTCAGGACAATATATTTGTACAAAAATCAGCAAAACACTTAAATTTGTTTCAAAATTCTCCACTGTCTTGTCCAGTTTATGATTTTCTGCCTGACAGAGGCATGTAAATCCAGCTTGCAAAATCTGTGAAACCCTTATGTGTTCAGGTCAGATCCAGATATGCTGACTGTAGATCTTCATCTTTAGTTCACGCTTGCCTGCATCATTATCTTCCAAGTCCCTGTGGCTGCCCAGTCCAGTCCTGTTATACCATTTCACCTGCTCAGTTTTTGTCCTTTCCTTGCAACCAAGACTATGGAATCAAAAACCTCCAGGTCAGGAATCCTAGGTAGTGCTTTTCATGTTTCCCTTTTGATTTCATACAAAGGGACATAAACAGATTATTATCATGCATAACCATAAACTCCCAGTAAAGCACTAGATCATGCCATGTTGAGCTATCAATGATCAGAATTACAATAATAGCTCTAGATAAGGTGTTCCTGCTGTGAAGGAAGCAGTAAGACTTCTTTGGAGTCTTCTACCTCTTGGCATGCGTTAATTTGTCCGTTGTCCAAAATGTATCGTCTAGCTATTACTTTAAAACACCCAACATATTAGCAAATCTTCATTTATGCTTCAGTGATTCTTCAGAAACGAACTCCAACTGCTCTACTACAGTTCTCTGGATAATGACCTTTCCTACCAGATGAGAATACTTCTTGACCAAAAAAGTTACTGTACCACGTGCCCGATGTGAATTATTAACTGCTCAGATCCAATTTTTTAAAGTATGTATTTGCTTAAACAATTTGAAGTTGATCATGAAGAAGTTTGTGTCTAGTATTTATTATTTAATTTAAAATTTATTTAATGTTTCCCTCCTACAGTAGGGTAATATGAGTTACTCAAAATGGTCTTGCAGCATGTTGGAATAAATGTTAAGATTAATCCAAATAGACTTTTTAAAGCTCAAAACAAGCCCATGTTTCACTTAGAAATATCCATGAATTATCCACAATGCATCTGTTCAGCATACCAATCTTTGTAAGTATTTCCCTTAAAAAAGAAAAGAAAACCCTAGAAATAAAGGCAATTGCTTATGTAAGTAATGTCAAAGTTAAATATTGTCTTAGAAGTACTGTGGATGGAAAACAGTTGCTCGGTACTGCATGATTAGTCCACTGAGGTTAATTAGCGAGCTGTTCAGGTTTTGCAGGAGCCAAGAAGCAGTAAGAGGTAATCCAAAGTTTGGACTGAATTATTCTGCCTCTTGTAGGGACTTGCAAATGGAGTTTACAAATTTCCAATTGCGCAGAGGGTGGTATGGGTTTTTTTCTTTAGAAAATTGCTGTTTGGAAACAATTTCAGCAATACATTACAGTGCTATGTTATAGTCACGAGCTACCGAGTTGTCATTGGTAAGTGATCCTTCACGAGTCAAGAGCTGGATGTTTAATTTGTCACTTCTGGGATTCTCATTTTGCTCTGTGTTTAGTCTCTAAGTTAGGGCCCATTTTCCAGGCCTACAGTCCTTTTGACTCATGTCCTGTGGATCTCTCTCACTGATGAAAAAATGCTCTGTGTTGAGAGATTCACCATTGATGCACCCAAAGCACATGAAAAGTCTCTTCGTAGGTGGCATGCATGGGACAGATCATTGCTTATAGCTCATGGGGAAGGCATGAAGAGGGTGCTGTTGAGTGGGCATATACATGCTGCTCATCAGGGTGCTTTGGCATGGAGGGCATGCAGGTCCTACAGGGAGGCACTGAGCCATTGCTGAGCAGTGAGAAATTCCCAGGTGCTGCCAGTCTGGATCCGTGAGAGCTGAGAAGCAGCTTGCTGGGATAGTGTGTGCTGGGAGGAAGGAAACACGGAGTCTGTTCGTCACTCTGCCCTTGATGTGAGATCTTAAGCTGTGTCCAGTGTCCACCCTTGTTACTCTCTTTCCTGCCTCAGCTGTCTGGTGTCTTCTGTGTAACATTTTTAGGTTTGCAGCTGTCTTTCAATAAGTGGTTACCTAGAGCTTCTAATTGAAAGTGTAATTTTCAGCTGAACTGCAGAGTTCTGCACCTTGTCTTGCCTGTCCATCACTGTGAATCAAGTATTGAGAGGCGGGAGAGGCTTAAGCAGAGGAGCTTGGCCTGGATTTTTTTCTTCCATCTTGTTCCATTTTAATAGCACCGTGTTTGGTTCCCAACACAGCTATGATGAAAAGAAATCATGAGATAACTACAGTACAGACTGGTGATGTGCGACGCTGCTATGAAAAAATAAGAAAGAGATGCTGCACAATCTTTTCATTACTTCATATATTTACTATTAACGTATATTCAAGCAATTAGATCTTTGCTTTGGCTGAGCTCCTGTCCTGGAAGACATGCCCTGTGTTTCACCACTGGCCTTGTCTGTCACAGTTGGTGAGTCTGAGATGCATTGAAGTGGAGGTTTGTCTTCCTATGAATGAAAAATGTGCAAATAAATAGCAGTGTGTTTTACTCACTACGCCCTTTGCCAGAACCAAAACTGCACGTGTGAAAGGAAACAGACCTGAATCTGTGGTGCATTCAATCAAACATTTTAGTATGTCTGCAAAGAATTATCAAAAGGACTGGTAAATTATGTGTTCAAGAAGCCTTATACAGTTAGGACAAAGAAAGTCTCAGCATTTTCAGAGCAAGAAATGAGGCCTTTTTGTTCTTCTCCAGGAGGCGAGTATCACCAAGGTGCCTGTTGGCAGTTTGCTTGCTCCAGACTCTGAAAGAATGCTTGGTTTGCAAACTTTTCATCTCTTCTATTTTATTCCACAGTTATGAATTCCATGTGAAACCTAGAAACCCTCTTGGGGAAGGTCCAAGTAGCAATGTTGTGTCATTCAGTACTGAATCAGGTAAGAACTTACGAAGGTCCAACAGTGGCTCTAGTATCCACGTTTGCGGGATATATGAAAGGCTCTCTTGCTTCATTTTGCACGTTTGGTCTCGCTCTTTACTGTCTCCAGATTGGCTTGTTACTACTGAGCCTGTTACGGTAGTGCCTGGCTACAGATCAGGGCTGTATTGTGTGAGGATGTAAGATGGCCAGACTGAAGTAGAAAAAAACAGGAGCACACTGTCTGGTGTTCATTATGAAGAAACTAACTTTATCCTTAGAGAAGGCTCAGTCATTTAAGATTAATATTCCTGACCTTTTTGTATCTATCAAACTCATTAATGACTTCTGGATGGGGAACATAAGGGTTTTTTTTGGGCTGGTGTGTTTATTAGGCACTTTTGCTACCTGTTCAATAAGGCTGCTGTGTGATAGTGATGTCTTTTGGCTGAAATAAGGAGTGAGAAATAGCAGTTGGGAAAAGTCAATGTCCCAGTACATCCTCTTCCATCCTGTTTACTCTCCTCTGAAACTGTTAGAGAGGTGTATACAAGCCTATTTTGACCATTGGTCGGTTCCCAAGTTAGGTCCTAGCTGACTCAGAGGTGAGAATCAGAGAGTGCCTTTGCTTTGCCTATTCCAGTTCTCCATGAGGGTAACTACAGTTGACTTGTTGACTTGATACAAGCAAGATACCATCTTTTGTGTAGAAGTGTTTATTGCTTGATAGTACTTAAGGACCATATAAAACACGGAATGGATTTAGCCTTTTTGAAAGGACTTTCTCAATTTGCGTTTTGAGCCAGGTGTAATAATATAATAGTCCTCATCTAGTGCTGTCACTGATGGATGAGAGTTTTGGCTGAGCAAGGGATTAGTCAGGGAGGAGTTCAGACTATGCCACACATCTTTAAAAACTGTGAATACACTCTTTGTAATCCTAGATTGTTAACACTGAAAGAAATGTTTATGCCAAGTGCAGTTTTCATGAATGACAAGGCTTATGTTCTGTCTCCTGTTTAGCTTGGACAAATTAAGCAGTCAGTTTTATTTTTTCTTAATTGCACACATCCATTTCTTGCTTTTGGGCTTTCATCGCCAACTTTTGTGTGGCAAGTATTACAGAGGGGTCCTTTTTATTATTTAAGTTTTGAAACCGAGATTTTAAAAAAGATGCAGTAGAATTGGGTTTTGCTGGTTACAGGTTTAAACTCTTGTTTTTACTAGAACTGTATTTGACTGGTATTGTCCCATAAGTACAATTTTTAACAGCTCATTGATAACTGTAGTTTCACATAAGAACGAAATTTCTTTCAGTTTAATGTAAAGCAAAAGTGAACTTTGCTTCCACAACTCTTTCTGTTTCACAAATTACAGCTTATGTGAACTGTAGAAAATCACTTACCGATGCTTTTCCATTGATATATTGGGAAAGGTCATTTTACAGTGTCTGATTGTATGTTTGTTTTCTTCCCCCAGCGGACCCAAGAGTGAGCGAGCCAATTTCAAGTAAGCCTTTTATGTATAGTATAGTGTCTTCTGATCAGGAGTTTTTTTCAGAAATGAGATAGCATAATTTTAGGGGTGGGGGGTGAGGGGTGACTGTACTGCACCAGTTAAATGAGTTAGGAATCAAACAGCATTCACACATGATTTCGCTCCTTCCACCCGTATGCCTGGTAAGGAATTCATGCCCAGCTGCTTGTTTACCTGAGCGGAACACAATCAACGGGATGTGGTGCTCCCATGGCAGCTGGGATGGCGTCAAACCAATGTACACAAATGAGCCAAGGACAGCCTCATATTTTCTCAGCCTTGTCATTAAAGCAAAAAAAAAAAAGCTCTGTAAAATGAATAAGCTACTCCACACTTTTTAAGTGAGTTAACAGAGTACAACTCGGAGGGTACTATTTATCTGCCATTGTGTTTTAGAAAAACGTTCTGCTTCTGAAGGCTTGATCCAGCTCGCTTTAGGCCACTTACAAGATTCGTGCTGTCTTCGGTGGGAGGTGGACTGAGCTTTTGAAGAACAGCTGAGATCGCTCAAGCAAATTGGGCTGCTTTTGCATTTGTAATGGACATCACTTTGACAAACACTGAGACATCGTTTCTTTCCACATAATAAGTGTCATAATTCATGACAATTTTTATGTGTATTTTTGTTAAATCACATACAGTTTGCTGCAAGTTGATTGTCCTTGCTTGAACCCACTGAAAAACAGTGACTGTATCACACACTTCGTAAATGAGAGTTTTGCCAACACACAGACACTGTTCCCCTGATGCGGTCCCTGAATGAGCTTATTCCAAACTGGCACCACACACTGAGAGCAGAGGCAGTTCACTGCATCAATCATATCGGCAGCCTTTGGTGCTTCCCTGAAACATCTTTCATGTTCCAAATGCAGGTGACTGGCGCTGTGGTGCATTCTGCTCCATCGAGGTTTCTAATTCTATTTATGTGTATATATGTGCATTGTACATAATTTCGTATGCAGCATCATACTTCAGCCTCTTTCTTTGTCTCCTGCAGTGGGAAAGGATGCTATCTGGACTGAAATCCCATTCAATTCGGACACCTATTCAGAATGCAAAGGGAAACAATATGTAAAGAGGACTTGGTATAAGAAGTTCGTAGGTGTGCAGCTGTGTAATTCTTTGAGATACAAGATATACCTCAGTGATTCACTTACAGGTAAGAGACATTCAAATCAGTGTTGTCCACATTGTACACTCCTTAAAGTTATCATGGTTCCAGAACTAAGAGGTTTAACAAGACGAGCTCTGCTGAAGTGTGATCAGGTATGTTTAATCTAGTCCATAGACAGACTAATCATAAACAGTAATCTGCTTGTGCTCAGTAATCATTGATGTGTTTGATACTGAATTTTAAAACTCAAGAGTTACTTCTCTGTGGTGATCACCTGATTTTAAGTACATGGTAGTATCCTGGGGGTCGTACAGAAAATTGATAAAGATCAGGTCTCCGCCAGTGAATAGCATATATTGTAAACGTGCCAAATTTGTATTTAAAGGGTAGCCTGGAAGAGTTCTTAATTAGAGGATTAGGGCCTAATTTTAGACCAGGATTAGACTCAGTCATTCCAATCCCATTTGGTAAACATCTGGTTCCTTCATTACTGTGAGGCTTATAAATACATGAGTATTTATAGCCATAGTAAACAGGTTTCACTCACCTGCTTTGACATTTTTGTTTTGTTTTCACATTCCCCATTTTTGCTTATAATCTCTTCCCCCCCAGCCCCCTTCTTTTTCTTATATTATGTTCTAATGCTAACAGCAGCCTCCTGGCCTTATCTTCTCAAGTTCTGTTCAGTGCCTTAAGGTCACTAGAGTGTGATGTATTTAAGACTTGAATCAAGTGACACGTGCTGTGTGCAAGATGGGGAAACAGCCTGTAAAAAGTGTTTTCCAGTTAGCTGATAGTTAAGCAGAACTTTGTGTCTTGTGGATTGTAGCAGCTATATTTAGAAATACGTTAACTTCTTACAATCCATCCCAAACGCCTGGCTTTCTTCTGTATGAGGTCTTTTATCAGAGCTGCATGGAGAACTTTATCACAGTGATGTTAGTATGGCATCCAGAGCACAGAGTGTAATACAACCGTGTATCGGAAATGTCTTTTGGGAGCAATTCAGGCAGTATGTTCATCACATTGGATTGAATTAACTAGGAGAAACTGTGGCTGAAAGAATTAACTTTCAAAACCCAAAGTTGCCCCATCTCAGAGCTCAGCGCCTCACAGGAGCAGGGCTCTGGTCTCTATATGTAGGACCACAGAGAGAAAAGAGCAGAGGAGTGTAGGGCAGCCCGTGCCGATACAATTTTAAGCTGCCCAGCCTTGCACCCAGCACCATTCTCCCATGAGCAGACAAGGAAGGAAAGCCCTGTCATTAGTAGTAAGTACAGTACCTCGTCTATAAATAATATCTTGGCAATTATGTGAATAAAAGAGCCTGTTTTGAACAGAGGTATCATTCATTCAGCTGTTGCTGTACTAACCAGCTACGATCATATGACAAACAGTGGCAATGAGGCATAGTGTATCACAAAACCAGCCAGCAGAGGAAATAGCAGCGCTAATCTAGCAGGACTAGACTTCAGCCCTAAATCAAGTGAATTAACACTGCAGTGAAAGCTACTTCAATCTTAGGAGGAAAGTTTAATATATCAGGAGCCCATTTTCCTATTTTCATTATATTGTTTTTGTTCTTGCTGGAAGGGTGGTGATTTAGCTTGGCTGGAGGAGGGTGGTGGTAGCCACATTGTATTCATTATACTTCCTAAGCCTGGTTCTTGTACTTGAATTGTTACAACCAGTGCTGACCAGTTGTCACAATATGTGAAAGAACTGAAATATTTATGCAGAAGGAAAACTGCTTTTCCCCCCATTTCCTAAGTGAGACTGTCGTGGCATGGGCCAATCTCTCTATACGCAAGTGAGAAAGTTTCCAGTTTGAAGCCAAACTCTGTTCTGACATGTGTCACTGTCACACCTTGTCTTATCGTGCCCCCGAGGCCAGCAGAAGTGTACCTGCCAGCACCAGCCAGCTGGGCGGGCAACGTCTGCTGGTAGTGATGGGCTGCTCTGAGCTCCGAGTTCCACCTTAAGCTGAAAGTATCTTTGCTGTTTAGGCAGCCTAATGATCTTGAAATTTGGGTGCATTGTACAAATGCTGTTGTATAAGGGAGCCAACAGCCATATCTTTGCATGCTGGTTTTTAGTATGAATTTATACTTCTGGTGTTGGCAGAATTCACAATGTATAAAACAAAGATGGTATCTAATTTTCTTAAGACCACCCATAAGGGAACATTGGAAAAAAAAAATACTTTATGCTAGAATTACTATCTCCAAAAGAGAAATAATAATCTAGTCATTTGTTAGCTAAATGTTTTTAAGTGTGTTCCTTTATTATGGAAAGAATTGGGCAGTAAGAATTTAATAGTCACTGAGAATGCTGCTAATTTATGTATAGCAATTGTTTGAATTATGCATAGGTTACGCTGTGGGCCAGAAGAGTATGTGTGTATCTGAAAGTTACGGTTCTTGTGTTAGCCATAAAAATATCTGGTTTATTCTGTCTCTTATGAAGAAAAACTGATCTACGTTACACATGCCAGGACTGTTCTATAAACCAGCATCTACTGCTGACCTCATTTAACAGTCCTCCAGAGCAGTCACTGTGGGCATTCCAGAAAAGCAGGCCACCTAAAAAAAAGTATTTATTGAGGGGAGGAAAAAAAAATTCTAAGTGTGACCTTCAACAGCCATGGAAAAAAAAAATGCCGTTTTGGGCAGCCTGAATGTTCTTAATTTCAGACCAAAAAATTGCTGAGAGGAACTCCCTCTGACCAGTTTTCTTATGGAAAAAACATGCCTGCAGCCAAAACTACAGAGTAATAAATAATTTTCTAAAGCTAGAGAAGAACTGCATGCACAGAGACTGTCAACTGGAGGTGAAAATTTTTTGGAAAAGTATTGATCAGATCACAAAAATAGGAGAGAGACAGAGAGATTATTGGTAGGCTGCTCTTTTATTAATGGCACTTTAGGGAGCGGTATTACAAGCCACCTCACCGTCTCTCAAATGGCCAGACTGGCACAGAGTCAAGGCTACAGGACACCCAACTTCTAGTGAGTAACTGCACTTTCTGCTTAGCTTATACCTGAGTACTGAGCCTATTTCTAAATGCTCTCACCTTTCCTTTCAACCTCACAACCAAAGGCTGAACATACTAAGAACAAGTGCTATGAAAGGAGTTTAGAAAAAATGGTAAGTTTATCTGAAATTGTTTCCTGCCAAGGCTTGGGAAGACAACGTAGCATGCTTTCCTCCATCTTCTGAACTGAATTTTACTTATGTCTTGCAAATCAAATCAGTAAGTAAAAACATGTCTCTATCAAAACCCCTTCACTGTGAGTCCTCTTGTTAACAGGATAAGCACAGCCCGCAACGTCAGCACAGCCTGCATGGGGCACTTGAGACCTTGTTTTCTACTCAGTTGCAGTCAAGTGTCCTGTTAAGCAATCCTGCAAATAAATACATGGGCACGCTTCATGCTCTGGATAAGCAATTACTATACCAAGGTCATCTATTTGTTAAAGGATATCATTTGCACATACATGTTGTAAAAATATGATGATTTATAAAACAGGCCTTGGCTGTGTTATGAGGTGCTCTGTAAAAACATCTTTGAAGGTACTGGGGGCTTCCTGACAGGGAACCAAACCTGCCTTCCATTCCCATCACAAGCAAAACTTACCTTATTTTTGATACAATCAGGATGAGGTTCTAGGTAATAACAGAATTTCACTTACTGTATGAAATGTAGGGAGGAGAAAAACACATTCAGGCATAGATTTTGGCCAGGAATCATAGAATAATAGAATGGTTTGTGTTGGAAGGGACCTTAAAGATCATCTAGT
>RSEF01000001.1:104173432-104201613 GCA_003993805.1 Himantopus leucocephalus | reverse complement strand
AGAGGTGTTCCAGCCCTCTGATCATCTTCATGGCCTTCCTCTGAACTTGCTCCAACAGGTCGGTCCATGTTCTACTTATGTTGAGTGCTCCAGAGCTGGACGCAGTACTCCAGGTGGGGTCTCTCGAGAGTGGAGTAGAGGGGGAGAATCACCTCCCTTGACCTGCTGGCCACCCTTCTTTTGATGCAGCCCAGGATGCAGTTGGCTTTCTGGGCTGTGAGTGCACATTGCTGTCTCCTGTTGACCTTCTCATCAACCAACACCCCGAAGTCCTTCTCCTCAGCGCTGCCCTCTATCCATTCTCCACCCAGCCCATATTTGTGCATGGGATTGCCCCAACCCACGTGCAGGGCACTTTTGTCTACAGCCATGAGTGCTGTAGTTGGAGTATCCACATAATGTTCAAATTACAGTTACAGAGCCTGAGAGAAAAAGAGTCGTAGCATTCACCTTCGCTTCTCCACAGAGCGAAGAGCACAGCCCATTGCCTCTGGTGGTTTTTGGAAATAGCCCTCACTAAACTGGATATGGATTTTCAACTTTGCTGCTTCTTTGCTTTCAGGAAAATTTTATAACATAGGAGACCAGAGGGGCCATGGAGAAGATCACTGCCAATTTGTAGACTCATTCTTAGATGGAAGGACAGGACAGCAAGAAGACCTACCAGTGAAAGATGGTAATTCCTTACGCCTGTCTCTGTAGCAAACCTTGGCGGTTCCTTTGTGTGTTCCTTTTTCCTGCCAGTGGATTCAGCGCCACTGCTGGGGTGGGCGATGGGAAGGGACTACCAGCTTTGCAGGCAGAAGAGAGTGGAGAAGTTTTTGAAGATGAGCAATGACTTATTAAAAGAAGCTTATGACTTGGGTTCTGTTAGGTCGTAAACAGCCTCTCCCCTGTTTAAAACATTCCAACAGATTATTCACAGTTGGTATTACATATTTAAACCCAACCACAAATTTGAGTTTGCAGAGAGGCGTGAAGTGTTATGTTCGAACTAGCAAGGTTGATTTAAAGAGCAGTAAATCATCAGCTGGGCATTAAACAGCTTTGTTCAGTGCTAATGAGAAACTAAAAAGTTATTACTGGAAAATATAATTCATGCTGCAGTAATTCTGCGTGCACTGATTGGAACCGGGTGCCTAGAATTCCAGCCTGGTCTAAGTGGGCATGGGACTGGATGTCCTAAACGCAGCTGTCACCTGCCTGGCTATTTTTCCCATGTTGCTGAGGCTCGGGCATAAGAAAATTGTATTTCTGTCAACTGAACTCCTCCTGCCTTGCTTGTTTGCCAGTGTGAGGGAGTCCATTCCCTTGTGGGGTAAGGACGCAGGCTGTACTGATACACGCGTGCATGCTGAGTGTGTCATGGAATATTCTGTGGAGAAAAATATCAGAACGGTTTTCAGTACAATATCAGTGTGTTGCCCAAACCTTCCTCATTTATAAAACACCTTACAGAAACACGGAAATGCATCGACGTAGGTGTGGGAGATTAAAGTGAAGTGCCTAAATCTTTCACAAGTTTTTCCGAAAACAAAGTAGGTGAACGATCTGAAAGGTGTTTGCTTATGTGATTTTTTTTTTTTAAAGAGGGCTTGCATTTCCCAGTCAGTATTGCCCATTTGTAAAGGTGTTTTGTTTATATAAGGGATTGTCTGAATCCAATTTGGCATTGCCGGAACAGCAGACCTCTCAGTTGTATCAGATTCACATTTTAAAAAGACTTTTATAGACATAAAAATAAAATAAAAAAAACCCTTCTACATAAAAAGCTCACTACCTCAGATTAAAAGACATTTAAAACCAGTTTGTTTTCAGCAACTGGATTTAATGGAGTGGATTCATGAGCTACATTCATTTTTAGAAAAAAAAAATACCCACCACAAACGAAAACCCAACAACAAAACAACCAATCCAACAAAAAAGCCCCCACCTGTTCTGTAGCTTGTTTTTCTACCAAATGAACTGAACAGAGGGAAGAACAGACAGATTGGCCATTGCTGCTCGGTTCCTCCCTGGCTGCAGCAAGTTGAGTTCTGTTCATAACTACGTACGTTTGACCCGAAGTGCAGGGAGGGCATCGTCACTCCTGTTGCATAGTAGGTGCACAACAGTAGAGTGTGTGCGTGTGTGCATGTGTATTCGCGTGCATGCACACACGCATGTTTTAGCCACACATATATTTCTGATGATCGGGTTGGATTCAGCACTAATTGCTCACTTTAGTTTTTGACGTAACATTAATTGTTTGAATGGGAAGCATGCGTCTCGTCATAGTGAAGAGATTTAAAGCAGGAGCTATGGTCTTTCGCTGGGGGATGGGGAGATAGTGTGAAATATCCCCAACTGTCAAGTTTTATTTAGGTTCACTGCAGTGTTAAGGCTACGGCAGTGGGGACTATTTAATCATCGCAACTTTGCAAGGAGGAACAGCCTCCTGTTTAGAGAAGCCCCCAGGAGCAGCCAGAGGGGGAAGGAGAAGGCATGGGCCCCACCCAGCTGGCAGCATCCCTGGGTGGGTGCCGGGACCACAAGCCCGGAAGGGAGGGGAGGCTTCGCAGGCTTCACCCCTCCTGCCCCAGGCTGCAGCAGTCCCAAAGCGCTTCTGCTTTTGTTAAGAGTTGGGTGGGCAAAAGCAGCTGTTTCAGGGCACTAATTGATGGAGAGGCAGCAAACAGACCTGTTTGTGGCAGATGGGTTAACGATGTTGTGATTCGTTTAGCCATTAATTGAACCGTATACAGCCTTCACAGGGAAATCAAAGGAAGGTACCATGTGAGGGCTTCCTGCAAACAAAACTCTGTTCTCTCTTCCAGGATATTTCAGGGCAGTTCGTCAGGAACCTGTCAAATTCGGAAAAATAGGCGGGGAGACTCACATTAACTATGTTCGTTGGTACGAGTGTGGAACATCAATACCTGGGAAATGGTAGATGCGACATGAACTTGGTGAAAAGGCCCAGCGCTTACCACCCCCCCCAAACTGCCCAACGCAGGCTCAAAGATGGAAATGTTTATGGTATGCCTGGCACTTAGGTTTGCTGATGTGCAAAGGTTTATACAAGTCTAATGCCAATACTGCATTAATTGTGTAATAGTGTAGGCTGCTTACTGTAGTTATCCAGTTTTACAAATTTGTTTTTAGATTTTTAAAAAAAAAAAAATCCCAAACAGGCTAGGGACTTGTTGTAGGATAACGTATAGGGAAGCTGGCTCCCTATTCTTGAGGTATGGTTTATATGGTATTTTAAAAGATACGGTGTGTATATTATTTATCACAATGTTGTAATAAATGTTTAAGGCACGGTTATGGCAGAGTTGGTCATGGAATGCAATGTGCATTAGTTTTTAAAATAGTCACTGGTCTTCTTGTAACGTAAGTGCCATAAGCTACCTGTCCAGATAGATCCGTAATGTCCCCCCAGTCATAAATTATAGAAAAGACCCTACAATTTTTAATATCCTGCAACGAGTAAACTTGAAGCGCTGTCTCCTTACACGTATGAACAGTTTATACTCCTGCCAAAATGCCGAGGCAGGTTGCTATATGTGCAGCTTTAAATGATCAGGTTAGTGGGTTTTCTCCACGTTTGTCTTCAAATGCTTCACCTCCAGCAAGAGCGTGCTCAGCCTATTGCTACAGCATTGGAGCCACTGCCCCTGAGCTTGGTAGGTGGGCTTGGCTTCCTCCAATTAAAGCAGACGGGTACATATGTACATGGAATAAAAAAATGGATCTGGCCTCCACAGCAGTGGCTCTTCATGAAAATGTAGTTTGCAGAGACTGAGACTTACTGGTTCAAAAGCCAAATGTACATACAGTGCAGAGGGACTTGGAAAGATAAATGAAACGGCAAAAAAAAAAGCTAGTTATAACAACATAATCAGGTTTAAAACATTGTTCATTGGGGACAAAGGGGAAATGGCGATAACTGAACTTTAAAACTGCTTTACAGTAATTTTGATTAAAACCTCTCCCAAAGCTACTTGTTGTACTGCTTGAACATTTATGAATTAAATAAAGAGATGTAGGTTTTTTTTAAAGGTGTTATTCATTACATTACTAATGTATTGAAAAAATATGAACAGGAACACCCAGATATATATATAGTAGAAATAGTCATTTATAGAAAATGCCTTATAAAGTACATTGCAGGTACACTGTACTCCTAATAAAATATTTTTTAATCAAGCGTTTTTCTTAGTGTTTTACGTGAAAACAAGTACCAGTTTCTGTGGCAAATGCTATTATTTCAGTTTGTTGGGAAGCTGGCACATGTGAAGTGGTGCGATGCGCACACACCTGCTGCGGTAGGTCTGACGGGAGCACAACCAGCAGTTGGAGTTAGAGCTGCAGCTCACTGGAGAGCACAGCTGGTGTGGGAGCAGCAGTAGTTAAGGATGCTGAAGGTGGAAATATTTTCACTCATTTTAGTTCCCGATTTGTCTTTATGAGAGTTCAAGCAGCTTGCTTTTTTTTTTTTTAATTCCCTACTTATTTTTATGTGTTCCTAGAATCCATAAGATGGAAAATATTAACCAGCAGAATGTTTTGCCCTCTGCTGTTATATGGTCTATTGAATTTGTTACAGCTCTTGATCTGCTTTTTCTTGGCTCAAAATCGAGTCACTAGAATTGCACTCCCAAGTTTTTCTGGGTGGCAAAGAACCTGCGGAAAGTTGTTCCATTTTAAGAGTTCTTTTGTAAAAAATACGTATTTGGCTTAAATTTTCAAGTAATAAACCAATTCTCCCCCTGCCCTTGTTAAAGTGAAATTGGTAAGGGCTCTAAGATTTTATGTATTGGCTCTCAGTTGGTAAAAGGGTGACTTGGCAATTAATGACAGCAGCCAGCGCAAAACCATCTGCTGCTGCATAACCTCTGCAGAAGCAATCTGTGTTCACAACACTTCTCCATTTACACACCTAAAAATCTGTCTCTTCTACAAACCGGAGCACCTTGGTATCCGTGCACCCCACCCAGCATGCACACTTGTCTTAACAGTTCTCTTGTTCAGCATTACCTAAATTCTAAAATCAAGATCAGGCAAATGATAGATTCAGGGTTTTTATTAGTTTTCCGTGTGAGCATTACACTTTATAATACATCATATCTAGTTTTACCTCCAGAATGAATCTAATTTAGTACATCGTCATATTAGTAAAAACAAGCCTGATAAGTGGGCTAAACTTCCAACTAGCATCTTCATATCCTTCAAACAAGGCAAGCTAGAATGTCAATCAATCACTTTGCAGACATTTAGGTAGTGTTTCCCAAAAAGAACAACCCGGCCCCAGATTAAACTAGGAAGCGTATACAATTTAAAGCAGGAAAGATTTATTTGGTCCTTCCCCTCCCCCCGGAATTTAATTAACAGCTATCATTTTGCCTCATTACAGTTTTGGAACCTCAATTAAAAATCCTGGAGTCTGTCGGGATGGAGTGGCCGGTGCCGGGCGGCACCTCCTTACCGGTAGCCGGGTCCCGGCTGGGCGTAGCCCTGGGGGCCGTAGGGCGGCCGGTTTCGGGCATAGGGGTTGGCCCCGCTGGGCGGGGGGGTGATGGTGCTGCCGGGCGGAGGGGTGAAGCCGGGCCGCGGCTGGAAGGTGCCGGGGGCGGCCGAGGAGGCGGGGGGGCCGCTGTAGGGGGCGGGCTGGGAGGCCTGGGTGGTGTAGGGCTGGGGGGGCGGGTAGCTGCCCCCCGCGAACTGCGGCGGCTGCTGCGCCCCCAGCTGCGGCGGCTGCCCGGGGAAGGCGGCGGCGGCGGCGGCGGGGGCCGGTGCGGCGGGCTGGCTGTAGGCCGGGAACTGCTGGGCTGGCTGCGAGGGGGGCTGCTGCTGGCTGTAGCCGGCTGGAAAGGCAAAGAAGCGAGGCGGGGTGAGAGACGGCAAAGAACCAAGGGCCCGTGCAGAAGTACCTCGCTTGTTTGTTGGTTTACCGTGACAAACACAAAACGACGCGGTAAGCACGGAAAAAGCAAACCAAGAACCAACTGCAAGTTTTTGCTGCCTTTCACGTAAGCACGCTGCCCGGGGTTTGCTGCACGGCCGTGGCGGCGCAGCGACACTGAAAATAGTATAAAATAGTTTGCCCGTGACTGACAAGAAATAAAAAAGAAAGACAAATACTATTTTACCATCATGTCACATGAAAAATAAAAAGCCTTCACTGGCAAATGAGGCAAAATGCAACCTTTTTCCCAAATAAGAACTCAAAACCAAACAGTCATAAAAGTAGTGTCAGGATTTAATGTAAGTCATACCTTTGGTTAAATCATAGGTGTTTTCAGTTCTTTAGGGTTAAATATGAAAAAGTTGTGCAGAACAGAATACTTTAGTACAAAGCTTCCACTTAAACATGTCCCAAACTTGATTTTTCTGTGTAAAACCAGCTTCCAAAAGGAATTTCTCTTATTGCAGACTTTAAAATGACACAAAGTCCTTTTATGAAGAAATAGCTACTTTTATCCATCATGAAACACACCTGCAGCTACTTGCAATGAAACCTCTCCAGTGACTGGAATCCTGTCAGCATTAAACACCAGACACACAAATTATTAAAAGTGCACAGCCCTAAATGGAAAGAGTAAGGATTGAAGAATGCACTGGAGTAAATTCTGAAACTCACCTTGAAACTCGGGTCAAAATTTACTCATTGAGACAAATCTCCGAAGGGTCCATTTGTACTACCATGAGTAAGTAACCACATTATTGCCTAGGCGATCTGCTAGAGCAGGAATGGATCCTGCTCTTGGGGGACATGCATTTGAAAGGAGACAATACTCATGGGAACAACAGCAAAACAAACAAACAGTCCCTTGAGTCAAGATCTTCAAAGGCTTCTGCCAAGAGATCCTCAAAAAAAAAAAAAGACTGTTTCTGAAAGATTAGGTCAATCGTGAAGTAAGTTATGAGAAACAGAGAAGCCCCAGATCAATTTTGGTGGTGGTTCATTCTTACTTGAAGATGTTGTTGATTAGGCTTCAAACTTGCATTGCACTACAGCTTTCACAGGAACTTCTCCAGTAAAATAATGAATTAGATGATGGTAGAATATGGCTAGAAAGCAGATGGACGCTCCTCCCCCCCCTCAGTTTTTAAGCCTACAGAAAGTCAGACAGACCCTTCTACTTCCAACAGCCTTGTTACTTCTTCTGAAATTAGACTTCAGAAAGTCTGTCACTGTCTTCTAATTACAAATGTGGGGGTGAGAAATCTGCAGAGAACAAGACACCATTTAGTGACCCCCATCAACCAGCTCTTGCACAGTGCACAGGAACAAGGGCTGAGGCGCAAACCTTCAGTTCCAAGTTTTCTAGGGTTCTTATCCAAGATAAACATGGAATTTCTTCACAAGCTCTGCAAGTGTTCTCATCTGCATGAAAATTGATGCACTCCCACGGTATATATTACACACCAAAAAAAAGACCATACAGGCTCTATTCTGAGTCACTTAATGGTATGGGCATCTTTTGTTTAGTTTAAGGAAGATTGTTTAGAACAAGCAATGATAAATGCTTTGTATCATTTTCTAAAAGTATTCAACAACTTGTAATTTGGTACGGAATCTGCTGTTACAGGTTCATCCCTGCACTTTAGCTGGATTACGATTCCTAGCATATACTATGCCATACTAGATGCCAGCTGCTTCTAAAGTAAATAACCAAAAGGTCTGAAGTCAAGTTTATTTTGGGTATATGCAAAAGCCAGCTTTTCATATTTGACTGCGCATAACACACTAATGCACTAAAGTGTTCTTCTGCTAGAAGTCTACCGGCACCTTCATTTGAGGTATCAGCAAAATCAGCAACCAATAAAACCTATCACTTGAAAGTTTCTCTGAAATTACAGTACTTATAACAGCTAAAGATTTACTAAACAACAACTATGATCAGTGTTCACACCACTAAATTTTGTACATGGAGATCATTCTAGATTGAAGAAATAGGGGCCATCTTTATATACCTCTGATATTTAAGGAAGCTAAATTGGGATGGTTTAGTCACTTACTTGCTAGAATCCCAAGGCTGCAGAACTTAATCCTGAAGAATGCTCATACTTCAGGTGATTCATTTTGCCTGCCTTTCTAACAGAGCATTCTGCTGATTAATAGCAAAGTCTGCTTTTGGTCACAATCAAATAGGACTGAGGTAACAGAACTCCAACTATGTATTAAAAATATAGACAGCTACAGTGTTGTGTTACTGCTGATTTTTAGAATCACGCCAGTTCCCATTAGAACCACAGGCGCTCAGGCTGTCGAGCGCCCTGACCTGCGCGCAGGTTCAGGAACTGAAGCTCACAGGGCCGGGCACCAAAGGAGAGGTTCTACAGCTAAACCGCCGCTTGAGAGCTGCTTACCTGGGTACTGCATACCGTACTGTTGCTGAGGCTGAGCCTGCGGCTGCTGAGCAGGATAACCAGGCTGTTGGTACTGTTGATACATCTGACCTATGGATTAAAAACTTATTTAGTTGAAGCCCAGCACCCTAGCTATTTTATAAACACACAGTGAACAACATCCTAACAGTTTAAAATCACAGAAACAAACCCTCTCACAACATGTAAAACTTTTTTTAAAAAATCTGAACACAGTGAAGTTTGATTATCTTCTATCTAATTACCAACTGACCTCAATCTGCAGATTTTAGTTTCATAACCATACCGTTCTGGAGATTAAATGATGTTTAACTCCAACAGAATAAATTGTTCTGATTTGGTGCAGGGAGCTTACTATTTAACATTGTCAGAGGATGCTAGAAGCCATGCACCTTAATTAGTGCTAATCTGGTGGGTAATAGAGCAGGAATCTTTAAGTGTCTTGATAACTGCTCCAGAATTTACATTGTAAATTAAAGTACTTCAAAAGTTAAACACATCTTCAGACAGTCTGTTTATACTAGGTTTTTAAGACCATTTCTGCATCACAGTACTGTAAGCAGAGTGGTACGTTATTTATTCTAACCACAGTTTCCAGGTAAGTCGTCCATCTTTTAGTATCTGACTTGCTGTAAGCTAATTTTTCTTAAGAGACCCAGCGGTATACACCCTAAAGCAAAACCAAAACCAAACATTTTTAAGCTTGGGTATTCCAAGAAATTTTTCCTAAATTCACTGTTTCCAATTTCTTGGCAAGAAGAGGTGGAATATTTCTTTATACTTAACCTACGGGCCCTGTTTAGGCTTTCTGCTTCTGCTGTTTTTCAATTCAATACCAGGCACAGTCAAAGAACCAAGACAATTATCCGCCAGAACTAAAGCTTAGCTGAACTGGAGCAGACATGGAAACTTTACTATTATAAAGTGTTACTGTACTATTATTCATTCTGCAAAGATCAGCAGACTGAATACACTGTAAGCTATATCTTCTGAATTGGACAAGACAAATGCAACTGGGCTCTGCTCCAAGTCCTCCCAGACCCCTGTGAACACTGCTTTAACAGAACTCCTTATTTCTGCTTTTCTCTGCAGTACTTGCAGCTGAAAGCAACGGTATTTTACATTCACACTATGGTGTTCAAAATATTTTATATTTCTGCAGTTGTTCAAAATATATTTGGTATGCAATTATTGTGGGATGAAAAGAGTGCCAAACACAAGGTCTGACGAGAATGTAAGCCTGTTAGCTTGATAATTACAAATTAGAAACTCAGAATGCATGTTTTTTATTTCTTAAACTCCGCTGTTATAGGGAAGTTCTGCAAGAACAACAAGGAGGCTGCCTACAGACTAACACAGACACCACACTGGCACCTGCTGGAGACCCCAGGTAACAGGATATGAAAGAAACAGCATGGTGTTTTTCCAAAGCTTTCTGAGAAGGCTTGCTGTCTTCACCAGGGTTGAAGTGTTAGTGAGGAGCAGAGAAGCGTTCCAGTGCCGTTCAAGAAAACATTCTAAGTTTACAGCCAGGAATGCAGTCAAGGATCCTATGGGTCCTTAAACACACAGTTTTCCCTCTCACTGGATTTTACTCTGAAAACAAGTGAGCTACAGCATCAGTGTCTGGTTTTGTACTTAGTACTTATTGCAGTCAAGGATCTGCCAGCATTTACCATTGTTCCTGTGCACTGAAACAGCCATTTTAGCTTGATTCAGAAAAAAGACCAAATAGGTATATAGTCACCCAACATTCTTGTCCCTAGAAGACCATGAAGTTCTTACATGAAAGAACTTTTACATCTGTTTTAGCAAAGATGAAAAACATCCACATCTGTACATAATTGGTTCCTGTGTGTGTTCAGCAACTGGGTTTAGTGGTACAAAAGCACAGGCATGCCACAAAAGACAGCACTATACTGAAACTTCTTTGCTGTATTGATTTAATTCAAACTAGTGAATGCTTAAAACTTTATCAAGGGAGGCAAGCCATTCGTTAGCATTTGCACATAGAGGTGAGGTGACTTGGTATTCACAAATAATAATAACCAATTATAATTATCATAACATCATTTATTGGCAAAGAATGCCATTAAAAAATAATCTCTGATATACCAGAATGATTAACATGTGGTTGGCATCACCATTTTACGTATATCCTCAAAGTATGAGAAGGAAGCACAGCTTGGGGTGTTTTGTTTTTTTAAGAAGTCAACTAATGTTTTTAAATTAGTTTTAAAACTAGTTTCTAACAAGAACATGCTCTGTACCATCAGTGCCATTTGTGTGAGCCAATCCTGTTGAAAACTTAACCATCAACACGTATCCAAAGTTCTGGCTGGGCCACGGTCCTGCACAGGTTCTCAACGCAGCTGCACAAGCGCAAGAAGGGAGAGCAGGACAGGACAACACAGGCCCCCAAATTACAACTGGCCTGAGATGCTACCAAACAGTGAAGTACAGAAAGCTACTCCATGTTTCAAAGGGAAGTCTTTGAACAGTTTGGATAAAAGCAACTCAGCTTATGAAGAAAATTGAGAAGCTGGTAATCACACATACGTTACCCAGGTTTGGTAAGAGACAGCTCTTTACCATATGCATACAACGGCCAGCATAAGCAACTCCCACTAGTACTTCTGATGAACAAAGTGCAATAATGACTTCTGATCTCCTCCCAAGAACTGACCCATCCTATTTTATCCATAAAGTGAAGAAAATATAATTGATACTTAACGTATTTCAGTGGCAATAATAAAAACTGCATGAACTGCAGACCAAAACCTTTATAAATTAGTGCTGTTGTACTTTGACATGCGAAAAAGGACTTGGAAAAGTATAGCACAGTTCAGTAGTTAAAAAAAAAAAAAAACAAACAACAAAACAACCCCACCCCACTATACTTTCTTGACCCAAGTTTAGAAAAATCATTACATCTACTCTGATACATAAGTCTAGACAACTTCCTTCCTAAGTAAGATGAGTTTTGCTGAAACAAGTACTTTTTCCCTTCCCTGGTGTTATCAGCCATACAGAATTCCAACCTACTGCTGCTAGTGCTTTTAAGTGTTTCGCTTTTTTGTTTCAGCTCTAGTTTAACATCAGCACTTTAAAAACTCATACCTTATTGTATAAGAGGCTTAATTCATAAAATACAAGTTCAGTAGCCAGGAGTATATTTTTTGACTACTAAGTTTTCTAGCTGCTGACAGAAGAACCAGAAGCACTTTTTTCCAAAAGTAACTTACGCACAAACACTGAACAGTTGTTATATCTTTAAGTGACAAATGTCTCCTGCTGTCTCATTTATATCACTTGACTAACTCTTAGGGAAGTAACCAATAAAAAAAAAAAAAGCTGAAAGCAGCAAAAAAAGTGTTTTATAAGCTCCATTGCAACTAAGAGCATTCATGCCTGCTTCAATATTATGCCTAACTACAAACTGCTCAAATACTCTGCTCAATCAAAATGTTACTGATGCCCTTCAGGCAAGATATTCCAAGTGACTGTGGATACTGTCATCACCCTCAGTAATGCCTCTGACATTTACCTCAGCATTATGTCAGTACAGAAAGCAGCAGAGGGTTGGAACTTATTTCTACACCAACACAGAAACAACTTTATATTGTACTTTGTACAGAGGTAGAAATACTAAAGCAAGTCCTTCCAGAGAGTTTCATCCAGAACCATGCAGGTCTGAAGTCTCCGTGCTCTTAGAAAATATCAATTGAAAAATGATGCCCAAATATAGCAAACCTCTGAATACGTTTCTTTTTAGAAATCAAATAACATGTAAAAGGGCATAGTACAAAGGAATCTGAGTATCAGAGTTAAGACCTTAAGCTTTAAAGGAGAGCCATGTGAGGCTCTCAAGCGTTACACAGAAAAACTACAATGCATACGAGATAGTTCTAAGGTTTCACCTGACTAGCACAGAGCCATACGTAGTAAAGAAGCAATGTAGTAATGGGCTCTGTTTTGTTAGATAGAAACAATAAGTAAACATTTTTAATTCATAATAGACAAGCCAAAAAACTGTTAGCTGAGTGAAAGCTTGACACAACACACAGGGTATGACAGGAACTAAGGTTTTCAGACAGCTTTAGAGTGCAGCGTATATAAATCTGCCAACAGTAAAATGAGCACAGATGCAAGTAGAAAACAGTACCATGAAAGCCTCCCCATGTTACAACACCTACTCTTTTTAATAAAGCTACAACTCCACCTGCCGTTTCTATATTGAACAGCATGTAAGGAAAAAAGTTTTTCTGCCTAGCACAGATGAATTTGCAGTTTGGTATCGATCTTGGGTCTGCTAACTGGAAGTCTTAGCTACTGATCACTCAGATTCAGACACCATAATTCACATCTTAAATAGTAGAAAAACCTGCTGCTTACCTTCCACCTGACCAGTCTGTGGCTGTGTTCCAGGGTACGGTGGCTGCTGTGCCTGAACACCAGGTGGGTGGGCTGCAGAAGAGGAGGAAGCAATGCTGTCCGGTGTTCCCGATCGCTCTTCTGCGGGGGCACTGGGTGGTCCTAGAGGAGCAAGAACAAAATATAGTATGTGAAATGAACAGGGAGTTTGAATTAAAAAAGCTTAACACAAAACCATTCCCTAGCAAAGTTTTTAATATTTTTTCCAGTTTTCCATAGATTTACATCTGAGAGCGTCATGCCCAAGCTAAAGCTAAATATATTTGCACATCTAAACTTTCCTTTGAAAATATTCTTTCTGAGAATTTTCCACCTGTCTCTAGGTCATTCAAATTTCATCCTTCTGAGGAATCTGACCCATTTGTGGGATAAAACTCTGTGTGACAACATGTTTTTTCCACAGCTTCAAGCATTAGCCTTGCATACATACACTGAAGACTTGCTACATTTGGACAGAATACACACCTACATACCTGTTCTTTCTCACCTGGAGCAAAGGTGCAAGGCTGCATGAAACTGGGCACTAGTGTTTTACTGTGGCCCACATGGGCCCAGACAACAGTGTTTTACCAACAGTCATACAGCCCATGAACAGAAAAACCCCAAGGAATGTGTTACATTCGCACTCCCAGACAAGATCTGTCCAGCTTCAGACTAAAAGCAATTGTCTGCTTTGATAATTCTGCAAATATTCTAGCTAGCACCCGACGAAAGCAGGTTTTGCTTTCCTTTTCATAAGACGTATTCTTACCTGACACCTGATCATCTGTCAAGCCAAATGCTGACATGACATTCTTGCTGATTTCATCCTGGTTCTTTAGCGGATCAAATGCAGACATGCTTGCTGCTATAACTTGAGTAGATGGCTTAACATTAGAGTCAGCAGCAGCAGGCTTTTCTTCCCTACCATCTACGGCATCTACGAAACAAAATGCCCAGTTATTAATTTGAGAACTGAAACTCCATCATACATATATATCATACTACAGCAAGTTTAAAATTGCATAGTTGTGGGGTTTTTTTTAAAAGCTTTAACTGTTGAAATGCTTACGTTAGGATAACAGTGATGAATCAGTGGCCTATCCGAAACTAATGAATCACAAAGTCTAGGTTTCATTGCACAGTTACTTAAAGATACACTGACGCCACGGAGTATCAGTATCATGTATCACTTTGTCTTAAATTCAAAGGTACAAGGATCCTGCTTCAACAAATTGTTCTGGTATGATTTCCCAACAAAGAATTCAAAATTAGGAAAACTTACAGGATAGGTTCCAGTTTATTATAGTATTTTATCAACTGCAGTTTTTCTTTTGTTCTATCCCCTTCTCCCCAAATTCTTTCTAAGCAGACAGGTGAAGTTTGTCTCTTTGCACTTATACAAGTTACGCTGAATCACTCAGAAATCTCCTACCTAGTAGAGTGCTACATTTTCTCTTCAAAACACTTGCAGATAGGGTTTAGACTGGCTAGTTTTGTTTACTCTCTAAGATCATCACCCTAACTCCTTCCAAATGGTTTATAATGAGAATCCATAGTATTCCACTGAAATTAGTAATTCCTTATATTGTAGGAACAGGGGCTGGGATCTTTTAAACAATAAAACCGATAAAACCTCTAAGTGTAAAATACAAAAGCAGCGTTTCCTAAAAGAAAGGCTGGAGTTCTCAGTTCACCTCTTTACTTAGAACACTGTACTCCATGACTTTCTGTCATTATTTTCTGTATCCAGCTTACCCAAAATCTGGAGTTAAGCACACAGAGACATAGTTTTTACAGTACAGCAGCCCTAAGCTAGGAGATCCATGCCTGAAAACTGGGAGAATAAGATTTCCTCCCCCATTTTGCCCTCCCCCCATAATCCTTTCCCACCCCTATCTGCACCCTTGTGCTGCTTACCCTGAGACAGCCCTGATGCTGGCCTGAGCTCAAAATGTGTGGATTCAATTTCCTAACCTGGCAAAAAAAGTGGATATAATTTTTGCTGTATTCGCTTTTTACTGTTTTAGTGACTCAAACTTGCTTAGCAACATGACACGATAAGCACCAGAGCTAGCCCAAAGTAAGCAGTTGCAGTGCTCAGATGGGAGCAAGAATTCTTCAGCAACAAAAATAAAAATTAATTAAGCTCAAAGCCCTCTCAAAATCTCATTGTGACTCACAAGTGTTAGTTACACTGTTATCATACATTGCAATAAAAACTCAAACTTTGAAGTTTTATTCCTAAGTTAACTTAGTGCTTTACACCAGATAATTTGAGTAAAAATTCTACCTCTGAAATAACTGAAGCATTAAAAATTAAGTTCTGAACCATCAAGCAACAACTAAGAATGATCACAACCAGTATTCAAACCTCCATTTTTCACTTTTTTAAACTGCACACAACTCTGCACATCAAACCAAACCATTCTTTGCCAGGCTGCCTACCACTTTCAGGCAGATTAGCGGAAAGCCCTGGTTCAGCTGGTGGTTCTAAACAGTCCAGTAAACGATTGACTTTATTGCGAAGTTCTATCAGCTCTCGACGCAGGTATTTCACCTGATTAGATTCTAGGGGTCTTGGTTGTCCATTCACTGCAAAACAGCAATTAGATAAATTTAAGACTGTAGTAACATTTTGACATTCAGTTTAAAATTGGAAAAAAAAAACCCAACTTTTACTTACTTGTAGCATCATCCTCCTCTGTGGAGTTTAAAGTGACACAGTTCAGTCAACACAGACTGAACTCATTCTAGAGCCCACTGTGCTTTTAATATAATCTCAGTTCAGCATAATCCACAGTACTGTAACTGCAGAGTAAAGTCTGCAGTAAAATTTCTGCATTGTTTACTCATTTCCATGAATATACCCTGAACAATATAAATATCATGCTTGGTTGCAGAAATCTGTTTCTTTAGAAGGTACCTTTAGAACTAAAGCAGCATACACAACACCACTGCAATTCATGAATAAGGTCAGTGTTCAGATTAAAGGATGCTTGCTATTCGCTGGAACTATGAGCTAATTTACCAATAGTAGTTTGAAAATAAAGAACTATTTTACACAAAGGCCAAAGGATAAATGTTAAAAATCTATACAACTTTAAGCAATTAATGTTAGTTTTTAGCAGAGTACTAGTAACACTGCAAGTTTATAATCATCTTAAATTTCTCATGCACCTGTGAAGAAAACCCCACAAATGCTGGAGTAGAAGACATGGAAAATAACATTAAGAAAACACATTTGACCATATATATACACGTATGCCAAATACTTTGAGCAATCTCATAAAAAGAAATAGTTTCAGTTTCCACAAGTTCAGATGTCGCATGAAACATCAAGAGAGAAAATAGCTGTTGTATTAATCCAGTATTTTTAATTTACTGATTTCATCCTTCTGAGGTGACAAACTGGAAGTTTTTAGTACCTTCCAGCAAAGTCCACTGCCTGAACTTTAAGAAACATATTTAAAAAAAAAAAAGACAAACAATCTTCTATACTTACCAAACAATGTCAGCTTAAGTATTCTACTGCATTGAATTGCAAAGGAAAGATCTGAGCTATCAAAAATTGTTATAAGATCTCCATCTGCAAAGAACATGAAAAAGTTAGATTAAATGCAAAGCCTATTAACTACTGAACTTCATGCTAGGGCAGAAGAGTTACTTCATTACTAAAAAAATAACATTCTCTAGATTCTGAAGCTACTAGAAAAAAGTTACCAACAAACACTAGCACAAAAAGTGTACCTTACCTCATATGGATGATTAGAAAACTGAAGATATAGAAGTAGTAAACAGAGGGTTTTTTCTGTCATTACTAAGTAAGGCTTATATCCTTGCTACAATCAGAGACATACACTGCTGATTTAAAAAGCACCTAAAATAACTTGAGTAGGAAGAATTATTTCTAGAATTAGGAACACTTAAAGAAAAATTAAGTCCTCAACCCAGTTTTTTTTTAAAAAATCATATCACAACAAAGCAACAAGTTAGACTTGTACATAACACAACACAAAAATGTTTATTATTTTAGCATGAGAGTCAGTGTGCAGGAAAATTATGCACAGAAGGTAAGACAAAAGAATGACGGGCTCCAAAAGGGAGCCTTCTGATGTTAGCCCTTTCAAAGTTCCATATAGTTGATCATTCTTTTATGTTTGCATACAGGATGAAGCATTAGAGCTAAGAGTTCACAAAGGCCAAGACCAGAAAGAATGATGCTGCCAGTTAAAAGTTACATGCCCATTTCAAGTGGCTCCAAAACTGTACTGTTCATGAACAGAGAGGAGAGTCAAGATAGATAGCACAAGCCAATCCCGACTTAATTTTTAAAAACCAAAACATGTGCATGAACTAGGGAAAATTTTAAGTGACAGGAATGCTTTCTCAGGTTATAGTCAGAACACTAAGGTGCAAGACTGATTTTCAACAAGGGAATGATAATAAAGTTCCTGTGTAAAAGTGAATAGTAAAAATATCTATCAACCTTAACCCACAAATAGGAATGAAGATACAAAGATGTCAAAGCTGTCAGAACAAAACTTTTCTCTCAAACCAGGAATTTGACATGAAGTCCCAACTCTTAGCCATTTATTTTTGTGTAGCAGATTTCACAGGAACTCCTGATGCATCCTAATGAACCTCCACACTGCCATCAGACACAGAAACTATGTAAGAACTGTATGGGATCTTTTAGTCTTAAGACACAGAAGACTATGCATAAAGTACTGAACACCTTTAAGACCATTAATCCCCATAAGAGACACCAAGTTCCATTAAGCCTGGTCTCTCACAATTTTTAACCTGAGTCAAGACAACAGACAACCACGTCACATCTTGCTCAACAAGATCACAGATGAAACAAGACTATTCTCTTTGGTAGGACGGATTTTCTGCTGTTTTAACTATTCAACAGATTATTAATACATTAATAGATTAAATGAACACAAATTAGGCAGTACAAAAGGAAAGAATGGGAACGCATTATCAGAAAAATGTGTGTACTGGCAGAGGGAAAGTGAAGGGATAGCAGGACCACTTCCTTCCAGAACACCTTGATGACCAGGAACTGAGATGAGACACTGTCTAGTGAAGCTTCACCTTCAGAAGCAACAATGTTAGACCAATGACACACAGCTTGGAAAAAAGATGACTCCAGGCTACCAATGCTCCTCCCTAAAACACTGTTACAAGGAGGCTCTGTGGACAGACACAGAAACATGTTTTTAATTACAGACTACTGCCTAAAAATTCTGAGGTATTCCTTATGCATTGGTGACAAAGATCCAGCTCTATAAAAGTTATGGTTAAAAATTTCAAATAAATATTGCTTCCGTATAAATAGTCATAAAACACACGATGGCAAGTTGAAAAACAAAACGTCAAAATTTGAAGAACTACATATTCTAATTCTGTCATACCCTGACTACAAGTAACATCTCTGCAATGGAAGCTTTTCTTAGTAGAGTACCATTAATAACACCTAACAATGCCCATCTGTCTTCAAAGAAGTTGCTTCCTAACAAAATAAACAAGGAATCTTACAAATACTAACAAACTGATGACATATAAAATAATTTTCAAGTATTCCTGAAGGAAATCTTGTCATCTCCAAAGATTTTTTTTGTATCCTATGTCCTGTTTGCAGTTTCACAATCTCGAAAAACATTGGTTGACAGCAATACCAGTCATGGATTTGCTGAGTAGAGACTGGAAAGTCTCCAAGAATGGAGGCTCCAAAACCCCACTAGGCAACCTGCTCCAGTGACACACTGCCCTCCTGGCCAAAACTCAGGCTCAACCTCTCAAACTGCAGTTTATGACTGCTTCCATCTGGTGCTACTGGGAAAAGTTGGGATTCAATGGTCTTTGCAATTTCCACTCCGTTAGCTGGAAGCTGCTATTAAGCCCTGCCCTCAGCCTCCTCTGCATCACACTAAACAAGCCCAGCTCCCTCAAATGCTGCCCGTAGGCCACCTGCCCCAGGCCTCTCACCACCCTCGCAGCATCCTGCTGCACCCTCTCCAGTTTCTTCGAGTCTTATATGCCTGGGGTGCAGGGGGCAAAAATGAGTACGAAGTTCCCAGTGGGGCCTCACCAGTGCCAAGGGAAAGGTAAAAGTGTCCCTGTTTACTATTATGATCCATAACAAGGCTTATAGAATCAGATCCTAAACAAGTAATTTTATGAAAGTTAAACAGTCCCTTCTCTTTGGCAGTAAAGCGTGGCTTTTTTCCCCTCCAACTCAAACACTTCCATCAGCTTTTCAGTATCCTTTCTTAAATGCTGATACCAAAATCCACTGATGCTTAACACAAAGCCTTTCTACTCCACATTCTCCTGCTTACATGATAAATTATTACTTCTCTTGCCAGTGCACAACATTGACAGACTATTTTACGATGCTTTTCTGTCAATACTCAGATTCACTGCCTGAACAAAGGTGCATGTTCTGAACAGTTTATCCTGCATAGCCAAATGAAAATTTATATTAATGCACATGGTTTACATGGATTAATGTAAATCAAAAGAATCCAGACCATTCCATCTTATTCTCCCTAACTGATTTTAATATTTATGTTGAAGGCAGTTAAGAATAACGATTAAAGTTTTGCTTTTAAATTGCTAGCAGGACAAAGGCTGAAAAGCACAAAGTACAGAATCTTGTTAGAAGTATGAAGTCAGTTCTACAATTCCTATCAACACCCATCACGTTATTAACCAGTAGTGCATATGCTAGGATTCATAAGGTATATGTATATGTCAAGCCATATAAAAGTCTGACAATTTAAGTATATTAGATTTATCAAACAACCTTTTCATTTTAAGGAATGTCAATGAAGCTTAATTCCTGTTATGATTATATAGATAAGAATATACAATGTTAATTATTTTCTGTGGAAGAGTAAAATAGACTTTCCTTTATTTTCTCTGATTTTGTTATTTCAGGAGCTTACCTTTCTAGTTTTTGCAAGGGGCATATCTTGCAAATCCCACGTACCCTAAATATTCCCTTCTATGCCAATTATACTTTTTATTATCTGTAGTTCAGGTTAGTGACTCCCTTAAATTACCAATGGACTGGAAAGTATTTAGCATTAATTCTACATCATCACGATGCCTTCTAATTTTTATAAGATTAGAAGTTAGGAGTAAATGCAAATGTTTAAGACATTAGAAATCTGCCTCATTAACCTTGGCCCTGCCAGCTATGCCTCCTCACCTACCAGCTTTATCTAGCCTTATATTTATCCCCCCCCCCGCCGCCCATTCCATTTGGGAGGGAGGGAACAACCCACCACCCAAAAGTGTAGTTTTTCTTCACTTCAGTAAATTTACCCCTTTTAAACCCAAAAGTAGGGGCATTACTGACTAGCACACCACCTTGACTACATACGCTGAGTTAGTAACTCATTATCAGCTCTGACACAGAAATGAACTTCTACTGCAAGGTAATGAAGAATAAGAACGAAAAGGCAAATCTTACGTTTAGGCACTCTAGCTTTAAATTTAAGCCTAACTTTAAAAAAAAAAAAGTAACTTTTCTATTATTGGCTCCTTAGGGGATTTAGCATGTGATGTAACTCAGTAACATGGTGTGCTTAAGATGCAATTCTACACTGTGATTCATATAAATTCACTGCTGCCACTCCTCATTGGTTTTGGGGTGGGGTTTTTTTCAGACATTGAGTTTTACTACATATTCAAGAACCTTAAGCAGGATGTGAAAATAATTTCACACCTAGTAGAGCAATCTCCTTAGTTTCAAAGTTTGAAAGACACCCAGCTTGAATATAAAACCTGCTCCACAAGGCAGTTATCAAACTGAAAGCTCTTTTCCCTGGTAATTAATAAAAACATCATATATCTTAGGAATATGCTTCTGACTATCTTAGTCCACAAATCCAGAGACAGAAGGCTTGGGATTTAAAGTTTCCTAGCCTCTCCAATTAAGCATAAAAGTTTGAAAAAACAAAATATATTCGCTTCAAGGACCATGACAGTTTGATGGAGCCACGACATTTTGCAGAAATTTTAAGCAGAAAATCCTATATCCAGGCCTGAAGATCACTAGCTTCACATGTTAACAGCAACAAGAAACAAAGCCAAGAGGGGCAGATGAAGCATTCTTCTGAACCCTCAGAGTGTGTACATGAATTCTGAGAGTACCCAGATGAGGTTGTAGAAGTAGTGGAAATCCTTAGACGAACTTTCTAACAGATGAAGACAAGTATTCCTCCAGGTTTGGAGGGATAAATAGGAAAATGGAAATAGTGAGAATGTATATATTTCAATGCTTCCAATGACTGAAATAGATTTAAAGAACCTTATCTTAGTTGAAACAAAGTCAAGAATACCGCGGTCCTCATATGACAATCAAACTGAAGCCTGGTTCTACTAACTTTTTCCTTAATCATTTGCAGCTTCCTCTGATATTAACACTGCTTAAATGTTCTTAGTAGTGATCATCATCCAGGATAACACATACAGAAATTTCATGTCACAGTAGAGAAGTACATTCTGAGACAGAGAAGATAAAATTAGGCCTCTAGGCTGTGAAATACAAAACGAAACCATAATTACGCTCTCCACCATACACCATTATCGTCTTCAAAAAAGGCAAACAGAGGTACACAAAAACAGAGAACTACAGTTAAAGAACAGGTAAGAACGCATAAAAAGGGACTAGCTTTAACCTAATGAAGAATCAATCTCCTTTCACCTTTCCCATTCTAGAAAGAAAACGAAAATTGTTTATGTGATAAGAGGAAAAACAAAACCACCACAAATCCACTGAGCTCTCTCCCACTAGAGATTAAGACTCAAAATATTAGCCCTACATTGCATATCCGTTTTGATAAGCTCAAAAGCTTCATAAACCTGACAAAACTGTCTCAGGATAATACAAAGTGAAATTTTATTGTTTAGATGTAAGAACAAAAGGTTTTTGACATTTTAGGTATCATAGACAGTGCTTAAGTTTCCTAGTGCTATTAAGAAAAATGAACCTGAATGCTTCAGTAATGTAGCTCTTTTACTGTACACCAGAATAATTATTACATAGTCTTTGACCTGACCAAGAGACTTTGGATTTTATCAATTCATTCAGAGTTTCATTTTATGAAACTAATGATTGAGATTTTCTTTGAAACAAACTATGTATAACCAATGCCCAACAGATTCAAATTGTCACACAGAAGAAAGATGACTTTTAATAAATATTTCAGATTAAGTTTCTTCTCATCTTTACTGATGGAGGAAAACATAATCAAGAATTACTACTACATAAATCAAGTCTTATAAGAGCTTGCATTAAGTCATACAGGTTTATTCACTCCGCACCTTCAAACCTGCTCTATCACTGAGAACACCAAAAAAATAGTTAAATGAGTGGACAGCAGAGAAACCTGCAATAGCATCAGCTTCCTGCAACAGCAAAAAATGAACTTTCAGATAGCTGGTATTTCAGGAAAACTAGGGGAAATACTATGTTAAGACAGGATAACCACAAGAGATACAGCTTCTATTGTCTGATTCAAACGATTTCACAAGAAATCAGTTGCATTTGCCAGCGATTTTGGAGAATTTTGAAGAGGTGAACGTCACAGTTTCTGTCCTCAGATAAATCATGTCAGAGCAACAGCTATAATTAAAGCTCAACAGTAGTAATTAAACCTTACCTTCATCTTTATATTTTATTGTGACTTCATCATTGCTCAGAAGTTTTCCTCTAAAAACTCTTTGCATCATTAGCACCAATTCATCATAGGTGATATCTTCATTATGAATAGGAATTCTCCTAATATCTTCCCCAAGCTGAGCTTTGATGATCAGCTTCCCACTTAAATCCAACTGCCCATTCATGGTGGATTCCTTATCGCCTGCAGACCTGTTAACAACAAAACATTGAAAACATTTTAGAAAACTAAACTGTTAGTTACCAAAATGTATTTGATGACAGTTCTGAAGCTTTCCACCTTTGGAAAGCAGTACTATTAGGAAGCTCTCCAGAGACCCTCTCTCGGACACATTCTATGATGCACTAATTTCTCAAACAATTAAGTGCACAATATAGTAACTGATCTCACAGGCAAAGGGGAACTCTGTAAGACCAGACACTTGAAATCAACAGTTACTACAGTTCCCAGTGCTCAGAATTTAAAAGTAAAGATTTTTAAAAGGTCAGACAGCTTTTAAGTACGTGTGACATTTGGAAATTTCAAACTTTTTTCTTTATTTTTTTTTAAGATACCAGCTGTAAACTGTCATAGAAAAAAGCTATAAAGGAACTAATATTCCCTAGGATTTGCATTTGAGATACTTGTATACATCTCTCTCAGGGAAAGTGAAATTGTAGCAAAGGCTCTCAGCCTTACAACATTACATTGGTTACATTATTATTGGATTATTTTCACATCTCCCATATGGTAACCAGCAAAGGGCTTTTTTTTTTTCCCCCATTCAAGAAAAGACTGCCAGAACAAAATATCTTTGAAAGATTATATGTGGTAAGGTGGTTTTATTAAGGGAATCAAGTTGAATCATGCATTATTTCATCCACAAATGAACAAATAAATGAAGAGCTGAACACTGGTTTTATTATATGAATGATCAGAACAGATTGAGGGTTTCTCCCCAGAAAGTAAGATACAAAATCTTTTTTTTTTTTTTTTTTAAATTTTGACTGAAATGTTTTAACGACGATTTTAGATTTTTAAAAGCTGCTCAATAGACCACACATTAGCTACTCAATAGGCTCAGAGCCACAAATCTGTTATGCAGTATACATGGTCAGAACAGTCAGTTACTCTCATTGCTTTAAGAGAGGTGAACAACTGCCCCAACTTAAAAGGAAGTGCAACAAAGCCATCCTGTGTCCAAGCAGTTCACAGAATATACTTCAGAGTTATATCTTTAACGCTTTATATAAGACAATGTAAAAATTACCAGTTTGTATGAGACATATCTGTTGTTAAAAACACACACAAAGGCTTTATGTTTAAAAGAAAAACAGAAATGGCAGAGAAGTTACTGAGCAGACAAATGAAAAATAAAAAAGATCTAGATAGCTAGTCAAATGTCCCCTTCTTTTTTCACTGTTTTGGACAGGGCCAAAACAACAGATATGGAATGACGAGCAATTAAAGAAACAGCTATCTTAACATCTGAAGTACAAATACTGGAGATCTGAAAAGCAGGAAGCCCTAAACATCAACACTGACATTTCCAAAGCCACATGCAGGCAAACATGCTGTTCGTTCTCTTGTGCAAAAAGAATTCTTGGTAGAGATATGCAGATATTTCTCCCTTACCTCTAAGGATGTTATAGCACAGTGCTTTATGAGAAAAAAGAATTTTGCTTTGGTCAGTCTGTTTTTAAAGTACTACATTGAAAACGACTTCTCTCCTACCAGAGAAACAAGACACTCAGCTAAAGCCTTTGATACATCATACCTTGATGCACCTAAATATATTTAACTCTACTGTTTCAATGGCATTGTTTTGCATTAGAAAGATGTAGTATGATGCTATGTCTAGATTGCAATTAAATTTGAGTTTTTGGTAATTAATTTAATACAAAGCAAATATTTCATGCAAATCCCTTTTTTTTGTGATATCATTAGGCTAAAGAGAGACAAGCAACTACTGAACAAAACTCATTCTCCTAATCAGTCACAACAGGAGGTAGGTGGATACAGTCTAATTGCAGAGAAAATGGACCTGCAGTTAACACAGCCAGGTTGCTGCTGAGAGACTGATAAAACAGGGACATTTATAATATTGTTAATGTTCACTAACGCATTATTCATGTTTTGCAACATCAGAGTCTTGACTGCAGGCACTCAGTCTAATTAACACTTTAAGTTTGTTGTAAAAGCACATGTTTCTGCAGAAGTTGTTTGTTTGTGTTTAATTTAGAGCATTAAAAAAAAAAAGTGTCCATCCACAGGTTTTTTTTCGCCTCCTTTCCAAAAACATACATCTATCATTACCTTGTCTGTCTTACTGATGCTGGATTATTGGACAGATTTCCCACCTCACTTCAGGACAGAGTTAGGATAAGCCGCCATGCACTATAAGTGGCAGAAAACAGGAAGCTGCATCAGAAAAAAAAAAAAAAGAAGAAATATTTATTTACGGTCACACTTCCTTAGAATTATAGACTTCACATCAATCTTTCAATTTAGAACACCTTAACGAATACACTCAACTAAAAAAAGTCACTGTTTTATCCATAATGTAACGACCAGATTTACACTTTTGAGTACTGTAAAGTTTGAAGTTCAACTAAAACAGATCTTGAACAGGAATTTTCATTCCATAGTAGTAGTTCATTTTTTTAAAGTTTTGTAACTGCATGTAGGAATTCTTAACAGTAATGTGTTCCTTTCCAGGGCAGTGATTTTCCCCAGCAGTCTCAAAATACTCATTTGTATGGCCTCTACCTTAAAATCCCAAGTTAAGTTAAAGAAAATAAACTTTGATTTATCAGTATAAAAACCTAGAAGTCTATTTCTTAGCTTAAGGCTGAAGCCTCTGTGACATTAACTAATGTGTCTTCAAGGGCAGACTGCACAGCATTAGGACAAACTACCGAGAGGAAAGGCATAGTAATGCCACTGTCCCACAGGAAGAGCCACCAAACTGGGTGAGAAGAAGGAAATGCAGACAGAAATACACAACCACTTAAAAACATGATCTGCCCTCAATTCAGCTGAAGATTGCACTTTTTATGCTGTGTGATGAGCTGCCTGAAGTTCATGCAATCCACCTGTTTCTTACACAAGTGCTTAATGCCCAGAGCTACAACACAATGATTTAGTATACAGACCCGTCCAATGAAGAACATAGCTGTGCTCCTCCCTCCCACCTGATTGGTGCACCCTACTCAGCACTCTTCTCCTTGTCTCTCTCTTGCACACAAAGTCAATCTCGAACATCCATGATCTGATTTTTAGATGATTCGCTGCTAACCACAGAGAAAAAGTAGGTTCTTCTTGTCTACATGAAATTGGGCTTCCCAGCTCTCCTCTTTAAATTCCACTGAAAGTAAACTGGAATGGACAGGCATGAGACATACAAGACAGAAGCAGAGAACAACCAAACCGCAGAGAACGGACAAAGCCCCTCTCTGGTTCTTGTTAGCTGGCAGTTGCTCCCCTCATCCTGGGTATACAATGTTCACCTTTAAAAAGCACTGTACTCACTCCTGACAGGTAAGACTGTTGTGACATACTAAGAAACTACTTCTCTGATTCCTCACTCACATTTTATGAAATGAGTAATACATGAAGATGGTGCCGCTTTCACCCCAATCTTGCTACAGCTCCAGGTAAAATTTACTGCAACGGACAAATACGGGATACAGATAACGCATCTAAGAGTGGTTTAACTTAGAGAGCCCATTTAGCTACCATCTCATGTTGTTTAAATGGCACTGGTTTTGCTTCTTTAGCATTACAATGTATGCTGCTTAGAAACTGGCAACAGTAAGAATGGAACCTCATCTGTAATTCCTAAAGATACATATTTTGGTGGACACACTTGAGCTCCTCTGGCCTTCCAACAGATTTAATGGATCATTTGTATCTTCGTGCAAGGAAACCAGCTACTGTAATGTACTTACAGAACTATAATGTCTTATTTACAAACATTACAGAAATCCACTGTGTGTCTACCAACAATTACAAATAACAGGAAAGCATGTAAATGCACTTCTTTTTGTCCAACTGTTCTCCGTTCTGCTTGAAGGTCCCCAGGTTTCAAGAGACAGATTCTAAACACTGCAACTGCTTGCAACTGTTACAGCAAACTATGTGAAATGTTCTAATTATTGAATTACACAACATGCAAGCTTTTCTTCCTGCACCATGGCATAGCTGAATGAAGGACTCCCTTGAGAGAGTTTTTCAGAGAAGACATCCAGAATGCACACTAATGAGCTTTTTAGCAGAACCAATCACAGCATCTACTTTCTTGAGGGGAAAACAACAACCAAACAAAAAAAAAAACATTAATGTCTTCCTGTTTAAGACAGACCATTTTTCATATGAATCAAACTGACATCTTTCTAACCTTCCTGGTGTACCACATGCATTTCGGAGGTTGTTTCCTCCCCTCTTGGCTCACATTCTATTCACATTACGCACCAATCTAAACAGTGCATGTGGACAGTGACTGTCCAATCTAAGCCAGTCACTTCAGGATCCCTTCTAAAGCCATGATGTCATAACCAGGTTGGATTTCACTACTCTTTTTGCGTTGCAACAGAGAAAACCAGCCCTGCCTAAGCAAAGGGAGAACAGGCATTCCTGCTTCGCTTTTTCCTCTGTCAAAACAGGGACAAGGAACAACAGGGTGAAGCACACAGAAACAGGGCCACGCAGCACTGCCTCCCAACCCCCACCCCCGCCCCGAGGGAGCCACGGGAGTTTTCCCAAGAGAGCTGGGGCGGGGGGGGAGGTAGCAGAAAGAAGAAGCGCTCTTTTCGCTTTTCTCCAGTTCCGATAAGGGCAGGCCCGACCCAACGGCGAGCAGAAATCATAGCCATTCCCTGCCGGGAAACGAGGAGCCTGCAGTTCCCCTGGCTCCCAAGGGTACAGAGGCTGGGTGAGCAAGGGAACACCCTCCTTGCGGAGGGAGGGAGGGAGGGAGGGAAGCGAGGCCTCTGCAAGCCCTCACCCCGGATTCCCCACGCCGAAGAGGCCGGGGGGCGGTGTCAGTCTCCCTCAGGCGCGGCCGAGGGGACGTAAGGGGTCTCCCGGCCTCCCGCCAGGGGCCGCGTCACCCCTGCAACCGGCGATGGAGGGGGGTGCTGAGGGGGGAAGGTGGGGGGTGATCACCCACAGACCGCAGCCGCCCCTCCCGCCGCCTATCACACAGGCGGCAACGGCTCCCCCCGGCAACCGCGCGGGGAGGGGGAAGGCGAGCGGCCCCGCTCTCTTACTCTGGCTTCTCCGCGGTCCCGCCGGTGGAGGCCCCCCGCCCCGTCCGAGCCCGGGCACGGCCGCCGCCGTCGCCACCCGGTACGTGGCAGTGGAAAGAAGGGGCCGGAGCGACGGCCGCAACTGCCGGGCCTGCGCCAGCCGCCCGCATGCGCACTCCGGCCGCCAGCCCGGCCAGCGCGGCAGCGCGCATGCTCCGCCCCCCAGCGTTCGACGCCTCACCCCGCGCGCCGGGGCCCCGCCCCCGCGCGGGGGCGGGGGAGTGGGGGCGTGGCACAGCGCGAGCCGCGGCCGTTGGCGGGTGGCAGGGCGGGCCCGGCGCTACGTTGGCGCTGTGGCGGCTCGGCCCGGCCAGGCCCGGCCCGGGCACCTGCCGCCCGTCCCCCTCTTCCCCGCGCTTGTCACCTCACTCTTTTCTGCCCCTCCTCTCCCCCCCCCCCCCCG
>RSEF01000001.1:104144922-104173418 GCA_003993805.1 Himantopus leucocephalus | reverse complement strand
GTTTTTTAGCCGGTGTTTCCCAAATCGCCAGGCTTTGGGGCCAAACCTTTCAGGCTCTCGCCCCAGGACACCAAGGCCGGTGACCTGGCTGATGCCCTACCCCTGAGGTAAGAGTCATCCACCCCGCCTGCTTCTCCCAGCCCTCAGGTGGGCACGTCTCAGCCGCAGCCAAAACGTGGGAGATGTGGCCGAAGCAACGGCAAACGATGGTTCAGGCAGAGCACTGTGACAGGGGACTTGTTCGGAAATGCAAGCGTTGACCCTCCTGGGCTGATGGTGCTGGGATGAAGAAACAGCCATAAAATTCCACCGTTACTCGTCAGACGAGGCCACCCTCACACAGCCTGTTCATCATCCAGCAGTCGTTGCCCTGATAAAAGACTATCCTTCAGGGCATTCGCTGCCATCCCTTCCCACCCTCCTGCCTTGCGTTCAGAGTTTGTCCACCTAAAGGAGAAAAACATGACTCTGAAGCCAATTTTCTGAGTTTTCTCTATTAAAGATGCAACAATGGACTCCTAAGGGTTCCTCTCACAGAGCTGCTGGAACGGGACCTTCTGTTACTCCAGGATATTTGAGATTTCTGCTGGCTTTCTTCATTTATAAGTGAAGCTACACATGCTAGTCCATATGACAAGTACCTGTGCAGAGCTAGCTAAAGCACAACTGTAGTTAGTTCTTTCCTGGAGTTAGAGATGCCTCTGAAAAGACACCTTTTTCTTTAGTGTCTTGAAAAGCAAGGCTTCCAAATGGCGATTTCTGCTGGGACAAGAAAAAAGTCACAGTAGTTTGATTTTTGTAGTGTTTGGTTTTGCTTAGAGCTTTGTCTCTGCTTAGAAGAGTGTAATAACAAGTCCAACTAGCAATAAGCAGGTGTTAGTCACACTGAACAGAAGGTGAAAAAAAGCTTAATATGATACATATTTTTAATTCTAAATATTTCAAGGAGAAGGAAAGGCATGGTTTGGGAGACTTCTTTGATAAATATTAGAAAATATTTAGAAATAATTGGGGCATTTTCAATGCAAAAAAAAATTGTCTCCTCACTTTTAAAAATATAGGAAAGAGATCTGGGAAATAGGACCTTTCCATCCATTACATTCTCTGCCACTCATATTTCATACCTTTGTACTGATGATTCAGTCCTTCTCCAATCTGTTTCTTTATCAACACAGTATTTCCAAAGTGTTAACAAGAAGAAACTTCATGATCATTAAAGCCCACATATCACAAAGAATACCAAAGTTCACTACATTATTAAGATCAATATATTCCACGTGTAGATAAGAGCTGAACTATTGTTCCTGTAACAATTAAGTATATAACCTGAAAAAGATCATTTTGCTTTGTTCCATTTTTGAAATTAGGCTTCCCTAAAAAAAAAAAAAGCCATAAAATGTATAATCTGCTGAGGTTTTCTATGCTGAAAATGTTTTCCATTAGGTGAGACATGCTCAGTGTTGGCTATAACAGCATTTTATTAACATCTGAAATACTTAGATACAGGATGTTTAATTTAGTTAGTAAAAAGTCAACACTTTCCCAATTCAATACTTCAGATTCTTCTTGGGTTTTTTGCTTGTCTTTTGGTATAATATGGAGACAATATATTTATTATTTTTCTAAGAGAGCTGTGTTCAAAATTAAATGGAATGTGCTTTAGACAATATCTTTGTTTGTGGCCAAAAAATATCAAAGACTAGAAAATATTATCACTCATTTAAGAAGCCATCCTCACAGTGCCTAGCTGTATTTTACAGCACAATCAAATGTCATCCTTCCTAAACCACATTATAATTTTTAAAATACTCTTTCTTCAATGAAATTAAGGGAATTGACAACAGCAGGTGTTACACATTTGATTTACAAATAAAAAATGGATGCCCATAGAAACATAAACTTCCTGTCAAAAAAAAAAATCCTAGATAACTTTTAATGACCTCTGCCTTTTCTGGAGCAGTGGTGATGAACTTCAGCCCTGTATCTGATGTGACTGCTCTTTTTGGAGGCTTATCAATGCCGAAGAACAAAATTTCTTCTTCATAGAGAGGGCACGGGTTTCTAAGACACAGCGAACTGCTGAAACATTTCTGTGAAGACCTTCAGAAAGTCTCATGCACGATGTCCAGTGTATTCAGAGGTGCTATCCCTAAATGTTCAGCCATCACATTTGATCATGCTCATGACTTTATGTGGACATCTTCAAAACACACCACATTCATTTTCAGAAAAAATGAAAGCAGGAGGTAAATCTGACCGCACTTCTTAAACCAGATTATTTAAAACTCAACATGGTGTTCTTATTAAAACCAGAGATGGCAAAACATACAAATATATTTGTTCAGAGAACAGAATAAAGAAATAACATTTTTTAAAATAACCTGTCTAAATTTCTCAGCATTTTTTCTCACACAGGAGAGAATGGGATGAGTCAGTATAACTATTCCCATTTGTTAGACACGAACCCACTACAGTGGCCCTTACCACTTTGCTCAGAGTCACAAAGTGGGAAGAGCTGCTTGCACACATTGCTTCTTTCCATCAAGGTACTCTCCCCTTACTCCTCACTTCAATATCCAGAAAACCTTCTCCCCTCTCCCTGTGACATTGCTTTCAACCTTTTTGTGCTGAATAATATTAATACAAGGTGAATGGAGAAGGGGGAGGATTTATATTTACTTATAGCCTAAGTTTAGAAACCAAACTCGTAATGCCTACATCAAGGGACACATCTTCCAAGCGTCCCATAAAGCCAAAAGACAGACAGAGAAAAAGGTGCAGCCTGAAGTCCGTTCAGAGCAGGGTGCTAACTCAAGCGCTCCAGCTGCTATTCTGGTAACACCCATCCACCTCCGAAAGCAAGCACGCTTCCTATCACAGGCTAATGCTGGGGGTGATGTGAATAGGACCTATGTTACATATTTATAAAGAATTTCTTTCCTAGCCTGTTTCTTCAAATATCTAACTTTTTTTTTTCATTTTCTAATATGAAAACAATATTTTGTCCAATTACCATTTATAATAAAAAATTTTTAGCTGGGAAATTTAAAAGACCATTGTAAGATACAGATTTTCTTCTGTAAAAACCAAGACAATGTGTTATAGAAGTAGTAAGATGAATTCAGACCCAACAAGAACTGGGCTGTTTGTGGATTTACCTTTTGGCTTCTAATCAAATTGAAACTGTTCTTAAAAAAGGAAGAGGAGAGCTACAGTGTGTAGGCTAGGTAAACACGTTCAGCAGGCCTGAAAAATGAGAAGGGCGTGAACAGAGCAACTTCTATACATCTGTACTGTAATATAAAACTGTTAATAACCTCAGGTCCATCCAAAGACCTTCCTCGGTGACACGAAGTACAGGTAGTATCAAGAGGATCTGGCACTGCATTGCTGCTTAACAACCACACAGTCTTGCTAGTGTGTGGCCCTGCTTTTCACTCCTGGTGATCTTGGCTTATGATCTATTTTGAGCTACCTGCAGTGGGAGTAGTATGTCCATCATTCAAGATACCTGTAAGACCTATGTAAAACAAACCGTGAAAAATTCAGGATTATATTTCACGTATTCAGAGGTTTCTAACTCGAGTTATGGAGGGTAGACAGAGAAATATTCTCTGAAAATGTCTCGGTTGATCTGAAAGTTTGGTGTGGATGTTTTGCAGGCTTTGATTTTGAAATGTAGTAGATCTTTGAATGCAGATACAGTGCTACCTCTGGCACCTGGAAACCAAGAAACACTTCGGAAACTTTTTTCTTGAAGATTGGTGATCTGAAAGTGTACAGAATACAAATCTGAAGTCCCTGTAGAGTAAGTAGAAGTGTGGAGTTAATATTTTGCTTATAAAACCCGAAAAGATTTGTCAATATTATTTGACTTGAAAAACAACCACAAAATAATTTTTGCTAACTACTAACAATGGCATTAATACCTTGAAATACAAGAAGTACTTTCAATAGGAAAATTATTCCATGTAAGTATGGATTTGCAACTATAGTCGCCTCATTTGCACATTGTAATGGATTAGCTAGTGTGGCTCAGGATTGTATTATTACCCTCTGCTGAATAGGATGAAGATATAACCTGCTTGAGCATGCCATAAGCATTAAATGTGGCTGGTGTGCCCTATCAGCACTTCAATCAGACACACACGGAGGGAAGCAGGACTCCAAAATTTCTATACCTGTTCTTCTAAATTCTCATTTCAAGAATTAATTTTGAGTATCATGGGTTAAAAAAAAAAAATTTAAAAAAGGCTCATTGTTTTAAATAAATGGATCTCTGTTCCCTGTTCATGGTTTCAGTTTTAAATAACGGGTATAATCCATCCATCAGTGCCATAATAATCACCTCAGGACTTTTTGCACAGAGAGTTTGCAGATCTGACGCCCACTGGTGTACAGGCCCCCAGTTTTCAGTAGCTCAAACTGATAATAATATTCGGGGATGGGGGGATTTTCACATATTTCCAATGAGCTGTTTTGTAGAAAATATTCAGTGGTGCAATAATAAAGGATTCATTATTCCAAGTACTTCATACTTTGTGTGCCCTATATGCGTATAAAGCCAAGAACCCAGCTGGGCTGTGAGGGAAAAAGCGACAGGTGCATTCCTGTAGGCTCTTATCCAGGATCATTGTGAAAGGTCTCAAGCCATGAAGCTCTAGTTACCTCCCTGGGACTCTTTCCCACAGCTGATGCTGAAATTTTTTTCCAATATTCATTCTGAATATAATTTTATATGTGATTTGATATAAGAGAAACCACTCGGATAGGAAGGTCTTTTCCGTGGTGACCTTGAAATAAAATCCCACATTTGCACAATGGGAAGAGTTTTATGAGTGACAGACCATAAAGGATAGCATCCCTTTCTGAACAAAAATTCTGAAATCCTATACCTGCTTTCCAACAAGTTCCCAGGCTGTTCCAAGCTATAGAACAAATAAATCCAACATGTTTTTTTCATTATCTAAATTATTAGTCTCAGAATTGCTAAATACTTTACCTGGGTAGCATTCAAAATGCAGAACAGATAGCTGAAAACAAGACTTGTTTCTTCATGGCTTATTAACATGAGGTAGCCTATCGTCCAGGTGATTCCAAGCACTACCACTATAGAGATAGTGCCAATCATCTTTTGCATAAATGAATCCTTTTTATTCCTATAAACACACACACAAAAGTGATTAAATATTTCTCTATACCATTTAATACCTTTTTGCAAAGACGTGTTATTCAGATGAGTTGAGAACATACACCTCCCTACATTTGTTTGATGTATCATCTGGAGAAGAAATTCGGAAAAAGAAATCTAACCGAGTTTATCAGAATAATCTGTGTTTGGAGTATGTAGCTTGTACAAATCTTTCTTTAACAAAAACATGAGGTTTACCGAGGCAACAAGAAGCATTGAAAATTAGCATGTTAGCTTTTTAGAAAGCTTATAACTTCAATACAGATGTGCTTAATTTTCAATATAAGAATAAGCTGCCAGTGAATTTTGGATATCCAGTTTCTTTCAAGCCTGAGGGGAGTGAGAGATAAGGTATTTTGTTTGTTCCAGCTGTGAAAATTGTACATAAAAGGAATGAAGAAATGGTGCAAAGATTTGTTGAACAGACCAGTTCTGTGGGATTAATAAAAATTAAAGCAATCCCCTTTTAAATAATACAAGATACACTGGAGAGTTTGTGACACACAGCCTGTGACAATACATGGAGTGTTGATGTAAAACTGAGCAAGTAAATCTGCTTCAAAGCTGCTAGAGAACTGGCCTGGTGTCCAGATGTGCTGAGAAATTCTTAATTCTCATTTGGCTGGACCCAGCTCTGCTCTCACTTATATGCATTTAACTGGGGGATACCCTTCATTGAAGTCAAGTTGAATGACACTGCAGCCAAAAAAAGGTGGCAAAAGCCTCAAAAGTGTTCATTGATACACACTTGAACAAAGTCTGACCCATTGCAACAATGGAATCCATTTTGTGACTGCTTTAAGTATACATTTCTTTAAAACAAAAGATTTTGTCAGAAGTCTGAGCTCGTGACAAGAAAGTCTGAGCTGGTGACAAGAGACCAAGGAATACATTTGCTGAAAGATCTGAGGACTCCTATGCCATCTCACCTTGTCAAATCCTCTTTCTTCTTCCATATCACAGAGACACTGATCTTGATGAAGACGATGATGTTAAACAGGAGTATGAGTGCGGCTGGCAAGAGGAATGACCACAACATGGGCTTTTGCACGCTGAAATTCTGATTGTGATCCAGTGCCGCGAGCCAGCAACTTTTAATATAAAGTGAGACCATTTCAAAAGATTTGTTAGACACAGTATTCAGAATACCAAAACAAGACAAAATAATATTCCACTTTTCATCCTGAAACGCCTCATAGCGCTTCCTAAGTCTTGTTAACCCATCTCTGAAAGGCAATCATTCCTTGAGAACTGAGGGCTTTCAATCTGAGGGCATACTTCACTTTCTCTGGGGAGTGCAAAATGATTTATCAGACAAACTGCATAGAGAAATATAGTAAGGTGCAATATAGCTAACCAAATAGATACCTGGCCACCATATGCAAGTTTATCTTTAGAGTGTATATTGTAGTAGAGGTAAAGAGCAATAGGGGACACGCAATGGAGAAAGGCTGAAACAAAAACAGGGACAACTTCAGGAGGACAGGGTTATCCTGCAGTAATCTTTACCTCTTTTTTTTTTCATTGCCAAATAATCTCAAGTTAGCAGTCAACACTCCCTAAACGAGTATCATAAGATGGCCACCATGTGGAAGGGGGGTTGTGTTTAAATTCCCAAAAAAAGTCTACCTTTGTTCTGTATCAGCTACAACCACCAAGGTGCACTGTAAGGCTGATAGCCTGCTTTGGTTTGTGGGCACTCAAATGAATACTGATACCAAAACCATAGGGTAAATAGGGATATAGTTATGCTGGCCAGAAAGATTTTACATAAATGGGAGGATTAAGTTTAGGTACTGAAATGCAGTTATGCACTCAAACAAAGGTCTTGAATTTCAGTCAGGCTAAGAGTATCTACAACTTCCATTTAACGTCACAGGGGATCTTGCAGCAGGATTCAAGGCAGATACAGATCCAGTACCCTAAATCCTTAGTGAGGAGAAACTGCAATTCCTTGTAGTGAATGTTTAGCTTGAGTGAAGAGTTTTGTTTTCTTTTAAGTGCTTAAATATACAAAATAATATACCAACAATAAATCTAGAATTGTATTAATAATAAGGCATCACAAAAGGTGTGGGATAGCAAGTGTTGTAATAATACTCGAACTTACAATTCTTCCTGTCGGTAGTTTAAAGCTTTTCCTTCTCTGTAAGTAGCTCCAAGTGTTATTGCAACTACCACAGCAGGGATTCCTAATTAATAGGAGAGACATTAGCAATTTACTGTTTGGTTGCGTAGCTGTACCTCCTTTCCACACAAATAGCTTCTTGCCTCCAAAAATCCATAGAATTTAAGAGCTCTGTTTCATTTGCCTTGCACTAGGCTAAGTGGGTTTTCCATAGCCTAGAGAAAAGGTAGGGCTTGAGGGTTGTGAGCGCTGTTTTTCTGAGGACAGCTCATGTCCATGACTTGCTGATTTTTGCCATTAAAGAGCTTCAACACAGCTTCCACAGGACAACGCCAATGGTGATAGAGCAAACTCCTTCCTGTGCTGTAGCCAACTCCCTCATCACGGTTGTACAATCCTCTACCCCCTTGTCAGCAGTGAGAAACCAATTTAAGAAAATTCTGCACCGAGCACCATTACATTTCATACCAGCTTGTTACCACTTTTGCCCTCTGAGAAGCATGGCAGCATGGGCTTGCCTCCTCAATGCCTTTGCTTCACTTCGTGTCTTCCATCTCTCCTGCCTACCTGTTCACTAAGCAGCACGTCTCATGGGAAGGAGCCTTCTGCAAAAGTTTTTATTTGGGAAGTAAACTTGCTTCATAAAGTCTGTTCCTCCTTCAGCCCTAACAGAGTTCTTCTGACTGTCAAGTATTTGCTGTGCTCTCAAAGTAGATCTAAAGAGATCTACTACTAAAAGTCAGTCAGAATCATGCTCTTTTGGACATGTGTAACTAGTCACAGGACACAGTGAAGAACCTTATGCTGTGCTATCATGCAAATATACATGGAGCACAGTGACGCATAGCCAGACAGCTTTTGCTGAACATTTTCTGGCTTGCACATGCAGTCCAAATTCTAAAGGTTTTACAGGAATTGCCTCTACCTCCACCCAAATGCAAACCATAATAATGAAACAACCAGGATCTAAAACTGCTTGGTAGGTGCCATCAAGACACAACACACCACACAAGCTGAATACACAACGTGGAGAAGGCAGGTATTCCTGTGCTCTATCAGAAAAGTTTCTTGGAGGAGGCTGAGATTTTTACTTTACCTAGTGGGCTTCTGTCTGCATTCTTCAGTCCTCCGAGTAGTTCCCTTGCAGCTCGCAGTGTTGCTGCTAACTGCTGTACTGATTTAAGAATGCGCTCTTTGCTTATTAATAAATAATATGTCACAAATAATGCCAGTCACTCCTTGCTTTTGCATGTACGCAAGGCTCTGGCTGAGATCATGACGAATCTCAGAGATGTCTAAATGAAGAATTTGAGCCCATATATGCAATCACCATATCTGAAAGATTTTTTACTTAATTGACAGAAACAGATTGTTGAATGCCTTGATTGCTGGGCTTTGATTAGTGTGAAAATTTCTCCTGCACACAACAGACCTATGTTGCTGTGCCAGTGAACAAGCTCTCAGTTTCAGTGCCATGTCAGGACAATGAAAACAAGCTCCGTTTATACCAGTAGCGTGAGCAGTGGCAGGAGATTATTTATTAAATCACGTTGTGCTAAATGGGAGAGATACTGAGAGAGAACTGGAGAGATTATAATTGCTCGCTACTGATCTCCTATCTTTACAACTCTCCCTGAATGTACTATGTACTGATACTTTGGTAAGAGTTGCCATATATATGACTTTAAATCTTACCCCATCCAATTACTGACATGGTTACGAGGAAGTGTCCAGGCAGGGGCTTCATGGCTCTAAGCAGCAGTAAGTACAACTGTGCACAATTGAGTGCCGTCCACATAAATGTCGCCAACAAAAAATAGTGCAGTAGGACAGCCACGGCCGTACACCGGGAGTCTGCGGGGGGATCTACCAGGTCAGATGTGAGTAAGGTGTTACTGGCGGTATCGTAAGGAAGGCGTTGCTGGTAGTAGCTGGTGGTGTTGCTGCTGTGATTCCTGGCGTTTTGGTTTTCAATTCCAGAGATGAAGATGATGTTAAAAATCAGCATGGAGAAACAGAGACTCACTAACATCCATGTTACAGACAACCTCCGAGTTTTCCTATTGGTAGGAATACATTGAGGAGAAAATTAGAGCAAAATAAGAAAAATTGTAAAATATTTCCTCATTTCCATTGATATTAAAGGCAAGCTAGAGTGTGCAGTCTTTAATACAGAGAGAAAATAAAGCAATAACTTGTTTGCAGAATTCTACACCATCAGTACTCTCAGACAGTTTACCAAATCCATCAGTTTTGTCTGATTTCAACTAGAACAGAGAACACCCAGCACCTTTTAGGACTGGGCCTTTTCCAACAGCAGTTGGGCTGCATTTTCTTTTTTCCACTCTTCTCTTTTTAGAATCCTTTCCTTCAGTGTTAAGAGATGAAGTAGCATAAGACAAGTATTTCTAAACAGTCTTCAAAGTACAAGAGAATAATAAACCTCCACTTTCAAACGCTGTCTTATAAATGCATTTAAAAGGCAGAGTCTGGAAGCTCCTACAATCTTAAATACAATGACCTTGATGATATTGCTCCAAATCTACATTAGTGCAAGCAGGGAGAGAAACATGCATTCGCCTACGATAACTACAACTCTGTTGGCATGACTTTGCTCCTCGTTCAAGGGGGAATCACATGACACCATTAATAATGGGCACGTCCATCAAGGAAGTTTGCTGCAATTGTACTTGAATTAAGTCGCTCACAATAAAACTGTAGCACAGGCAGTGTACATAACTATATATACATTGCTGTATAATCATGGTGCGTTGAAATCATCTGCTCTCTACACACGTTTTATGAACAGAAGGCTGTAGAGTATAGAAACTGTCAAATAGGCATCAGAAAGCAGAGTAACATTTAAATAGGATAGCAAGAAGAGAACCTGAGGAACAACATACATGCTTCTACATGAATGCTAAAAGTCTAAGCAATAAGACAGTGGGCTGAAATGACTAGCCTTAAATAAGGACACCAACGTAACAGGCATATTGGTAACCGGCTAGAAGAAAGATAACTGATTAGACGTTATAATACCAGGGTACAGGGCATACAGGAAAATAAAAAGGAGGTCATGCTGGTGGTGGAATAGTGTTACACATTTTTAAGTGGGAGTAATGAACGAAGCATCTCAATGTGTAGCGCGTAGCATGTACCAGTGTAGCAATAATACAGCCCTGGGTCTGAGTTGTCAACTGCCTGGCCAACAGAGACGTCAGCAAGGCAGCAGGGGACATTAAACTCAACAAAAATGCCAGACCACCCTTACCCTGTGTAGATGGGACAGATGTCATTCTGGGACATTACCCAGCGATTAGACATGGTGATGGGAGCCCACGGTAAAAGCATCAGCCCTGACCTTGTCCTCAGTAGCGCACGCTGCCTGCTTTGTTATCTTATAGCTGGTGAGCTGCCCTGTCAAAGCGATGGAAAGATTTTTTTCTGTTCAGCAGCCGTGCCCAGAGTTTCCTACGAAAGGCTTGGCCTTTTGCCATACGGGGCTCTTCCATACTCTGTTACATCATTTCTTTTCAAAGGTCACGTTTTTGAAGGTGGACCTATTGAATAATAATCATATATATACTTATATCCTCACATTTAAAGATCAACATTAACAGAAAGGTTAAATTTTCATCAAGGTGAGTGGCATGGCTGAGACACTTCGTGTCTTTGCTTTAACTAGTAAGCCACACTTACTTCCCAAGCTGTGCTACGTGATTAGCTCTTTTTTTTTAAATATTATTTGCTGATCAATAATATTGCAATATGTTCTAAAGTGGCTACTCTCTTTGTTTTCCTCCAACTATATACAGAGCAAAATATCATCACTTAGTGTAAAATACTTGCAGTTTTACATCTTCACTCTTACCTAGTGTATATTTGAAACAAAATGGTAATGACCAGTCCAGCAATGGACAATCCAACACCAATGTAAGACATATACTCCAAAGGCTTTGCATATTTATATTTGATCTGAAAGGCCTAGAAAACAAATTGTATCAGTTATAAGATGAGAAGAGATAAATTTCTTTCTAAAATTTGTGTTTCTAGTTGCACATAGAAACAAAAATGTTTTAGTAGAATTATGACTGTTGCTATCCACTGCCAAAATTTTCAGACCACACAGAATTATTCTGCGCCTCAAAACTAGAGAAGCTTGTGAAGAACTCCAAAAAGAGACTTAACAATGTCAATCAAATATTTAGCAAAATAAGAGATAAAATTATTCATAGAACAATGCAAGGTGACAGAGACTGGAAAAAGTAGGTTTGACTTTTTGTACTGATGTGCATTCTGAATTTTGCCTTCTGAGGATAAGGTCTAAGGTAAGATGTTACAAAGAATTACAAATCAAAACCGGTCTTTGTTTGCATAGTGACAATAAAGCAGCAAGTAAATGTCTTCAGTGAAACAGAAAATACTGTTGTCTTTACAGAAAAGGATGGGAATCTTCTCTAGAATATACTCATTTTGTGCAATAAGGACATGCATAAGATAAAGGGAAGTACAGAAACAAGTAAATATTACAAATATGGAAATGCTGTTCTGTAAAGACAGAGTAGAAAGAAACTCTGAAACCCTGGCACTGCTGAAGTCCGTGACCAGATATATGATTTTACCCAGGGAGTGTTTTGTTTAGAGAAGCTGAAAAAAATACTGAAAGAATAACGAATGTCAGAAACAGTCAGTCATTCCTAAATAGTTTTGTTAGCACAAGAGGGCAATATATAAAACTTAATGGTAGGAGGCCTAATATTTACAGAGCGATTGCTCTTTGTAAACATATAAGCAAAGGACGTGGTTAATGCTAAATACTTTATTTACGCAGCACAAGGCAGCGCCACAGCCAGCCCAGGTCCCAAACTACTCCACTCTCCATCTTGGGGCACTTTAGGCTTTAGACACACACTCATTTAACAACCAGCGGCAGCAATGGGGGTGCAGAGCTGGCGGCTACCGCAGCTGAGCGAGGGCAATGAATTGTGCCAGCCCTTCCCTGCTGCTGGGGCGCACAGGCAGGTGGGCACGGCCACCATTCCTGTCTGGGGAAGCCAGGAATCACCAATACATTTGGCTTTCCAGCATCCCCGGGACAACTCGCACGTCCCAGTTTGCCACCTCTGCCACAGAAAAAAGTACGTGGGGACATCTTAAACTCCTGTGCCTTCTAGATCCGCTCTCCTACACCCTTACATTGGCAAGCTGTTCTTAACAGTTGAGGACAACCAAAAAAATGAAAGAAAAGAAACCCCAAACTCTTCCCATTCAAGAAAGGACAATGCCCTACCATCAGGACAGCAAAATTAGTAGTGTGATTACACCTGCATGTCAAGAACTGGTCTCTTCCTTTCGCACAGCCAGCAGTGCTCCAGTCGTTGACAGTATAGTCCCAAAAGACACAGGCATGGTCACGCAGCTGCAGTTCAGATGTGTTGAACTATGGATTGGGATTGCAAGGAGAAAAAGTGGCTACAGAAACATAAACAGATATGCACCAGCAAACGGCGTGTACTGACCAGTTATCCTCTGGAAGGGGAGCTGACAGCTACTAAGTGATTTACAGGGTTTCCAGTAAACCTTATGAACGATATCAGTAAGAGCATTATTTGGCATTTTGAATTTACTTTGTGTGCCTTTCTCAGTCAAGCTTGCCAATGAAATTACCCCTTTCTGTGAATTATTCAGGTAATTATGGTTCAGATGCACACTGATTAGGCATTAAACAACTGCCAAACGAATTCTGCGTAAGCCAAACAGCAGCTTTCAGATTATTAGTACTATTACATTAGCGCCAACCGGAGCTGAATCCACACTGTAACAGGAAGCAAACAACGATAAATGCCATGAACCATCCGCTCCCCTCCTGCAGCACGGCAGTGCTCATGCAGTCATGTGTCAAACTGCATACAGTCGTTTTTACACAACATACTTCTGCAGGGTGCTGCAATTAGAACTGCTTTTTAATAAGCAACGAGCAGCTTGAAGTGCAAATAAGTAGTGAAAGCAACGATTCATACTACTAGGTAGTTCAATTAAAAATGAGGAATAAAAGTGGGAGTAAAAAAAATTAATTACAAGTTTGTTTCAGGGATTTCTTAGAAATGACATGCGTTTCTCAGATCACTTAACTGTATGGATCCATGATGATCATTACTGATCTATCATATGCACATATCTGAGCTTAAAACATTTGTTAAATATTGTAAGAATCAGCCAACTATGGTTTTCTGGAGAAACCATGCTAAACGTGAGTACATATTATCTACAGATTCAGCTGGGCACTCACATAGAGCATTTCCTGCAAGAAAGCAGTAACATCTGCAATCAGTTCCTGGGGGAGGAAGTCAAAACAAAACACTCAATGATTTTAACTGGAAGCAGGAGTTAAAAGATAGTATGAAAAATGATCACTCCCCACATTGGTAGGTGTATTGGGCTATGCCAGTCATGTTGACTTTTTTGTGTTTTCAAAAATGTTGACAGTCTTGTGGAAAGAAAAGTTGTCCTCCAGGGACCTAGCTTCTTTCATTCTTGATTTAGGACTAATCTACCCTAGTACAAATGCACTCTGGTATACCTATAACTTTTTATGGAATGCAGTTTTGCTTGCCAACATCCTAGTTTAGCAGTACCGAGTTAGTAACATCAGGTGTTAAATACGAAAACTGGAAAACGTTTTCTATGCCACATTATCTAAATACCCTTTTTTTATGTCACCTATACATCCCACAAACTTTCTCAACTGTTTATTGCCAGAAGTCAAGGCAGGATGCCAAAAAAACCCTCTCTGCTTGAGCCTCCCTAAACCCTGAAGACAGGTAGTAGGGCAAGGGCAGCCTCTGGTTCAAACTGAAAACGGCATTTCTTAGGAGGCTTACCTTGGGACTGAAGGCTATTTCAACACTGCTGGTTCTTCCACCATAAATGTTGCCAGAAACGATTTGTTTAGAGAAACTACGGTGACTCCGATAAATCCTTGACTGGAAGAGTTTGTCATTTTGATACAAGACAAAGCCAACTCTTCCATTGTCTGCCGAACCTTTGCGTCACAAACAGAAAAGTAGGGACGGATAGCAGATATTAGAGAAGCTGGTGCCTTTGAAGAAGCCTACGCTATGCTGATTCACACATCCAGCATTTACAGCAGATTTTTGTTTAGATATTTATTTAGAATCCATTTGAGAAGTAAAGAAGAGCTTCTCTTTCCATTAATCTCAAGAAAGTCATCTTTGATTTTTGCTAAGTTGGAGCGTGAAAATAGTTATTATCTTAATGTCATTTCTGGGGAAAAATACTGGTAATGAGGAAAATCATAGAATGGTTTAGGTTGGAAGGGACCTTGAAGATCATTGAGTTCCAACCCCCCTGCCATAGGCACTTCCATCTTCCACTAGACCAGGTTGCTCAGAGCCCCATCTAGCCTGGCCTCGAACACCTCCAGGGACGGAGCTTCCACAACTATATATAGATAATATCCTAAATCCCAATATATACACAAATTCCAAATGGATAGGCTTTTAATAACATGAAATAAGAAATAGTAACACCAGGGACATTTACAATTAGTAGGAAGTCAGAGGATAAAAGATGTTGGCTGGACTTTTGCCTTCACATCCAACTTTTGGACACTGTTTCTTTTGCACTCTTCTACCAAATTAGAGACATTTCATCTAAATTATTTAAATCACTAGTTTTAATTGTTGCTTAAGTGAGAAAGCAAAAATCCTAGTTTATATAATGGATTGTGTTCTTGATTTTATACTTTTTATTTAAGATCGAGAGACTCATTTGATCTCTCTGATTTGATCATCAAGAGAGACTACTGTAACTTTATATGTACAAAATTTCACAATTGTGCATTTAATATTGAAGAAATCTATTTTGTTTAAGACAAGCTGTGCATTCAATCTAGCTCTCTTGATGGAAGTGTTACGATATACAGGCATTATGATAAAGGCTTTAATTACATGATCACACTGTTTTTCCACAGGATTGTTGTCTGAAACAGGGAACAGAAAGGACAGTAACCAGTTAATAAACTATTCAGTGGGGGTTTTATTGTCATTGCTGGGGGTGTGGGGCTACCTGATTTATCTCTTTGAGTCTTTTCTAACCCTGGTGAGAGGACTGAATTATTCATTTCTCTGTAGGCTTGTATATGAACGATGTTCAGCATTATGATGTCTAAGCACTCCACAGACTTCACCTTCATTATACTTTTGTGCTATGATCTCTTAGTGTTACTGTCACTATACAGAGGGACTGAGGACAAGTCTGCTGGTTTCAGGTGTCTGGTCTGTAACTCTTGTGATTTTTAGCATATCATAGAAATGCGCATGTCCAAAGGTCAGCTCCCTCACACCCACCAGCTTCTGCAGCAAGTGAAGTGGAGGAACTATAAGTTGTTTTGTTTTGTTTCTTTTTTCTCCTGCGTGACACCAATTTATCCTCCAAGCACTGCAGAGTGTAAGTAATGGACATCTGGAAAAATCTCATGTGACCATGCCATTAAAGACTGTCCCAATATGTAGGTGTGAGGATGTGTATGTCCTGGCTGACACGTGACAGTAGTAGTAATTTTTGTTGAAATGGTTGATGCCTTTGGATTTCAGGCAAGGTACGTATGTACTAGCTCTTGATCTTGATGTCTGTAGAGTTATGGTCAAAGCTTCATTACATTCTCAATTTTAGAAAACAAAACAAATGAAAAAGTCCCAAACACCAAAAGCATTCTGGCCATTACCTGTACATGTGCATTAATCTATAAATAAGATTATCCAGCTCATTTGATAGGTGCATTTCATGTACCAATTTATGGAATCAGCATGCATAAAAACCAACATGTAATTGCTTATGTTGGCTAAGGGGTTTTTTTCCAAAGGAGATTTTTATGAATACTGATTCAAAATTTTCTGAGGTGCAGTTTTCAGTAGGAGGAAGAACTTACTGTTATTTATAATGTTGAACAGTATCTGAACTTCAGTACTGAGGTCATGAATAAGCCCGGAGACATTTTCCTGTATTTCTAGTTTGGTTGACTGATAATATCCCAGTGCTGTAACTGCAAAAATTAGCAGTGGATGCATTAGGATTTATAGTACATACCACCTTGTCCAGGTAAATCCAACAACACACACAGACTTACCTCTCTGTGCCGAAAACAGAATCGTAGAGGAGCTTAATTTCAGTGGAGCAGCCTGGATTGCAACATTGGGCTGCGAGATATTGCCAGTCAAAGAAAATTCTTCCATTGCTTTTGTGAGGCTGTATTGAAATAATGAGTGGGATAAAAGTTAGCATTACTTGTTAATATATGGCTACAGGTTCAGTTTCTGAGCTTCCTCTCTGATTTGGTTCTCCAGCGGGAGCTGCTCATCATTCCCTATCCTCGTCTTTTCTCCAAAGCAGAAAAATCCAACCAAAATTGTTTATGTTGGTATAAATCTACTGAATCAATGAAAATGCATATTGGAGTTGAAAGCTAAAAATGTTTTGACTTGTCCATGAACCTCTTTCATCCTGAAACAGAAGGGGAAATGCAGTTTACTACATCTAAAAAAAAATGGCAAAAGCTAGTGTTACCTTGTTGTAACATTGGCAAGATTGTTGTTGAATTCTGTTTCATTGGCATCCAAGAGTTGACTCACTGTAGCCATTACTGCCACAGATGCCTGAGACAAGCAGACAAAAAGGCAAATTAAAATGCAATTAAAATAAATCACCCCATGTGCTACATAGTGGATAGGCAAAGTAAGAACACTTCATAAGCATTGCTTGAAAGTACACACAACAGAGTAAACAAAGCACAGGATGCCATTTGAGAAAACACAAGCTTTGCACCAATGGGTTCATAGGTACCACACTTTTATTAATTTTGACAGTAAGCATTAAATGATTAACTTAAACATCAAATGATGCTCGTATAAGAATGTCAGATACGTGCAAGTCTAAACTGCTGATAAGAAACAAATTTACGCTCAGCTCTAAGCACTGAGCCAGCAGTGATCCCACAAGTTTGCACTCAAGGCCACTTAAATAACTCTGCTAAATGGCAAAATGAATACAGAATCACAGAATGGTAGGGATTGGAAGGGACCTCTGGAGATCATCTAGTCCAATCCCCCTGCCAGAGCAGGTACACATAGAGGAGGTTGCACAGGATGGCGTCCAGGCAGATTTTGAATGTCTCCAGAATCAGAGACTCCACCACCACCCTGAGCAGCCTGTTCCAGTGCTCTGCCTCCCTCAAAGTAAAGAAGTTCCTCCTCATGTTTAGATGGAACTTCCTGTGTTCATGTTTGTGCCCATTACCTCTTGTCCTAATGCATTTGGTTGTGGTACTATAAGAGGAAGGAGAGTGTTCCTTCTGCTGGTAGAGTGGGGACAGAACTGATATCCCGATTATTAAGCCACAGAAGTCTTATTTTAGTCTTAATAAGTCTCACCTGAGAGTCTTCTGAAACATTTGGCTTTTTCATAATCTGCACTGCGATGTTCGCAGCAGCAGAGATGTTCTGTGTGGTCAGTTGGTCTGGCATGGAGGTGAGGATTTGAGTGTTCCCTGCAATAGCTGAAACATTGCTGGAGTCTGCAGTTTCAACCTGTTAGGAAAATGCCATTCACCAGAAAGAAAATGAGAAAAGGAAAAAGAGTCACCACTTTTATAACATTCTCACATAAAATAAGAATGTACAAGTAATTGGTGGTCTAAATTGTTTCTGTTCCTGTCAAGTACGTGGCCTTTGTCAATTCTCCCTAGGGGATCATTTCATGGACTCACAGAATAGCTTGGGTTGGAAGGGAGACCTGGAGGACCCCTATCCCAGCAGGGCCAGCTGAGACCAGGCTGCTCAGGGGCTCACTTTGAATATCCACAACCTCCCTCAGAAAACTGCTTGTGTTTGACCAGCATCAAGGGGAAAAAATTTCTCTTATCTAATTGGAATTTCCCATGTTGCCACTTGTCTCCATTGCTGCTCATCCTAAAACTGCACTTCTCGAAGAAGAACTTGGCGCCATCATTCTCCACACCTCGTGGTGAGGTATCTGTAGACAGCAGCAGGACCTCCTCTTTGTCTTGAGGTCATTGAGCCTATAAACTTCTGTACACCTTTCACTATTCCTTAAATAACCAGAACTGGATTTTTTGAAAAGCCATCAGAGGAACTTGAGAAATTATATCTGGAATGATCGTACTTCACAGTGCTCATAACCTGCACTGAGAACATTATCCTCACTTCAGTAAATTGTATATAGTGTCAGCTTGGAACGAATGTAGAAAAAACAAAGAAAATATTCTGGTGCTGGAGACGCTAGTAAGAATTGCTAGAAGCACTGGTTGGGTCAGTTTGAGTCAGTTAGCACTTAATGGGTAGACCGTAAATGTCTATAGTATCTTAAGAGTCTGAACACAAAAAAAGATGAGTCATTAGCTGTGTATGAAGGTATAGCTACGTAACAATAAGACTTAAAGAGATGGAAAATCTGCTAATCATCTGGAGAATTTCCTTTGTAGGCTATGGAGAACAACTAAACAGCGTATCAAGTCATCCACCCCTTTTCTAATCCAGTCAATGAATAGCTCAACTGAATAGCTTCAATAACTGAATTGTTCTCAAATTGTTTATGTTGGGAAGCTATCAAAATCAAGATTAATTCAATCATGCAGCTCTGAAGTGTTTATAAAGCTTGGAATGGTAGGAAAGAAAGGTGACTTGAACAGGGAGGAAGGAAATTTGCATTTATAATTGCTGGAGATGGTATTATTTAACTTAAAAACATCTGCATATGCACCATGAACGAACAGTACATCGTGAACGCCTATTTCCGCTATCCTTACTTCTGACTTTTAGCATGACCTTGTGTTCAAAGCAAATATTTGTATTTAAAAGGGATAAAATCCTTTTAAACCTGGGCTCTGGATCGCTAGCATGACCACCTCCTCCTGCCGTTGCCTTGCATTCCCCCTTCCACCCCGGGCTGCCCGAGGCTCACTAGATGGCAGCACGACATCACAACGCGGAGCAAAACCCCAAATTACCAATGGCGGCACAATAAGCTCATGTGGCAACCTTAAGTTGTATCTTATTAGCATTAGAAATAGCTACTACTAATATTATATAGTATTTTAGAGAAGATTTGACATTTGAACCATTTAGTGGAGGCTACATACTGGGAAAATACAATCTTGATCTCAAGGGTTTCCCATCAAACGATCCAGGCAGGCAAAGCATTGGCTTGAAGGTACAACAATAGGCAAGCAAAAATGCATGACGAAAGGGACTTCTCTTATTTAAAGGGACTGTAGCTAGTTCCTTTTTTTTTTTTTTAAACTGGGACTAGTGATAAGGAAAGGAAGCGCAGAAGCAGAAGAAGAGAAGCAGTCGCTGTCTGTAATGTGCTTAGTCATGTTCAGCTCTGCTTGTTTTGTAGATATGGCAGAGCTGAGCCTTAAAGCAAGGATTAGGGGTTTAAGGATTTTATCAGGAAGAGTTTGTCATTCATACAAGAGAGTTTGAATTTGAATTCTTGAGGGACAGAAGTGTTCAGTCCCCGTTCAGCGGATCACAGGACTTAATGGAAAGGCTTTGCTCTTAATCCTTCCTAAACGTGTCAGTGTCAGCATCATTTCATTCCCTCATACCAGTCTTCTCCAAATCCCTTCCCCTTTCTCGCTGATTTGGTATCCTGTGTCAGCATCACCTCCAATTGGAGGTCTTTGCTGCAAACTGGGAACCTGACTGAGGAAATTGCAGGCCAGTTAAGGAATATGAAATGGGATGCTGCGTTCAGGCAAAACCAAGGAAAATAAAGTAATCACCACTGGAAATTCAGGCTGTTTGCAAAGTAGGCACGTGCCAAGAATACCACTGGAAAAGGCTTTGGTCATTTGTTTTGCTTTCTGCAAAGTTTTAAGAAATGTAACACATATCTATTTCCTGCCTCAATTTCCTATCACTTTTTCTTTTTTCCTCAAGATGTTGCAAAATCTCAGACACTGTTTAAATAGTAATTTAAGATTACCTGTGATGCTAGGGAGTCCAGATTTTCATTACAATTCAGAATTTTGGGGGGCTCTAAAGTAGGAATTCTCCCTTGTCTGGAGCACAACCGGATTGCTATTGAAGTGTTACCTGTAATTTTGTAAAAGCAGATACGCGTTTAGTAGAGAAGCACTCACTCACATGCACATGACCTCATTGGTAATTAACACTGTACTGTGGGTGTGACACCCTATCCAGTGTTATTTTCTGTTTGCTTGTAAAATATTTGTCTTTCAGTGTTACGAGTGACCATCAATTATTTAACTAGTCATTGTTCTTTTAGAACATGTGTTTTATACTCGTACACACAATCTTGTCAGAGTGGCTGACACTATTCATGCCAAATTCAGATAGGTTTAGTTACACTAGAGTTGCAGAAACACGTCTCTTGAACAGGAGGCACAGGCATCAGCACTGAGCTATCGGAAAGACTTTTTATCATGTCCTGAAAAACACAGTTTGTGTGTTGTGAAAGAAATGCAAAGGGCACATGGAGCAGCCATGCAACACTTACTCCTCTACAAGGTCTCTGAAAGCTGAGACGGTTCGTAGAACCACAGGTGACGGAAAGCATCCTAAATCCTAATGCTAAATATTAGGATATAAACAGGTTATTTTTCTATTGAAAGGTGGTTCAGGAGCAGATACTAACTGACCCTCAGCCCAGTCCCAGACAGGCACGGATACGACTCGGTGTGCGTACCTTAAATTCTCTGTATTTGGAGTAGAGAGCTGTGTGGAAAGGTTTGCTCTCCTTCTGCCTGAGCTATGCTGTTCTGGGTTCAAACACCAGCCTTTCATCTGGTCTAATAATCTGATATCTTTCACAAACCTTACATTTACTTTTGGGAAGTAGAAGTGCAAGGAAAGAAACACATACCATTCACAGTATCAGCTTCACATTTTTCTTTGGAGTTGCCGTATTTACCCACTATAATTCGTTCAAAAGTAAGGTTTTTTACAATGCTTTCAGAAATGTTCACTGTGCAAGTACTGGCTTCACAGAAATTAACTGCACAGAAGAAAAAAAAAACCATATATCAAGATCAAATATTTTTAGTTCAAGGACAAATTATCACTTTTACAATATTCCAATCAAGTCACTGATCGCTACCCTTTCAGCTTGGCTGTTGAGTTAATTTTCAAGTCAGCTAATGGTTCATTCACCCAACCTGTACATCTTCACCTACCAAACAAGAATGCTAAAGGAGATGGTGTCAAAGGCATCTCTAAAATCAAGGTATATTACTTATTATATCTGCTGCTCTTCTATTGTCTACATAGACAGTTATTTCATACAGAAGGCAGACAGGTTGTTGTCCTTTGTAAATCCATGCTGACTGTTCCTGATTATCTTCTTGTCTTTCACATGCGTGGAAATAGACTCCAAGAGGACGTGCTCCATAATACTTCTAGGGCCTGAGGTGAGCTTAACTGGCTTATGGTTCCCCTATAAGAAGTCCTATAAGTCCCCATAAGAAGAAGTCCTCCTTCTTGCCTTTCTTAATGGTGGGCATAATGTTGGCCTTTTTTCAGTTCTCTGTGGCCTCCCTTGATCACCACAGGTGACAGATAGCAGCCCCACTGTGACATCAGCCAGGTCGTTCAGCAGTCTTGAATGAGTCCTGTCTAGACACATGGATTTGAATACCTTTGAGGTGATCCTGCCTTTCTTCTGACAGATGAAAGCCAGGAATAAGTTGCTACATTTATGCATGAATACGTATGCATTCATACATGAATACCTATTCAAGCTTTATTTTTTATCTTTATAGTTATTCAAGCCTTGATTTGAAAGTGTTTTGGGCTGGTTTATATACATATCTATACTACTTGGTTTTGGACTTACAAAGGAGAGTCCATCTGAAATAAAATTGTTTGATGCTTTTATCCTCACTGATGCAAATCTCAAATTATTGCAAATATTCTTACTTCAGTAGAATTGCTCCAGAATTTTAAATAAAAAACAACAAACAAACCACAAGTAGGAAGAAAACCAGGCCCTTTGTCGTGATCTATGAAGGAAAGTAACCATGACATAATGTACAAAAGGAATGAACTGTGAGCCAAGTGGAAATTTTCCATCACCATTGGAACAAAAGTAATTGGTTTACAAAAGTTGTCTACCCTATATGCCCTGCTCTCTCCTGCTGGCAATAAACCAGATTAATCTCCTCTATACACTCAACACCTGACTGCACTTCCTTCCAGCTTCCCCAACACCTTTAGCACTAGGTTCCCACACTCTTTATGTCCCATCATGGTTCAGCGCCCCCCACCTCCGTGTCCTACATCCATCTTTAGATTCCCAATACATAAAATATACATCTTTATTTTGTTAGCTGGTGGGGACGAGACAAATGTCATGGGTAGTTTAAAGCCATGCGTCTTAGCGGCTAGACTGGATTGACTGGCCATGTGGCCCCCACCTCCTCGCTGCCAGCATAAGTCCCCTTGCCTTTTTCTCAGTGAGGTGTTTACAGGGTTGGTCTTCTGTACCCAGCTAGGGATATGTGCAAAACTCATAGCATCTCAAGACCTTTAAGACCTGTAACCATCTATTGAATTTAGTTGAAACTGGTCAGCAAGTTAAAGTTGCCAAGAAGGTGGAACAACAGAAAGATGGGCAGTATGAACGTTCCTCGGGAAAACAGAGTAAAATACAGATTTTGTAAATGCAATAATGTTTGTTATTATTTCAAGTTAATGATGCCTGTCCAAACATTCTTATCTCATGTATTTTAATAACTACAGTTATTAAAATCTGTTCTTTAAGGCAATTCACAGCAAATCAAATACAGAATACCAGAGGAGTGGACACAGGGAATTACAGAGTCATCATGCTGGTTTGTTTCCTGTGCTGAAATCCCATCCACTATTATTTTATTTAAGCCAACTTCTCCGAAGAATTTTGCCCATATGTTCCAATCCATCATGAACCCATCCAATCTGTCATTGTCTGTTGGATGTGCTATCCATCCTGACATAAGGGAAATGACATAGGAGACCTGAAGTTTCCATCTACCTGGGAGTCTTCACCAACAATATTTTCCTGGATAAGCTGCAGATGTTTCAACGTCCTTTTGACCAAACGTGTCAGATCATTTGACAAAGGCACAGCTGACACATGACGGTGTATCCATGTGTCACACTGGCCACAGTGTGGGTGGTTGGCTTGGAAAGCGTGAGCTGGGGATCTTACCAGCTCTGGAGATACTGCCATTCAGTGAGCCACCACCCTCCCAGCATTGGCTGGGAGCACCCGCTCCAGTTACAGGGGTGCAGAGATGCCATTCTGTGGCAGAGGGGACTGAAATGGGAGTCAACCAGGACAGTGCTATGCCAGGGGTAGGAAATTTGACTCATCCAAAACCAGTGCCAGGGGCAGCGGGAGCTGCAGACAGGCATTGTCCTGCAGGGTGCGGAGCTGGACGGTGTCCCTTAAACACTGGCAGATCGAGACACGGCAATACTGGCTATTGAGGTCCGAATCAGATTTTCAGGTCCCTGTGATCTTCAAACAGAGGAATTCAAACAAAGGCCAAATTGGCTAGAAACAGGCCACAGACTGTTGAAACCTGTAATGCCTTCCCCAGATATATTACTCATTTGAAAGAGCAACAAAAGTGGGTGAAGGACATGGCCTCACCTAGCAAAAAAAGCCACGTCACTGCTGGCAGATCCAACCCTGCTAAGCAGGTCTTGGGAGGGGGGAGAAGATCAGGGGCCTCCCAGAGCAGAGGGGTTCCCAGAAATGACACCAACTGCTCGTGCTCCCTCACTTGTACTGACCTATCTCACAAAGAGATCCCACCCACTCCTCTGGGCACACGCAAGCTCCATCCTGACAGACGCCACCGTTGAGGCAGTAGCACGGAGGTGCCACGGGTTCTGCAGTGTCTGTGTAAATAAAGAATCAAAAGATTTATATATTCGTAAATACATATGTAAAAACACGTATCTAATTTGATGAAGGATAGAAACAAACATCATTTATCTGAAGCTTCAGGTTAAAAAACACTCAATTGAAAAATATATGTGACGCACAGTCTCGCCCAGGTACTCAGTCACTGGTCCCTTCTTACCCCTAAAACCAATGGCATGAACGTGAGGTCAAAGCTTTCAAATATTAATTTGCATTCCCACAACAATGTAGGTGGAAATAGTTCTGTGGAGCTGCTGGACGAGCAGGAGCGATGGTGTGGGCCTCCAGGCTGCCAAATCTCAAGCTGTTGAACCTGTGAAAAGCCCAAATTACTTCTGCAGGATTTCACAGGAGCAAGAAGGCAAAACAGAGCCACAGATTCCCAGTGCTGAGGGACCCAGAATGGTAACAAGGACATGGATAGTCACACATCCAAGAATCAGACTGAGATACTCTGATTTAAGCCAGTCATTATAGGATAAAGCAGATAAAAACCCATGCCCCAATCTCAGCCATAGCCTCTATCCACAGCCCAGCTCAGGTGCTGTTTTTTATTCTGTTTTTTAGCAGAAATAGTGGATTTTGTTTGAAGTAGTTGTTGCACAGGCTGCCATAGCTTCAGGGGTCAAACAAACACAGTATAAGCAATAGCAGAGAAATTGCAGATCTTTGAAATTTCTGAACTTTGAAATTGGTATTTGCTGTGTTCAGCAAGCTCTGAAAATGATAAGGTTTCTTAAAAAAGTGATTGGCAAATCTTGAATGGCTAAGGGGTATTCTGCAGCAGAAATTGCTCCAGGGAAGGGGTTGATGGTTCTCAGGCTCTGAGAAATAGGTCCAAGACCTGGGGGATGTCCACAGACCAAGGCTTCATAGCAGTTAATCTCACCCAGTCCCTAAGTGAAGGATGGAGTTGGAATCCCTTCCCATAAGGTTCATTCTGGAAATTGTGCACCTGTGCACTGGGTGCAGTCTGTGCCTTGAAATTATGCAGAAAACCGGAGCTGAGGACATTGTAGTGCATGTGTTTTGACACGCTGACAAATAGAGTAAAGCCAGAAAATTCAAAAGTAAACAGTGCTGTCAGGAACACATGTGCTATTGTATATTTCTAATGTTCTCACTGAACTAAAAAGATTGCTTAACTTCTTACTCTTTAATGGGATTCATATAACTGGGAGATTATTGCAAACTATAGGGGATGTGCCACGTGGCGGGGGTAATTCTGTTCTTGGCACGCATCGCTTGGCTCTTGCTCATGTTGTTGCTATTTAGCATTTGTGTTTCAGGCTGTCTCAGCTACATTACAGCCAGATGTCTATGATGACAGTGGAATAACATCTATGTGTCGCTAGGTAATGTCTCCACTAGCCATCAGCTTTTCAAAACACATTGTCTCTCTGTTGGAAATCTTACAGAAAGGAAAGAAAAACTCCTCCAGCAATTGAGATCCGGGTGGCCCAAGCTAAGCAGCTGCGGAGAACGGCTGTATCTGGGGGAGGTGGGTGCCTGCTTGGGCAGCTGTTGCCCCATTGCCCAGCAGTGCTGGCTCACCTGCCGGGCACATGCGTGTGGCACATGGGGACGTGTGGCAGAGGAGCGACACCGGGGCTCAGCCGCTTGCTTTGGGCTGGGGGCCTGAGAACCCAGAAAATGCTGGGGAAACTGCAGCGCAGCTCCGAGCCTTTGTCTTGCTTGAACACGTTCCCAAAGCAGCCAGGCAGAAGGTGACAGAGCAGGGTAATCTGGCGCAGAGGACCCCAAAACCAGGGAGGCAACGGTGTTGCCCTGCAAATGCACAGCCCCTGGGCTGCCTGCCGAGGAGCACGGCAGGGGAGCAGCTGGGGCAGAAGGAGTGTAAGGAAAGGGAAAGGTGAAAAGATAGGGCTGACACTCCTTTGAAAGCAGTAAAACAGAAAAGCATGAAGCTGTGGGGTAAAAAGTCCAGCATTTAGCCCTGGAGGTGCAGACACAGCTGCCATGCAGCCGGTGTAGCAAAGAGCAGGTGCCAGTAAACAGCATCAGCCTTACCTTTGCCTTCCCGAAAACAGTCCCTCTCTAACACAACGTGACACTCGTGGGATCTCTGTCAATGCTAGTCGAAACTCTGGGTCTGTTTAGTGCTTCCTGGTAACCTGTCTTAGGCTACTGTTCAAGGTCTCATGTACTATTGTAAAGCTTTTTTTTTTTTTTTTTGCAGAGGGAAATCTGTGTCTTTCACAAATACAAATTCCTGAGCTGACTAATGCAGTTATGTCTATCCCACACGCAGTACCACTCATCAGGCTCCAGTAATTGTGGCATTGGCTTAAAATCATGGGGTTCTTCTGGTTTTATTTTAAGAGTCAGAAAACATCTTTTTTTATTTGTCTTTGGCCTTTAAGTTTTGCAGACGTTAATCATCTCAAGAATCACATTGATTTTGATTGTATATATTTTTAAACTAAAACGAAAAATTCTTGCATAATACTATGTCATCATAAACTGTTGGGGTTTTTTTAATCAAACATCGTGGGAACGGTTAATGCTAATACTTGCGGTTAAAGTTTGGTTAAAGAAGAAACACTACAACTACGCACAACAAGCAATGCATCAGATGGGCATGGAGGTATTTGCCATCCCTGAAGCAGCTGCAGTTTAAATCCAGTTCCTAGCCGTTCGTTTGCCCGCAGTTGTGTAAATCATAGGCATAAGCAGAGGTGTCCCCAAGCTGCACTGAGGGTTAACTCCCTTCTCCTCTGGGTTTAGCTCCGTCAAGTCAAACAAAGCACTGAGCATATACTTATATTAGCAAAGGCAGATTTTTATTACTGACGGATGTTAAATAATTGCTGTTTACTTATGTGCCATTTCTTGGGCCTGGGTATGTTCCCTCCCTACAAATATCTGATAAATCTCTTGAAGTAAATATAACCTAATGTAACTTCATACATAATTTTCCCTAGGCTTCTTGGTCTCCCATCATATCTGACTCCCTGCTGGACAAGCACCCAGGAGTATCTGATTCTTTTTATGAATTTTGAATATAGGTCCACACATAATTTTGCGTCAGGTCAATATAGTGAGCATTTCGCTGAGAGGAAACACTGACAAGTTTTCTGCTCCAAGTTTGCACACAGAAGTGTCTTACGAGGGTGCATTGACCTGATTTTCAGATATAGAATATGCAAACCAATATCTCTGATAGTCTTTCAACAAATTCTTCTATAATGCAAGTTGCAATGAAAACATTAACAGGTGCTATATCAGTATGTTTTGCTTACATGCATGCAAACAGATAAATACATTTCCTCTTTAAAATATAATTTACTAGACTAGTTAGAGGTTTATTTTTGTCTTTTGAAAAATAAATCAGATTTCTACTGGAAGAGTGAGAAAATTTCAAGACATTTCTCAAAGCTGTATCAGAGGAATCATGTACAATGTAAACATGTTACAAGGAAAATATGTCAGAGATTTTTTTCCATCCTATTCGGTTTTACAGCAGAATGCAAAGTTTGGGGTACTTCTTTAAACATCAGTGTAAGAAGAAAAATGTGTCCACCTAAGAAGCATACAGCATGGATGCAATAATCTTTATCAGAAATCACGTTTAAATACTTAAGGAAAAAGAACGCAATGAGCTCAAATAGAGTTCAAATGGGGTAAAATTATATTTCTTACCTGTTCCAAACCTGAGGACAAGCTGCCAAATACACAGTGCCCAAAGGGTCACGGTCACTACGCAACAAGTAATTCCAACAAATATTCTGCCGCAGCGGAGTGAAGGCATGTTGTGGTGCAGACTGTCTGCTGTGCTATAAAATGGTATTATACATTCATAACCTTGTGATGGATAAACCATTAACTACTTGTCTACTGCTAGAACTTTAACCTTTTCTGTTCCACTTAGAAAAAAAAAAGTTTTGGTGAGAAGTGGCACACCATTATTTCTATCATTTTCCACAAGATAAAACATTTCACTTGCCAAGGGGTTAAATGTCATGTCTTCTAATTGCCATAGGAAAATGTCCCAGCTCAGACACTCAGCTACATTTATACTGATAAGGGCTAAGGCCTGTTATTTGAGTACATGGCCCAGTGAACCTCTCTTCTCTCCAAGCAAGGCACCCCCATATATATGTGTATATATATATATGGGGATGGCTTCCAGCTGTGGAACACCCAACATAGGAAAGACATGGACCTGTTGGAGCGGGTCCAGAG
>RSEF01000001.1:104116857-104144822 GCA_003993805.1 Himantopus leucocephalus | reverse complement strand
GCTGGATGGGGTTTTGAGCAACCTGGTCTAGTGGGAGGTGTCTTGTCTATATTGTCTCCTAGGAACTGACTCTGGTCCTCAAATGAGACATGCATGTGGTCTGGGGGGTGCTGGCTGGCGTGGGCCAAAACTGTGCCAGGAAGCGTGCTAGCACCTGAGGACTAATGTCCTGCTGTGTGGCCTCATTTAATTTGCTAGCACAGCCATAACTGCCAGGCTCTGCAGTGGGGAGGCCAGGCAGGACCCAGGGAGGAGGCTGTGGAAGGGTGAGAAGAAGGTCCCCCCTCTGCAGCAACATTGCTCTTGTGCTGAGAGGAGGTGGAAATGCTGACTGTATTAGGACTGGCCTAGATCAGGCACTTGGCATCCACCTTCAGGAGACTAAATGGCATTTCCATGCTACATAATTTGGACAGGCTGTGCAGATCCTTGTTGCATCCCCTCTGTGCACCTCCACTATGAAATATGGTCACTCAGCAGGCACTGGCACAACTGGGAGTAAAAGCTGTGTCTTCAGATTGCCGGGACGTCAGATTCATCCAGAAAGGAATGAGGACAGGGGAAGAAAAAGAAAATAGATAAAGGGCACAAGTAAAATGTGAAGTGGAAAGGAAAGTTACAGCACCAGAACTGCCAAAACCAGCATCTTCTTCTGCATGCTAGCGTGTCTCCCATGGACAAATTAAAAGCTGAGAGATGAATATCACAGTCAAAATGAAGAAGCAAACAGAGATATTTAAAGAACTAATTGGAATAAATGCCGTCTTTTTTATCATCAGTGATCAGTAGATGAATGCTCTGTGTGTCAGTAGGAACAGCACCTTGCTTTTACATTAGTGAGGGAAGGAGGTTTGCTTGGCTTTTTTAATTACCGATGCACTTCCATCTCAACTTTAGAAACACGGCTCAAAAAACTGATGTGGTATGCCAAGGATGTACAGAAATCCAGTCAAAAAAAGGGCTCAGGTCTCTTGGGATGTGGCCCAAAGGTCTAACCACTAGATGCTACTGATACTGCTACCGATATACTACTGGATAATACTGCTTCTTTAACACATTACAGGTTATTAAGATGCTTTTTCCTCTTATCAAGAAAAAGGTGAGTAAGATAAAGTACATCTGTACATGCTGTCCTCTATACTGGGGAAGGGACCTAAGGACATAGGAAAGACTGAGGAAATACTGAAATAATTATGATTACATTTACAAACGGGAGCTCCAGAATTGTTAATATGCTTCTTCAGACACACAAATGTCTTAACAATCTGCTCGCAGAGGTTTTAGTTAAAGACAGGCTGTGCCGCCACACCAGTGACTGGTACTGGGACAAACCTCCAGGTGGGACAGGGCTGTTTGGTGTCAGGGGCATCTCTGTCCAGCTGGGGATCTGCCTGTCCGCCTGCTGTAGCCATTGCATTACCAGTGTGTCTCTCACCCTAGATCTTTCTCTCTCCGTGTTATTCTCATGAGCATGGAAAAGAGAGAAGGGAATAGGTCCTCGGTGCTGGGATCGGCACAGGAACAGGAGGAGGGTATGGGGGCCACAGCACGCAGCAGATGGGTGGGAGGGAGCTAGAGGGTGGGAGGGAGCTAGAGGGTGGGAGGAAGCAGCCGTCTCACTGGCACAGAGGGCATGTTTGAGTCTTTTAACTTAAGAAAATGCCAAACTGCAAATCCCCCCCAAAGGGGGCTGCACAGGCACTGGCAGGCGTTCTTCATCAGAGGGGCAGAAATGGGGCTCTGTGGGACAGGGCAGCTGCGGTGCCTCCTTTGCCCGGTCAGAGCAGCCAGGGTTGGAGGCTGGGTGGCACAGCTCCAGGGCTGGCACAAGCGTGCATCCCACTGCCCGGCCATCCCATAGGCTAGGAGGCATTTGCAGAGTCGCCCAGGCGAGCCCTGGCAGCATGACGGCTGCCTGGCCCAGCTATCTCACTGCTGTCGGACAGTGAACAACCACACTGCTTAGCTGGGGAGAAACATCTCCTCACAAAGAACCTTGCATGTGTTAATTACTTTACTGCCTCTCGCCATAGGCAGTTGAATGTTTGCTTTTCTGGGGTTAGAAGGGCCAAGAGTTTAGAACTGTGTCTAAGAGACACACATGAAGATGCCCATCCCTGCGCAGGACTTGTACGGAGCAAAGCAGAACAAAGCATGATTCAGACAGACTGGATCTTGCAGATGGGGAAACTGAGCCGCGGACTAGTTCAGCAACGCTGAGTTAAGCTACATCCAATAAAGCGTCAAGTCTGAGGATTACAGTGTATTAAAAGCATACCCAGCTTCTGAATCACAGGTCTAGGTCCTTTGCTAGTAGAAACGCTGCGAGATGATAGCAGGGACTTTGCATGCTTGCAGAGATTTTTAAAGGACAAAGTAGGAAAGAAATACGAATTAGTTCTTGTGGTTAATGACATTACCCTTTCTGTTCAATGGAAATAACATCCCTGCTTCATTCCCTTACATAGCTAACGTCATCATGGACGTCTTTGAGCAGCATGTGTTTAGATATGTAAAATACTGTGAGTCCAAAACTTGGGTTGCAAGCCCAGGTTTGCAAATGGAAGACAGTTTGTCAACTGGGAAGTGGAAGTAGGATTGTAGGAAGTAGGATCCCAAAAAAGATTGGGAACTTTTAACTTCACATGAATATTTTATATAAACCTTAAAAAAAAAAAATGGCATAAGGAACCAGATGACAAAAACCAAAACAAATCAATAAATATATCCTAAAGGACAGTACACATTTATTTATGAAAATATTGAACCACGTTTATATGATAGAATAATCAAACTGAAAGAAAACCTTATTACTTGCAAAATTGTATATGTGGTGCAGCTGTGGGGAGACAAAACCATTCTTGTGTGACTAGATATATTTCTGCTTTCCTCCATTTCTTTTAAGCCTTAATTAGAGCCAGATGTTTCTTATTTCCTTTCTTTTTTGTTTTCAAGCCTGAATAAAGTGTGGTGCCAGCAGTAAACACCATCTTTGACTTTTTTTTTATGTGTCAACTGCATCTAGCTGAGTCGGAGTCACAAAACAGTAAAATTCTAGCAAATCACCGCAAGCTTTCACTCCTGCTGTCATTCCCATCAGGAGCGGGAAATGGGCATTACTGCTTCTGGGGCTGCTGCACAGGAGCCATAAAAATCCCAGAGTGTGTCTGAGAACCTTGTCCCCGGTAAATAACACTGGAGATAGACTGGAATGCCGTATACCATGAACACAGCTTCCCCTCCCGTAGCCTTAGAGTGCTGGGAGTGATTTCTGGTTGCTTAATTGCTATTCAGTTGTATAGATCTGCAGTTTATTTCCAATTCTTCTCTCTCCTCCTCAGGGAAGCAATGGCTGGTAACCACAGTATGTAGACATAACCATTTCCACTCCAATTTCTTGCCCTTACTGTGACATTGACCTCTTAGGTGCCATCCCCTGCAGAATATTTTGTCATTAAATGGCAGTGGTCTATATGTGAGAGCTTTCTTTCTGAATCAAATTGCAAAGTATGCTGTAGTATTTATAATTCTGTTTTTCAACTACTTTTAAAATGTATTTTCATTCTAAGTGTATCAAATATAGAAATCTGTGAACTGCAACTAGTACACAGCAAGGTGTTAGAAATTACTGTTCTGAAAAGTCATCCGAGGACTAGTTATGCCTTATTTGACAAATACTAGGCTTTTTACTCCCACATATTTTGAGTAAGCACATATTTTACCTAGAATAGATTTTAAAGGCATGTGCCCAGCAGTTTTCCAGTTGTCTTTCTCCCTTTTAACAGATGTGCTGTTGTTGTGCAGTCCTTGGGAGTCAGGCTTGCTTCCACTAATGCACATGCTAAAGGGCTTTTTGGATAAAAAACTATTCTGTTTTCTTCCACTGACTTCTGTACCAGTAACTCCTACCCCAACTACTGTAGTTCAGAGGAACTGAACCACGTGGGAGGAGGGCATCAAGGTACAAGATACACAAAGATTTCTAGCGCTTCAGTTTTAAGGATAAATGAACCTGTGGGATTGCAATTTCTTGCTGCTAAATTTACTTTTAGTTCAGACTAGGTTTACATACAAGGGGGAAAAAAGTATTTATTTACAGAATATAGAATGAATATCACAGTTACTAAGCTTTACAGAGACGCAGATAATGTAAATGAGAGAAAGCCACATTTAACCCATTTATCCTCATAATAAAACTTCAATGGGTTCCTTCCCTCCTGTCAGACAAACTCCTCACCTTACCCATGTGTGTGCCTTTGTCGGTGGTGCCAAAGGGGTAGACCCTCTATAGCACAACCATTCCATGATACAGGCATTTTCAGACTCTAGTTTTGTCCCAGGGATGCAGATGCCCATTCATGCCTGGAGCACACGAGGCGCAATGCTGGAGAGCACCATCAAACTTTGCTTCCTGTGAAGGGACTCCAGCTCCCACGCTCTGACCCTTCTCCATGGTGCAAACCTTGGCGCTTAAGTTAGGACACGTGGGTGAGGTCCAAAGTACTTTCTTGATCCAGACTAAAATGTCAGTGTAAGTGAACCTGGTAGAGTGGTCAGGGACCCAGGAACTGTAGGAGCAGCCTCCCCTTTAAGCTGCCAGCTTGGAGATGCTCTTTTTTCCCCGGGACATCTTGTTCCCTTGTTGTCCAGGGGGTGGTTTCAGCCTCCTTTCCTTTGGACTACTGACACCTTCACAGCCCGCTCACAACATTGAGCAAGCTCTGTTGGACTCAGGCAACACCGTCCCAAGACCAGGCTCCCCATACCATGCATGAGTGCATCCCTTCATGCCTCACCCCACACCAATGCAATTGTGAGGTCTTGAGTCATTCCCACAGGTGGAAACACTTTCCCATTATGAGCCAAGCTGCTGCCACACACAGAAGCTGGTCTGTCTTACACAGAGCCAATGCCAAAATGTGCATTTTACACAATTGCCCAAATGGGATGGGGCATGCAGCCTCTCGCCAGCTTTCCCTTGAGGTCAACCATGACAGTAAGCAGTCATGCCGGCAATGTGGTTGGAGACAGCTGACCCCAGCCCCAACCTGGCTGACATTGGTATGGTGACATTGGTACCTTTGATTTTCTAATGAAAACTGGTTGATTCCATAGTTGGTTTATTTAAAGCTACTTCTAGATTTTTAAAGTTTCTGACTGGTAGTTTTCAGAAGTCTTATGCAGCTCTCAGATTTGTGAGCAAGCAGATGAAATGGGAAATTAGGAAGTGCTGACTTTCTGTCCCTTACCTGGTCCTGGAGAAACTTAGAAGTTTTCTTATGTACCGGTAAGTGCACCCCTCCCAAAGTTCTCCATAGTTGACAAAAAAACCACTCTCTGCCAAATATGTAACAAAGTGGTATCAAATTCATGGAATGATGAAAGCAAGCCATGGGACTGTAATCTTTAATGAATAATCAATTTAGTCCCAAAATGCAGTCTGAGAGTGGCCAAAATGATTTGCTACTTTTTTGTCAGGTATGGTCCCTAGTTTTAATTATAGAAACTGATGAAAAATATGAAGAGGACAAAATCTGTAATTGCCAACATTTCTTCAAGTTTCTCTTTTTTTTCCTTCAGAATGCATTTTCATCTTACAGCAGAAAATGGGTTTTGGTTTTTTTCATTAAAGGAAAAAGGTGGCAAAGTCAAGTAAAATCCTAAATGTTTTTATTATCAAGCTTGCCAAAACCAGAAAGATCCTGTTCTTGCAGTTCTGTTTACTTGGCTTGCTGGCTGCTCCATCACGTACGACACAAGAGACCAGATCCAAATCTGGGACCTCCTTTTTCCATAGCATTTGACTTTTGTGGATCTGTGAAGCTCTACTGCCCAGACCTCAAAAAGAATTGTTTCCACCTGTGTTGCAAATGACAATTAAATAGTAGAATCAAGGGAATTTGACAACACAGCACTGACCTTTCCTGAATTTGAGTGCAACTCATTGAAATGTCTGAGTGGGCTGTGAGAGTAACGTGTCTACCTATCTCACCCATCCCTCCCCATAAATGGCTATATTTTTTTCCCCTGAAAACATGACAGACATCTTATATGAATAAATCAAATTTTATTTAAATAAAATTACAGGCGTATCTTGTCTATTATAAACTACCATATAGTTTTTCAAAGGCACCAATATTTAACAATAATTTAAATTTTTGTGAGAGCAGCTACCTTTTTCTGAGTGGCATTTGTAAACTTGTCAGACTCCCTTCCACTCATTCAACTCAAGCAAAATCTGTTGCTAGTGAAATGCTGAAGGTTGTACATTTTTCATCGTAATAGGTACCTCACTGTTCCTGGGCATCTCTTTTGAACAATGCCTGAGAAGAACAGGTCAGGTGTTCTGCGTAGCAAAAACCCACCCTGAGACGGGGTGTTTCTTTCTTTTGTGGCACCAAAAATACATTAGGCACAAAACCCCACTGTGACACTTACTCTGCTAAGCATTAAAAATTAAATCCAAGAGACTACTCTTTCTTTGAGTCTTCAGGATCTATTTTTCCTTGCATTTCTTCAAGCTTAATAATGCAATGCCACCTTCTCTTACACGCAGACAGTTTTTGTAAGAAGCCTGCCCTACAGTTCTGTGTCACAGACTGCATTAGCCTCCAGGTTGGGCTTCTTTAAAGGCATCTTTGCTAAGCATGGTTGCACCAAAACCAGCAGATGTGTCTGGTGGGCTTATTCATCCAGTTCTCTGATCGTTTACAGGAGATTCACAGCAGGGGGACAGAGGGAGATAGAGGTGCAGGCTGAGTCCTGCTCAGGTTTTCTCCCAAGAAAACACACAGACCTACAGCCACTGCTGGGCTAATGCCTGGGCACAGCTAGGGAGAGAGCCAGAGCCACCAGGCTGAGGTGGTTACAGGAGGAACCGCAGCAGGCAGACACCCTTCTGGCCATTGCATTTGAGTACCGGCACTTTTTGTTCCTGAAAAAGCATTTTTTTTCCAAAGGAGAGTTTGCTAAGCACCCTCCAAGTTCACAGCTCGCTCAGGTTATTGAATCCCATGAGGCTCACTTCGTCAACTGATTTTGGCTTATCACAACAGACTTTTCTAATAATCCCCAAATTCTCTTCGATACATAGCCATCGTCTCCACTGCCCAGCACTGAAGAAGCTTTAGGTCCCAACCATGGTAACAGGAAAAAAAATCTGCCCTTTAAAAAAAACCCAGCAATTTAGAGACAAGAGGGATGTGGTGCAATGAAGGTAAGATTATAGCTGGGTGTAATGACACACTGCATTTGGCCAGCGTACCCCTGCTGCGATTAACAGGCAAGCTCCTCAGCAAAGCTGTGGATCTTCCTTCTGGCTTATGCCAACAGAAAATCTGATTTTAATGCAACCACAGTAATGAAACTCAAGTCTTAGATTTGCAGAGCAGAGTAAATATCAATTAATTCAGAGTTTACAGTGAGACCACTGCACAGCTGAGACACGGAGCTACAAAAATGCCATACCGATACCTAGCTTACAAGCATCTCCTGAGACAGACTTCATCAAAGTTTGCCAAAATCTCCAAGGCCCTTCAGAGAAAGGTATTGAAGAAGAGCAAACAATTAAGAAAAGTGGTGATCGTTGGCTATGCATCTGCAGTTTCCCGTTTTACATTTCTAAACACAGAAATGCCTGTGAGCCAACTATTCTTGCTTTCCAAAGTAGATTCATCTGGATAATCTGACACCTGGTTACAAGTGTCACTTCATGATGCTTGGCAAAGATCTAAAATAATTTTTATAAATTACCAACTGAAGTCTTCTAAGAAGACATATCAAAGCTCAGCCAGTTTATCGTGCTTTTCTTCCTGCTTAGGTTAATCATTTGAGTTTAGAGATACAGCACCTTAATATTTGTACAGTATTAAATATAACCTATCAAGAAAAGCAGTGAAGAAACTTGCATTGGTCCTGCCTATGAGAAGCAAAGTACTTTCTGAAGATCTTCAGAATAAATGACCTCACTGCTTTTGGAAAGGCATTGATAAGCCTGACGGTCTAAAATTCAGCATTAACAGCATGTGCAGCTAAGGAAGCTGCTCCTTGAAAAAGAGAAGGTAAAAGGTGGGTCCTAAAAATGAAGTGAATGTGTATGTTGCATTGAAGGTGAAGTAGCTTTAGAAAAAGCCTTTAAATTTTTTTCTGAGTCCTGGGATCTTTTTGAGCTACAAACTATTTTATTGCCTATCTTTTAAAGCAATCAGTTTACTGCAATTAATAATTTTATGCTACTCATTTTTCTGGTTCATGCTGCAAAAAAACCTAGGGGAAACTCAAAAGTAGAGGGACCAGATCCTACAGCTGTCATTCATTTGCCAGAGTCCAGCTCTGCATTCCTTTAGGAGCACCTAAAAATATTCGAATAATAGAAGGAACGCAGTTCTACAGCACCAATCCCAATGCACCAGTACTATCTGAACAGAATTTGTTGCCCTGCACTAGCCTGTTTCCAAAAATAATTAGAAAATAATAATTTTAGACAGTGTTCTAAAGGGAAGGGCTGTTTTCCAGAATGATCACCTTACCACTGGCGAATATGTAAAATGGCCCACGTCCACCAGCACACATCCCAGGCTAAGGCCTCTGGAAAGCAGAGCAAACATGGTGGCGCAGCAAGTGATCCTTCCTGCCCAGCTGCCCGTGCAAGTCTTTCAAAAGGTGTATTAGAGCCAGAGCGACACTTCAAAAGTCCGCCCCACAGGGGCAGTGTGCTTACACACAACATAATTTTCTGATGTCTTTTGCCACGTATCAGTTTTTTCCCTTTTGATGAGGTTGGAGCGCATCCCAAGCAACATTGAGCACTGGGGAGGGCACTCTGTTTTTCACTGGATCAAAACTTCACTTTTAGTGGAGAAAATAAATACAATTAAAAAAAAATTTCTAAGTCATTCACTGCTGTGGGTAGCCGGGCATGGAGCTACTATGAAGGCAACATCTGCCCTCCCACAGCTCACCACGCAGCACTGCGCAGGCTGGGGACGACGCAGGGAAAAGGATGCAAATCCATCTCATCCTGCCCGCAGATCAGCATCACCCGCTCCTGACCCAGGTGCTGGGTCCAGTTGCATGTCTGCTATGCACCCTGCTGAAATTCCACCAAATTCCACTGAAAGACAAGAAATAAACTTTGGGGAAAAAAATGGCTTTGTGGCCGGGTGCTGCCCCATTGGACACCCTCCAGCCTTTCTGGGAAAGAAGTTGCTCCAGGGGCTGAGGGAAAGCAGAGTCACTTCACTGCCTTTCAAAGTCGAACAGTAGCAAAGAGGCAGGACTATCTAGGCATGAGAATGAATAACTGCAATGGCTTTTGATTATCATACACCTCTATGGTCCTTCCAACAAGCTTGGTGGTGTCTCTGCGAGAGAGAACACGCTACATGCTCTTCAAGGAAAACGCTGAATGGGTTTGCAGTGAGTAGTTCTTTCCATTTAACATAAAGCCACAAGCAGAGACATGATGGTGTTACACATGACAGCTGCAAGACTCTGAGTTTGTTATCTTGTTCTGCTGTTTTCCAGGTCTGCACGCTTATTTATGCACAGTTACTTGCATGGCAACAAACACACTTATTTGGACACCCTAATTATGGAAACTTAACAGTCCGTTCAGCAGCAGCTGGAAAACATTTTGCTTAGCTTTTAATGAGGCAAACACACAAAATTCATCATGCCACCTCACCCAGTCCAAGCCTGTCTAATATTTTTCTTTGGTTTTCTTTGAAGTATGTGATAAGCAAGGTACTAGTGCAACTACCACGAATCAATACCAAGCTTACCTTCTGCAAATAAAGATGTAACTATGTAGATGTAGACAGTACTCGGTGGATGATATTTGCATAGCAAGTTGTAGTAAAGGATGAATAAGATGGCAAACAAATCTAGAAATGAGGTAACACTTAGCCTAATGGTAGAGCGGGTAAACTAGTCAAGCCATAGTCATACTAAATTTCATCTTCTGACTCCTGATCTCGTTCAGATGTTTTCAGTAATCCCATTTCCATGGTCTGGGTCTGCTTAACCTTTGAACGAACTGCCCTGGAAACAGCAACAAAAGAAAAGAGTTGTCAATAGTAACTCAAAGGCTTATCTGGCCATTTTTACATGGTAAAAAACAGTTAAACTCTTGCATCTCATCAGTGAATTAGCATGCTTGATTTATGAAGACTTGAAGTGGGCCACTGTGGAAGACATTGTAAAGAGGAGATAGTGATTTCCAGCACAATCTGGTCAGAATTTAACCCCAGGCCTTAATTGTAGACGCCTGTATTTTAGCATGAGTGACCGCTATACAACGCGAGCATGTACCGTGACGTTAGTATGTGCTGCCTTTAACAATACCACCTGTACGTACTGCTTGTAAGAGCTTGTTCCTATGGGCACATCTATGAGCGTACACCTTAAGCAAACCTCAGTGTAACATCTAGAAAGTCCCATGTTGTGCAGGTACAAGACCAACAGCTGTGTGCGCTTGAAAGAGTGCTATAAAGCTGTGAAGAAGAACAAGTCTGGTCAACCTCCCCACGGACGGGAACTCTGCGCAGCGTGCCATGATCAGCCTGGCTGGGGCTTGTCTGATGCTGCAGCAGCCGCCGTTCCCAGCATCAAGAAGGGATGTAATATTGCCGTCACCTTCTCTATAGTTGCCATCCTTTACATGACAAACCAGTTACCCAGCCTTGAGTGTCGGTGCCTTTTGGACTGAGACCCAAAAAGACATGTCACCTCCTTGGTGCAAAGCAAGACTGCAAGAACTACATATGGGCAAAACATGATTAAATAGGGCTATTAGGATGGTAGGGGTAAAGCGAGGGGTGAGGAGCATGTTTAGGACAGTGCAGGCAAAGGCCTGGTAAGGTCCTGCAGGCAGAAGGTGATCACACATGGCAGAATCAGGCTCATTTTTACAACCAAGTTAACTCTGCAGTTGGAATTTTGTCAGAATTAGCACTGGGCAGTGAGGAAAAGGGCTAACTTCAGAAATTAGGGGATGAAACTGGCTAGTGAAAAAGGAATCAGGTCTAATCACAGGAAATTGCTAGCAATGAAACCTGTCCAATAACCTTCAAAGTTAAGTCATGAAGCCTGCTGACTAAGCCGCTTGGAATTAGTAGAGATGAGCACTGCGAGAGAAGATGTAGGGAAAAAAAGGTCTCTCCTCCCTCTAACTTTTTATGCTCTTACAAATGTGGAAGACTATCAAAAAGAGCTCATTTCATGTGAGAAGCATTATGCTGTCAGAGCTGTACTTTATGAATGTCTTTCCCCTTTCTACTGAAGCGATGAGTCATGTTGTCTTCATTGATTATCAATATCTATTCTTATTTTACCTTGCAAGACAATTAATTACTTTGTGAAAACCTTTTGTTTTGTCAGTGAAACTTTTCTAAAATAAAGCTCCTGCTAGACTAAATAGACAGGTCTCCAAAGTTTTAGTGTTTCAAGTAACTTACCAGATGACGATTGTGTAATTCACTGCAAGTATAAGGAAAGCAAAGGCATAATGCCAGCAATAGCACATGGTCAGGAACATCATATTAGTATGATCCGTCTGATTCCACTCTGGGCTCCCATTTGGAGGATAAAGCACAAAACCAATCTGTAATAAAATAAAAGATATTTAGTAAATGTCATTTGACATATGTCCTATGCTGTATCATGTATTATGCTACCCATCACGAGGCAGACATTTCATTTTCTTACAGTGCTGATTATTTCTGTGATTATTATTAAAAACAGTTTTGTAGTCACACTCAGATGCGATGGATCATTTTACAAAGTTTTGTGCAGAAACACCTTTGAAGATGCAGAGCTGGTCCCAGAGACACCCTGCTCCTGCCCAGCAAATTAAGGAGTCGGCCCAATGAGTTCTGCAGTGATGACAGTTACATATTGTAAGGAAAGGGGCTGATGCTCATCCATGTATGGTCTGAACCGCAAGCACATCACCAATCAGCAAACCTGCCCGCCCCTTTGCGCTGACTCACTTTTTCCCAACAGCATCTGGGAATGTGTTACATGGTTCAGAAGGTGAATAAGAAACTAATAAAAAAAGGCGAGCCCTAAGTCTATTTCTTCTGGGTCATCCAGGGAAAAGGTCAGGTTTTGAAACTATGTAAAAACAGAGCTTTCTCACCCAAGGCTATAAGTTCATGTGAAATACATAGCTGATTTGTTTATTCAGAGCTGGGAAAGATCAAATTCAGATTCATGCATAAGCTGGGGAACCAGTAAGCCCACGGCTACACAGGGGTCTGCCTTGACAAGCACTGGTCCTCTGTACTGCTTAATACTCAAAGTCACCGCTCAGCAGTTTAGCTGAGAATTTAGGAGCTGGGAAAAGAAGGAGAGGAAGGAGGAGGGGAGGACTGCATTTTGCATTTCCATGCAGAAAATTCAGTGAATGAGGGTGTTGATGATGCAGAAAGAAAGTCCCTTTACCTTTCACAAATTTGTCATGCTGCAGCCAGTGTGTGGTTTTCAGTCACACATACGGTTGAGGTCTGATGTGGGTGTGAAAAAAGCCACACTTAAATCTCTTGTATTTTTAGTTCTTCAATTTTTTACTTTGAAACAAAAAACACATTGTCTCCAGAGCTAAAGAAATAACTTGTTCTAAAATTAGACTAGGGAGACAACAAATGCAGAGAGACAATAACAGAGATCAAATGGTTGCATCTAATTCCTCTTACATAAAGCACCGAAGAAAACTTTACAAACAAGAAAATAAAACACCAAGTGCTGCAGCACCAGGTTCTTGAGTTCACATATAGAAAAATACTGCTGTTTCGGAGGTCTGTCTTCTCGCCAGAGCAAGTATTTAAATATTTGATTTAGTGCTGAGTGTCCAGTTCTCCTAAGGAACAGCAAACGTTTTTATTAATCGTGTCTGGCCAGCATATAAAAAAGGGAAGCCAGTCTAGACATGCCGGAAAGAAAAATCACTGGAGTGACCTCAGTTCTCCACTATAAGACGAAACACACATCAGCACTAGTGCTCCTATTTCTTTGATACAAGATCGCAGCAATTCATTAAATTGTCTCTCCTGCTTGACAGCAGAGAAAGGGTCGCTACCAAATATCTACTAATTTGATAGAATCACAAGTAAGTGAAGGCATGGCAGCTACATTTTGAAGAGTCCTTTTGGGAGCCACATCCCTGAAATATAAAAGTTTGGGCTGTTACTTCTGCTCAATTTCCTAAACACTGGAAAAGCAGGAGGCTTTACATCACTCAATCTCTTAATGCGAATCGAGAGCTCAAATACCTTTCAAACCTCGGCTGCCACTGTTGAAATGCTTTTCAGAAAGCACGAAGAGGCAGCCAACATGAAAGATGATTTGCACCTTTGTTCCTCTTCATGCAATGCCAATGGGTGCTTTGCCACATCTATCCAGTACTCCACTGGGCATTTACTCACTGCTCCGGCAGCTGACAGTGGGGATGGGGACTGTCTTCGCAAAGAACAGCATATATTGCCGGGCTGTAAAATCACTGCCATTTGGCTGGCAAATTTTGAACAGGATGTTACAGAGATCAGAGGGGATGTTCAATCGCAAGGGAGAGCTCAACAAAACCACCTTAGGTTTTTTATTGATTCAAATAAAAGACACTAGAAGTAAAGTGGCTTCTTCATCTGTAAAACAGGTATGATAAATACTTTTATCTCTTAAAGGGACATTAAAAGTGCATTGTTTTCTATGAGTCCTTTGAGGTCTGTGTTTAAAAGGCATATTATATCACCTGTGAAACATCTGCAAAGGGGTAAATGATGAATTTTGGTGAAGGAAGAAATTCCTAAGGCAGAAAAGTGACCTACCTGCCAGAACCAGCTGCCTTGTAATATGCAGAGGCTTGTGCGGAGCATCTCTAGCACAATACTGCCACGGAAGAAAACTTCCAGAAATATGCAAACAGCAGCTCCAAAGATAGCAAATAGCAATAACTGATGAACATGAACATCCAGCATGGCTCTCCCATGAAGATGGTAGCAAAAGAGAAAACCTGTAATAAATGAAGTGATGAGTTTAAGGTATTTTATTCCCTTGTAATCTCCCTGCATCTGCTTTTAGAAAACAGTGAACCTTTAGCATGTCTCTTTATGCCAATATCGCCTTCTCTGTTGAACTGAGAGTAGTTTTTTAAGACTGATGCCTACATACTGTGTACTCTTGAGCTCAGAGCAGGAAATTGCATGGGAAGCTGCAGCCCTGTCACCTTTCGTTTAAAATGTGTTAACCAAAAGTCTCATTCATCTGTCTCTGCAGTGTAACAAGAGGGATGCTATGAGATATACTGCAGGTACAGAAAACAAAAATTGAGTGTATCTCCAGTGCAACTCCAACATGTGATTGCTGTGCCGGTAAATGCACTCACACTGGCTTTAGCTCACATGTTGCCTACCCTGTCAGTACGTACATTGAAGCACATGCCCAAACTACTGAGCACTGACCCAAAACAGGCCCGTGCTGCTATTTTCATAGCATTTCTGTTGCTATCTGAGCCAGTTGAGAAAGCACAGCTACCCCTCTACAACGTGTGATCATGCTCTGGGCTGCAGTGCAGACAAACCCTCAGCAGTTTAAGGAGGGTCAAGACTGATCTTTTTTAAGCATTTCAGGGAGTTAAACACCCAGCTCCTGTAGGCTCAGTCTCTAAGGATGATTTGAGATTCCCAGGCCAAAGACTGATACTGCTCTGCAAGTTTCCCAGGCAGCCCTGCAGGGAGAGGTAAACTGACCTTCAATAAACACTGCTAAGGAAAGCATCATCCTGTCCATGGCCACTGGCAATGCGTTGGTCCCATGAGCCACGATGTCAACCAACCCTGAAATGCCATAGAAGAGGTACATGGTGGCATGCTGCCAGTTCATCAAATGATCCCAGTGCTTTTCCTCATAATTATACAACTTCAGATGAGGTCCGTCGGGAACAAACTGCTCAGCCACCATTCCTGCACATGAAATGAAAAGTATAACTATTTGTCCTGGTGCTTAAGGTATAGACCAATAAGTCTTTATACAAACAATAGAGGCAACAATATATCCCCACACAGTATAACACCAGTCAATTTGGGGTTCATTCTCGCTGCCTGAGGATTGCTCTGGGTGATTGCTATGTTTTGCTCCCTTCTGCCCAGTTCAGCCATTCCCAATAAGATTTTTAACATGTTGTCCAAATTCAAGTGAAAATGCACAAAGGCCTCAAAGATATTAATTTCATATAAATTTTCAAGAAAATAGGTAGTGGGTGAAGGAGAGATGAAATAAGTTTCTTTGCTGAGGGAAAGACCACAGAGTGAGCTCAAGCATATATTAAGCATCACATAATCCGGAGAGAAGAAAGCCAGAGGAAAACAGGCTTCAGCTCCACTCCTGGTGGGAGTATTTGCATCTTGCAGTTTCCAGCAGTGAAAATGGAGACAGCTATTCTGTGCTGCTTTTTTTTCCAAACAATTGCTATTGTAGTAGTCCTCTGACTGAATTTTTCTGCTGCCTTCCCAGTGGTTCAAACATGAGTATAACACATGCTAAAGTCCCCAAAAGAAAGATTTACCATTTCAGTCCTCTGCAATATGCAGGATGGCAGAGTTCAGGCTCTTAATTCAAAGGGGATTTTTCCTATAAAGCCATAAAAGGAAATCCCTCCACCGTGCAGAGTTATTAAAAGTCCCATGAGAATGTATACCGAGTTAGTATTTGAATTGCAGCTCCATCGCCTCCCTTACCTTGGCCCCTCGGTGTCTTGCTAACTAGCTGCAGTACTCCAGCAAGAGGAAAGCTGCTTTTAGATATTTTATATGATCAATAAAGTTTGGGAAGTGTTTAAAATACCTTATGCTTTTGAAACATTAATCATACTGTTTATAAAGGGTGGGCCAGCATCCTGCTGTATAAGTAGATATGCTGCAGACCAAATGCAGTGTTTTTCCACCTTTTTTGGTGGAAAAGGTTTTGCTCCTTTTGCTGCTTTTACTGTTTGTCCTTGCCAGGCTTTCTTGTCCACATTTTTGACTGGAACTGAAATTACCATGAGTTAAAATAATATCTTTTTGTTTCAGGTTGAAAATAAAAACACTAAATGAGTGTTTTAGTCGCCCAACTACCTCTAGACAGTGACAGAGATTTGTAGGAAAGATGTCCCCACTCACACCACAAAATAAATGCTATTATTTAGGTTTTGATAATTTTTTAAGGCACATCAAACTATATGCTATACACACAAACATCCCTTCAGTGCTGATGTATCTTAACTGATACAAATCCCAGAGGGGAAGGAAAAGCAAGAAAAAGATTTTGGCACAGCCTGCCCCTTGCTTAGAAACCAGGCAACTCCGAGCATCTAAAGAAGAGTAGATAGATAGAATCTAAAAATCTAAAAATACTAAAAATTGAGATCCTTTTTGACTTGAGAGCCACATGTGCTGAGCTCCTCGGGTCCCCTGTTACTTAGCTTTCTTATTCTATAAAGGTAAATTGCTAACATACAGCCTGCTGGAATGTACACAAGAACTAGGCACTTCCAGTTGGCTGCACAGCTCACTAGACCGTGCCTGTGGGTTTGTACCCAGGACAGTCCACAACAGAAGGAGAAACAGCCCCCCCTCCACGCCGTTGCAACAGTCCTGCAGCAATAAGATCTGGAGTTCAGTCTGACTTTGTGATTTTTTTCACTTTTGAACAACATGAATGAAGAAGCATCTGCATTTATGTATTTACATGCAGTAACTCAGTGGAGACTACCGACATCTGAGATGGACAGATTCAAAATAGAAAAGCAATGCCCCCACAGTCTGGTGCTCCCAGGCTGCATGTGAGAGCCCCTTGCCTAAGTACCTTATCTCCCTCCCTAAAGTAGCAAACAGCATATGAACACTAAGATGGACCAGCTGTGAAGTAGTCAGGAGATCTTAAAGAAGATCCAGAATAGCACTATGGATGCAAACTGCATTATACTCATAACTATGCAATTAATAGCAGTAGCCCCACTACTTCTTAGATTTGTGGTGTTTAAAGGACAAAATACCAAAGCACAATGAGATATATTTTATCAGATTACAACTTTTTTAAAAAAAAAAAAAGTGTTAAAAGGCACAGCCTTTTTGTTGTCTGCCCCAAGTCCACCTTACTTACCAATCAGGGCAAAGAGAGCTTTGATGATCCCCTCAACAAACTCCAGGCGCTGAAATCCTGCCCTGGAACCAAGGTAGCAAGCATTCTTGTTTTTTCGACAGGCGTACTTCAGTGGGTACTTCACTGACCACCACAAGCCAAAAAGAAGGAAAAAGCTTCCAGGGAGTGCATGCCCTTTGAAATTGCCCATTGTTTTATGCTAGGCGAGACCTGAAGGTGAAACAAATGCAGATCGATTACAGGAACAGAAGAATTCTGTGCGTTATAATTTTAAAGTATCTCCTCGCATAGATCAAAAGGGTGTCACTGAATTAAGTATTTATTTCAAAATAATTTTGTTACTTATCTTCCCTGGCTGTTCAAAACACCCAGCCAGTCTCCCCAGTTTCATAGCTTTGCAGAACAAGAGTTAGAGACCCAACTGCAAAGCAGCTGACCTGAAATGCAGAGCTGGCAGTTGGCAGGGTTTGGTTCTTTCACCTTTAGAGAGGGTTTTGTGTTTCTTCACTCCACAAACAGAAATCAAGACAACACCTGAGTGAAGGAAAAATTAATTGTATACAGATCCGATGGGGAACTATTCACTAATAAATTGTATTTTCTGTTTCAATCCAGATGTCTCATTATGATTTACAAACATCAAGTCACACTCAATAGGTGAATTATGCACCCACAACTAGATACATATTATTAAGTACATCAAGTGCACTGAGTGATAAGGTTATTAGTTGGTCAGTGTTATATAGTCATTTAAAAGCAGTGCCATTAATAAAACCTAGTAATTCTGGTCATCATCCCAACTTTTAGGAGAGTTAACTTACCTCCAATAGCTTCTTCATTAAAGTGACGTTCTAACATTAAATTGCAATTTTTCTTTAAGTTATTATAAGCTGAGTTGTTGTGCATCATGACCCAAAGCCATACTAAATCTTTGCACAGGCAACAATCAAGAATAACCACTTTAGAAGCATTGGCAGTCTGTACTGTCTGTTATTATTGTTGCTGACTTAAAAATCCAATCACCACACTACACCGGAGCCGTTTGGTTATGAATAGAGCACGGAGGCTCTGGTATATTTTTCTTTTCAGTAAGTATTTCCTATGGTCAGCTCTGCATAAGAAGTTTTAAACTGTGGCTTGTGGGCCATGGAGTACTTGCAGATGGTTCACGTAATGCTGTCCAGTCACGTAGCGTAAGCCCTCTCTTATTTCTGGAGGCTAAACTCCACTGAAAGCATTAATTTCTTTTTATTTTTTTTTTTAAGAAGAGAAACTTTTCCACATGCACAGGTCCTGAAGCTGCCATAAGAGTATTACCCAAATGCATGAGGAGAAGTGACCTATATAGCCATAAAGAAGAAAATAAATACGACTGTTCATGTGTGGCACTAGGCAGGCTGTGATTTAAACAGGGATGCTGAAAAGGGTCCTGCCCCACTCCCTGTCCCCTCTTCTTCCAGAGGCGGGGGGACTCCCACGGTAAAGGCTGCAGAAGGGGAGGGATGAGCTTTAAAAGCTTTCACTGGATAAAACTCTTAGCTAAACCCTTAGCTAATTTCGAGGGGAGTATTACTGAAGAAAAGGGAAACGTGATGCTAGTTGCCCAAGCAAGCCCATTTCCAGATGTGTCCTCGCAGATATTGCCAGTGCTGGCATCTGCGTGTGGAAGCCTGGAAGGAAAGCCTGCCGAGATGGCTGCACGGAGCCTGGGGAAGGCTCCCGGGGAAGCAGCCCCTGCCAGCCATGGGGCAGCCAACGGGGAAATGAGGGACATGTTTACATACTCTTATGAAATGTAAAGGACTCTCTTTTGGATTTCTGTTGTGTGGTGAAGGGCTCCTGCACACCACTTGTCTCCAGTCAAGAAGAAAAGCAAGGGTGCCATGCCCAGAGCTGTTGTGGGGGGCTTTGCCTCGCCTGGCGGCCAGCCGCTCAGATCAGAGCAGAAAAAGCCATGAAGAGGAGCGAGCAGTGGCAGACCTGGCAGGTGGCTCTCAGCACGGGCACCCCAGCCACCAGGATGGTGATGGCCACCTCCACCTCCGCTCACAAAATGCTGAATTAAGCTCTAAACCTCCCTGGGGCTGAGCATGTGTTAGTGGTCCCAAATCAGCCTGCTTGTGAGCACCTCAGCACCTGGCCCAGGGTGGGCTGGGCAGGGCAGGAGGAGGAGGTGGCAGCCAAGGGTCCGAGGGTCAGGAGAGCCTTCCTCTGCCTCCTCTACCACCCTTAAAGTCCTGCTGGGTTGATGCCTGCGTGTTTTATTTGCAGCTGGGGAAAGCACTGCTCACTCTCGAGCAGCCGAGAGCGCAGTCAGGCTCTCAGTGGTGCGGATGGGGGGGGCCCATCCCCACAGGTTAGACCCAGCCCCCGTGGTCTCGCAGAAGAGGTACCTCATTTTGGGACATCTTTAATTCAAAGAGTCCGACCAGCTTGTGCATCACTGCCAGTACTCACTGTGCCACTGTTTGCCCCAAAAAAGGGCAGTACTAACAGGACCTGAGGTTTTAGGCAGTGGCCTAAACTTTGCTTTAAACTTTGAAATGCTTCTTTTGCTTTAAAAGCCTTAATTTCTGGTTCTTCTAAAACTTTCTGGCCTTAAAGGTATTGCTGTCTTTTCAGACAGGTTGGGGTTTTTTCCTTCTTTGAATGAAAGGAAGAGGGGAGGAGTGGGGAGTGGCCTTTCCACACCGTACGTCTGATCTCACTGAACACCATTCATTAGAAAGACTTTATTCATTAGATATTTTATTATTCACCACAGGTACATAGCACTCCAAATGGAAAGATTTAGCCTGTACCCCACATCAAAGCGAGATACCGGATTAAAAAGGTAAATTACAGCTATGAAAAGCCTCCGTCTAGGAGAGTACAGCTGCAGTAAGAGTCAAATGAAGAACAGTGTGTTAATGTCATTTGTAGTGCACAGTATACAAAACTTCAAAAGTAATTCTCAATCTGTAAATTCACACCTGGGTTATGTAGAGCTCTAACCACTGCAGGATTTTTCTGCCCTAAATCTGGGTAATCCATCAAGATACCGTGTTTAAAACTACTTTTTACCTTTCAAAACAAAGGAAAAGAAGAAAAGGAAAAGACTGACACAGCAGCTACTGCTGCATATCCAATATAAACAAAACAGAACCAGAAAAACTTATTTTTTGCTATAAGCAATACAAGCATGTATTATTAGCTTTAGAGAGTGTAAACTTCAGTTTGAGTTCATCCAAAGATGTTGGGGATTATTTGTAGGATTTCTTTAGAAAGAGACACATCAGATCTGCCAGGCAGCTGTTGTGGCAGACTTCTGGGATGCTGAATCTCAGCGCAGTTGGCTTCAGAAAGGAGTTATGTGAATTATACTTTATATCCCTAGAAAATTTCAAAACATCGTGACAGAGCTCGCTTTAAACTGATCAAACTTCCCAATTCATTAAATTTCTGTTATCAGGCCTGAGAGTTTATTTCGGTGAGGCTAGGAGTCAACTGCCACCACCCACAGTTTTGATGTGACTGAGAAGTTTTGCCTGCAAGTAAACCAGGTGATATCACATGGTTTGGGGGCTTAGCATGACACTGAGGACACGGCAAGGATAAGCGAAGCCTCCGCTGCAGAAAGACCAATGCGGGGTCAGGATGTGCATCTTGGAGGTGTGAGGCAGGGGTGCAAGGGGAGGTGAAAGGAGAGGAGGAGAGGATGGCAGGCTGCTGCCTTTCCGCACTGCGCTTTGGCATCCCCCTCTGCAGCCCAGGACAAAGCAGCACCTGCCAACTCTTCTGCATGGCTTGGGAGCCAGCCAGTTTTGATACCTCAGGTGCTGATAAAGATGGCATCAGTGTGTTATCACAATACTTCGGCATCAAAACTTCCTTGCTGCCCTCCACTTTCCTGCGAGCACATCATCCGCCAGAGATGCAAGCAGAGAAAATCCTGAGGCTGCCCCATATCTGGGTGCCAGGAGGTCTGGATTTGGCCATGCGGGGTCTGCCCACGCTCCCTCCATTGCCCCCCAAAGCCACCCAGTCACACCAGGTGCTGCATGCGTACCTGCAGCTGGTGACCTCCTTGCACAACCTCAGCCCTGTCCAAATCCTGCTCCTAACCCCGCCAGGCAAAGCCAATGATGCTGGTGCCTACAAGAGGCATGCAGACAGCCAACGTCACTCGGCCACAGCCTTCGCCATGGATGACTGAGTTTGGCTTTCCAGCGAGTGCACACGTACTCTCTGACCACGGCTCATCTAATCACCCCTGTTACCTGCTGCGTGCACCCCTCAGGATACCTGTAGGCTCACTCACCTTTTTTCATGTCTCCATCCTGAACCCTCACTGCCCAGGACCCTTCCACCACCGTCAGCCATGGGGCCACAGCAGCCAGGGCACCAGCAAAGCAGATTTTGGACTCTGGCAAAGCAAATTTTGGACTCTACCTGGGGGAAGCTCCCTCTCCGCCGACCAGCAGGGCTGCTACCCTGAGGAGCATGCCCAGGAACCAGCAGACAAGAGGTACGCTCCAGCCCAGATTTGGGCTTTCCACAGCAAGTACTCCTCTAAACCCTGCTCTCGGGAGGGTGTGGAGCATGCCAGGCTGCTGTCAGGGATCAAGGGTACCCATGGGCCTTAATTGCCCCAACCAGGCTCACCCAGGAACCCCACCCCGGCACCCCCACCCAGGGGGTCAGGTGGGAAAGGAGGGGAAGAGCAAATGCAGTTTCCAAGTGAGCATTCAAGAAAAGGTGTGCATTTTTGGGGGTATTAAAAGCTGCCTTTTTAGCCTGGAAATTATCTCACCCTGGCAGAAGAATGAAAGGCAGGTAGGAAACAGACTTACGTGATTTATTTAAACATCTTCTAACTTTTTCAGGAGGGAATGCTTCATAACATCTACTGTTTTGATTCCTGATCTCTTGAGGCTGCCAAAGTGGGGACTAAGGCAAGACTTGCAAGTGGTATGGAGAAACAAGCTATACCACCTGCTTACTCAGACAGCTTCTCAGTCACTTCTTGAAGAACTAGTTTCCCTTTTTTCCCCTTCTCCCCTTAAAAAAAAAAAAAGACAGGGGCTTGGGCAGCGTAACCTGTACTGGACATGGACACTAGCGGTAGCTGAGGCAGAGCTAGCCCTGCAGCAGGCAGTGTCCCTTCCCTGCACGTTCTCCTGCCACAGCAGCATGCCTTGAGATTTCCTGTGTTTATCAAGCCCTGAGGGTGTTAAAGAGGACAGTCAACCAGAAACGTGGCTTTCTTTTTCCAGAAATGACACAAGTTATGAGGCCACAAACTCACTCTGCTGCAATGCATTCGTTTCTACTACAGAGCCACAGGATAACAGAAGTTAAACCCGAAGATTAAACATTAGCAAAGTTACTGCAATGGTAAAAACAAAGTGTTATTTTTCTCCCATATGCTAGATTAGGAAACAATGATGTGGAGTTTATAATATTTGATACAAAATGGGGTTTTTTATCTGTAACAGCTGCAGGAATCAATCATGATGTCAGTGAGAATAATGCACCCAGATAAGAGGAGGAAATAACACATTTGTAGACACTTTCTAATCATTACACAAGCTGTGATCATACAGTTTCTACCGAAAAGTGGAATCCAGCAAAGTTCAATGCATCTAAGACAAAGAAAATCACAGACAAGTTTACTTCACTACCGAAGTTTCCTACCTGCACTTGACTGAAAGTGTTTCAGCAACTACAGCCCCACGTTTTCAGATGAGGTCACTGCTCTGATGTTAAGGAAATACTCAGTTCACACCTATAGCTCCTTTAGAATTAAACTGGAACTAAGTACTATGTATCCTAATGAAAACAAGACTCAAGATTTCTTGAAATACAAAAAAATTACAGTACAACCTTGGGTCAAAAAAAAAAAGAGGTGTCATGAGTAGGCATCTCTGAAGCCTATAAGAGAAGAATTCACTCCCTGGTAAAATCTGCAGGCCTACAAGACAGGGACGAAGAATAAAAATGCCTAATAGCTAGTTACCAGAAATCTATGTATTGGCTTTAGAAAGGAGGGACTCCAAGACACCATGTCTCATAGTGCTGAGTTGGGGCCCGCAACCTCAACTATTCTATTTTTTCAGTGCCTTCCATCTGCCAACAACTCCTCCTTCCCAGATACTTGTCCTACTCAGCCCTTCAAGTGCTCCTCACTGTGTTTTTTCATCTCTCGTGACCCTCAGTTTTTTGGCTTTCTTCTCCCTTTCTCTGCATCTGCTAAGTCTGTTTCTGCTCCCATATTGGAACAGGCCATCTCCAGGGGTTATCCAGGGACAACAAATACTCCCTAATAATCTTACCATTGGCTCTTGATATCAGAGCAGCTGCTAGTCTGCAGATACAAAACTTTTAGTTCCCCAGGACTGCCAATTTGGACTCTTTTATTTGTACCAACAAAAATTCAAAACCCACACACACAAATTCAAATTTTGTAACTGCATGGGATACATAAGAGTCATTTTTTTCCTATGAAAGATTCATAGTTTCTTTATTGGCCATAAAACCTGGTATTTCCTAGCACTGCCTGAAATAAAGGGTAAAATAGCATGGGTATGTGAGTAAACTATTGCAGGTATGAGAATGTGACCTCCTGGGGGAGTATGTTTGGCTTCAGCCACTGCAGCCCCTTCCCTGCCCGCAGGATCCTGGCAGTAGTTGCTGCCTCCTGTGGGGCGACCTTCCAGCTGTCCCTTCTGCAGAGCGGCAGTTGCCTTCCCCACAGAGGGTCACAGCAGACTGCTGCCCTCAACGCAAGATGCTGCAGGTGCACAGCTCCTCCCAACCCAGCAGATTTAAGCAAGTTTTTGATTGTGTGCGGCAGCGGCTGAGCACTGCCGGCCAGACGGCGTGGTGGAAGGATGTGCTGAGACATCCCACTGCTGTGCTGTGGGAGCTCCTCGCTGACATCTGAGACTGGCTCCCCCTTCCAGTCCACCTGGTGCTGGGCTCAGCTAGAGCTCCTATTGCTTCCTGATTTTAACCTGAATTGTGCCAGCTAGTGAAATTCCTATGTGCTCTCTCTTTTTAAAGTCAATTCCTCTTACTCTCTTTAAAACAGCCCAAGTCCCTTCAATGAACAACCTCTGCAGGACTCTAGCTATCCCTGAAGGTCCATGGTCAAGCAGAGGTCACCCTACCAGTAAGAAGATTGCTCCCTGGGTACCCTACCAAAACCAATTTTGTAGGGTATAATCCCTGACCATTCCTTGTAGTTCTAGGTGTGCTCACCTACATGTTCTCCGCTTCCTGATAGGCATGCTAGGAAAATGTCGAGAGCAAAAGTTTGGTATATCAACTGATGATTTATTGCTCAAAGCCCGGCTCTGGAGAGGAAATGAAATAAAATTTGATTTGGTTTCTGTTAGCATCACTTTTAAGGACCTCCCCTTACAGTGTCTTCACAATACAGTCAGGGCTTCGGTGGAAGGATCTAGTAAGACAGAGAAGCTGACAGGACCACTGGACTATGACAAATATTTGTAATAAATACTGATGACCACCTGGGCTGTGTCAAATCCTGAATTTGACACTTACAGAGCACTTTACAGATCGTTGGAAGTTGCTGCAATTGTTATTTATGTTTCCAAATACTTCTTGAAGACAAGAAGACACAACCAAAAGAAGGGGTGTTTACTGAGAAAACTAAATGTTTGAGTGGTCTAAAATGCTGTTTTCTGCCTGCAGGAAAGCCAGGTCTGAAAGAGAAAAGTGAGTAATTCTCTTCTTGGAGAAGGACGGATCTTCAGGTATGGAAGACAGGGCTTGCTGACCTCAATATGCTTTATAATTCTTTGGTTGCAAGGGTTGCTCTCTTACTGTGGCTACCAGTGACTGTGCAGAAAAGGCATTTAGATTTCTCTTCATTATGTACAGTACCAGATATTGGGGTGACTGAGGCCTTCGAATGGGAAACTTGAATATTACAAAGAAGACCCTGTTCTAAAGAACCACGAAACACTAACAAAATACAGTAAGCAGAAGCATCATCTTTCATCTTAAGGATAGTCGCAAGTCAATAAAAATGGGAAGGGAGCTCAACTCAACAAACGCAAGAACGTTAATAAGTCCCTGTTGGTGATCATAGGAAGGACTCCATTTTCTTACCAAAAATTTACAAACCAGCTCAGTTAGCCAATGTGATGCTCATAACATTGGCGACAAGCAGGTGGCACCTGTAAGAGCTGAACTTCTCCTGTCCCCCTGCCAGGGAGGAGGCTGGAAACCACGGCATGTGCCCAGAATATTGGCTGCTAGTGGGACACTGTGCTGCATTTTTCTGTCTCCTCCTGCTGAGATCCAGACTCTTCCTCTTGAATCTCTGCTTTCTGAAGTTGTTTGATTAAGTGATTCTTAACCTTCAGCCATCCTCTCTGTCTGTGGAGTACAGTTAGGTAGTGTGAGATGGCAAAGTGATTTAACAGAAATGTTTAAATCTGATGGATTTGGATGCTGTAACCAACGATATTTGAGTGTTTAGGGCTTGCAACATTGTGCCATGGTAAGACAGAAAAAAAATCCCAAAAGCTTTCTTGTCGGTAATTTCCATAAAGCCACGCAGCAAAGCAGGAGGTGGGATTTGCACCTACAGCTTTGCCTTGACTGACTTGGCTTTGTACTTGGAAGTTGTCTCTGCGAGTCTTGTCTGTCAAGATCAGGGTGCTTGGTGTACTGCTTGTCACAAGGGTGACCAAGTGCACTGCTTCTACCAACTATTGCTGGGGGGAAACACACTCTCAACAACAGAAAGATGTGTGAGTTAGTAAAAGAAAGAGAAACATTAATGGATAAATGGCAGCGTTGGCAAGGCAGTCTGTAACATTGATAATAGCCGGGAGAAATGGCTGTCTGAGTTAGCCCAGCCAGAATAATCAAAACTCATCAGAGAAACAGGTATAGTTCCTCTTTACGGGACCACCTTGTACTCACTAAATGGGAATCAGCTAGTGCTAATGCAAAGTTAGCAGAAACAAATAATAATTAGCAGTCCTCCATAATTCAAGGCTACAATAGCAGCGGCTTCAGTCCCTGGTGCCCTTCAGACAACAGAATTAATGGAGGGAGCAAGGGTAACGCTATGGAGTAGGAGCTCTGTAATTCAATCAGACCAGCAGCCGCAGCAAGGGACTGTATCATCTTCCAAAACCACTGGCATTACAGATGCTACGCTCTGTATCTGAGAAATGTCTCAAGTGCAAGGTCATGTGGAGCAAGACTTTTAGGAATTTTGCTCAGATAGCATTAAAATGTTATAGCAGGCCCCGATTTAGGCATAAATTGATTAGAAGTCTCCTTTTTATCTTCTGAAGCAAAAAGCGGTGCCAGAACTCAAGGTGTGGCTCATGCTGCACCATAAGACAGGAGTGCCACAGTAAAGTGCCACCCTACTAAAAACTAGGATATTTAAAAAACAATGTTTAATTATTTATAATCCCTGGGTTTAGGAACTTGCCTTGCTCACAGCTAGGAAGAGACAATCAAAATGACCGCTGCAGCCAACTGCAAGTGAGCAGGAGCATGTTTGGTCACATCTTAGAAATTCAGTAGGAGGCAGCTGACTGAGGTTTGACACTGAGGAGCCTCGACTCACGTACGTCTTCAGACAAGAGGCCCGTTTTTGTGCTGCTGCGCTGGCCGTTTGCAGTACCAAGTAAAATGATACTTCCAGGCAGATTTGGTGTGCAAGAAAAGAGTAAACAGAGAGCAGTTTGCCTAAACACAGGCATAATTATTGAAGCCACTCCTCAAGGTTCATTTGACTTTTCTGCCCCAGCAGTTATTTCTACCCACACTCTCCACAACTGAGAGAAACCTGGATGGTTTACCCAACTCCATTTGTAAAGAGAAAAATACAGGAAAAGCCCACATAAGCAACCCTGAAAAGACATCTGAGCAAACTTCGGAAAGGTAACTTCAATGACGAATTTGCATTGAAAATGGATATTAAATACACTCCTCTTACTTGTGGTGACTTATGGCACAACGTATGCCATAATTTAAAGAGGTCTACAATAATATAAGGTGATGCAAACAAAGTTATACATACTGGAGAGGTCACAACTCCTAGGTATGTAAATGCATAGTAATCATCATATATTCAGTTTAAAAATGAAAAAGCATAAATACTTTGGTTTTGAAGTACTTCTGTGTTCCTAAGCTCTGAAATGTCAGAAAGCCACTTATCAGAAAGATAATTAATTTTTTGATACCATGTCAAGTACTAAGCATTATTGGGAGAGAAGAATATCATTTATCGCTGAAAAATTGAAACAAAATGGAACATATGCAGGGACTGTAAGTGTTTTTCCATGGTTTATTCTATTTTGAAATAGAATAGAGAGGCTGGGATAATCTAATTTTAGGGTTTCTCTCATGTAGCATGGCTACATTTAAATTCTCTTGATTTTGCCTGGCAATTCAAGTTTGAACGTACATCTCCATTTGAGACATCCGAAGAAGAGAGAGGAAAAAAAACAGGCAAGGAACTTAAAACTATAGCGAATGTTTTATTCCCATCCCTAACACTTAATCCCCCTTTCTTTAACGATCCGGAACCACTGCTGCAAAATCTCTTGTACCTGGGGGGGTAAAACAATCGGGACGCCTGCAAGGGCTGTTTTAACACCAGCAATCTTTTCGCAAAGCTATTTCTCATTTAAAACTCCCATCCGCGCCTTTCACCGCAGGAGTTCTATCCCCCATGGACCGAGTTAAAGCAAACATGGAGTAGCTGTTGTCCTTTCACCCGGGAATATTAAACACCCCCCTCCAACACCCCCCAACCCCCCGCCCTGCCTTCACCCCGCTCTGCGCGGGGC
>RSEF01000001.1:104103056-104116757 GCA_003993805.1 Himantopus leucocephalus | reverse complement strand
CCCTTCTTATTGTCCTTGACATCCCTTGCCAGGTTTAATTCCAGGTGAGCGTTAGCCTCCCTCTTTGCATCCCTGCATGTTTGGAAAACGTTACTATATTCCTCCCAAGTCCAAGTGGCCAGTCCCTTTTTCCACATTCTGTAAACTTCCTTCTTCCATTTGAGTTTTCCCAGAAGCTCCTTGCTCATCCATGCAGGGGTCCTGCCTCCTTTGCTTGATTTCTTACTCATAGGGATGCACCAATCCTGAGCTTGGAGGAAGTGGTGCTTGAATATTAACCAGCTCTTTTGCAACCCATTCCTTCTAGAGCCTTAGCCCATGGGATTCCTCGGGGGCTTCTCTTCTATTACTCTTGTAAACTTGGTGTTGAGATAATGTAAAAGAAAAAGGGCATCTATTTCCGAGCCAAACCTAAGTGAATGTCAGGGCCAGGAAGCAGGTGGCAGTTTATGTGTACTTTTTCCTTCCTAAACCTTCCATTTTCTATTAGGAGAGAAACATAAGGCTTTGGATGACTTTGCATAGCTCTGTAATACATACATGCCCTTGTCTTAAATGAATAGATCCACCACTGTCCTGCTGCAATGCTAAATCTCCCTAAAACCCTCTTATGGTGGTTCATTGCTAAGTTGGATCTTGCTCCAGATACACTCTTCCTGTGACAAGGGTCACATTCCTAATGGAAAAAGTACAGACAGGAAGGTAGTAACAAGGTGTCAATGATGCAGTTGAATTTTACTTTTATTTTTCAGGTCAGGGTTTATTCTAGCTAACAGGCCTCTTCTAGCCAAAATAAAACAACAGTGCTCCCTCTGCTCTTCAGGGAGAGTGTTAAAATTCATTATCCCAAAGCATTCTAGCTGCCTGTGCATAAATAACTTTTCTCAATGCTTGCTTGTGACGGAAACTGTTCGTTGTGTTTTGCAGGTACAACTTCTGAATCTTCATCTTCTTTCTGCTCTCTCCTTGGCTCTGATTTCTCTCCCATTCTCTTGTAAGACTTGCTTTTTCTCAAATGCAATCTCTCTCTTTCTGTTCTCTCCTTCATGCCTTCAGGTTGCTAAAAGGCAGGAGAAAAATAGCAGGGAATTAAAAGGGACTCCCACACGAACAACAAAATATCATTATTTTATTTCACTAGTAATGTATAATAAAATATTCCAGTTGCCTACCTCAGCCAGATCAGTTTTAACACGACGGGCTCAAATTCAAGGCCCCAGCCAGTCACTCTAAAACTCGGCAAGAGACAACATGCTTTTGATTATACTCTGTGTCTGGTAGGAGGGTCACTTGTATGGAGGGCTTGACGGGGAGAGAGGAGAAAGGAGGGGAGAAGGGAGGGACTCTCAGATTTCAGCCCAGATTCCATGATTCTATCCTTTCGCATGATACATTTTTATGTGTCTGAAGGCTGTTCAGTGCTAGCCACAAAGACCTCACTGAAAATAAGTGCTGAAGGTCATGAAGTGTCCTCAAAGCCACTTTTATAAGTGAAAAGCAATATGCAGGGAAAGAGATGAAATGGGATTACCTTTCCCCCACTTTTCTTCTCTTTTAACCCATGTAGTCACGTAAAGGGTGGTTGAATTGCACCCATAGAACTCTGCAAAAAAATGCTCTGTTTGGAGTTATGAGTTTAAGCCCACTCCCAAATTTCCTTTCAGTTCTCTACCACGTATTGATCAGCTCTTTGAAATTCTCAAGCCCTTCGCATCTCCCAAACTTCAATAGTGACTGAAGGAATGCCAATAATTTGGTCTACTTGAAAGGCAGATAAAAATACAACCCAGCACACCTCACTGCAGATTACAGAAGGGTACCAGAATCCATGTTTCCAACTGAAACTGAAGCCGCGTTTAGTGCATTATGATCACTATACCTATAGTACAACTATTACCCACTCACAGACTTTCTAGCCATAGGCACTTTTGAGAAATGATAAATGATACACCAGACAACCACTGGTGAGGGTTGGCAAATGAGGCAATGTGAAGTTCCAAAGGAAATAAATTGTGAGTAATTCCTAAAGGGGAAAAAGAAGGTTAGAGAATGCACTTGAAATCTTAACAATTGCATAACAGAGTTGTCATCACCATAATTCTGCATATTCTTAGAGGACTGGCCATGCAAGGACGATAATTGTGGGACTGATCATGTAATGATGCTGCTTATTGAAAAGAGATTTTTTTTTCTCTCCTGTTGCTTCACAGCAGATCTGCAAAGGGAGCTGAAAATTACTTCTCCATACAAAACTGTGAGTGTCAACTAATTAAAAAAAAAAGATACTTTCCTCTGTTGTTACTTGGTGCTAATGTCAAGTGTTATTCAAGCACAGCTTTTTTCAATAGGGTGACTTAATTTGACAGTGTTCTTCTGATACGTAAAAGTGAGTTAGCATTTATTATTCTTCCTTCCATTGTGTGATACACAAGATAGTATGTATCATAATAACAAAAATGTGTTAAAGTGTCATAGATAAAAGGTTGTTATTGGCTACTTCATCAACACAAACCATACAGAAAATGCTTATGCCTCAGGACAGAATGATGAGGAGATGAAAAGGATGAAATGCGGGGAGAATCCGCTGCTGGCTGCATGCCCTTACAGACAAAATACATTCAGCCACTTATAGCAATGGCTGCTGCTGCAGCTCTGTGGTGACATTGAAGGAAGAAGATGGATGGAGTTCCAAGGGGTAGAAGAGAAGCCTCTCAAACACCATGATGTCTGGCAGTCTCACAGATAACACTGTATATGGTTAAACCAGGTCAGCAGCCGCAAGAGAGCTGGATCTTATGGCAAAAGTGAAGCAAACCTGGGTTTACATTGTCATGTTTTGTTGGCACAGCCATAGAAACCTCTGAAAACATTGCCACAGCCAGTGCGGTGTCTTATTTTGAAGATACACATTTGTTAATAAGTCTAGATGGTAACACTACACCAAGATTTCTCATACTAACGATACTACCACTTTAACCTTGTTTGCGCTACTGTAAGGACCACATCATTTGAGAAATTTTAATTCAAGTTTATTTCTGCTCTTTCCCCAACAAAGCCACAACAATTACACCAGGGATAAAGCTGGCCTGCCTGTTGTTTGTTTGGTTGGTTTTTTTTCTTCTGAAGTCATCTTAAGTTGGTTTTTACCTACCAAAGAAACTGAGCGTTTGCTTTTGAGTTGCAATTGCTTTTCAAAGGACTCCGCAAATTCCTGCATGGAGTTTGATCTGGTCTCTGGGCATGAGCTGCCTGCTGAAGGTGTTCTGCTTGCCTTCCTGTGGCAGTGGCATTTGACATCTTGGTCTTCTTGAAATTCCTTGGAGCCCTTGAGATGGCCTGAAGATGAGCCTTTGGTAGAAGCATGAAGTCGTGTTGTATGGAGGGAGGAAAGCCTGGCCTGCAAAACAAGAGGTCTTTGTTGAGGATTGAATATTAAAGCAGAGCACACAGGGCAGCTTCTCTCTGCCACAGAGTGCTCTCTGAACAAAGATGCAAAATGAAGGACCTTGCCCAGACTCCTGTATCTTTCCTTTTATACGCAGGAGCCAAGAGGTCACTGCCAAGAGCTTGCTTTCCAGCTTTTATTTCTGTTTTAGAGTATCTAAGTTTTGGCACTCAAATGAGCATTTCAAATGTAAATTGTGCTGGGTCCTCTTAGTGCCCACTGACACTAAAAGGAACTGGCACCCTTCACAACCTCAAAAATTCAGGCCTCATATCTGGCAGCAGGTTCTAGGCAGGACTCTCAAAAACCAAAGACCCAGCCTTTCGTGGCCAGATGAGCCAGTTATTGGGTTTGACCCACAAGTTCTCCAGGTTTTATCAGATGTTTGAGTTCATTTGATTATGACAGGGACCATTTGTAGCCCAGTTGTGTCAAATTTGCAGCATGGCCTACATGCAGACGAGATGCTCTATTGTCCAGAACTGAATTTACTTCTGGTTTCTTGGGCACGTTTGTCCTGAACGGATGAGGGAGCGCTTACAGGGCACTGAGGGACACATCCCTACCACAGAAATGGTAGCAAACAGGCTTCCTACAATTACATTTGTAGGGCTAAAGCAGGAAGGGAGCAGATAGTTGCTTAGTTTCTATGTGGTTCAGTTTTCCCAGGCCTGACATGCAGATAAAAGCTATTGATCTCCGTCAGCTGTGTTTAATTGAATAACTGTAAAGCAGATTAAACTGATACAGAACTGCTGTGGCCTGTGGAGTCATGTGTTGGTGGCTGTAGAAATAGACAGACCTGTAGGCCACCACATAGGACCAGGGATGCCCCAAACCCTGCCAGCTGTTGATGATTTTTCAGGGTGAGTGGCTGAACACCAATAAGATGCAGATAGTGAAAATTGTGAGAGAGAAATGGAAGGTACTGAAAATTAGATCCCCGCAGGTGTCAGGTTAGGGCACTCCAGGCACCCAGCTGCTGCATACATGTTTGAATGCATATATGTTTTGTATAACTGTGGTGCTAAGCCTTCGGCTACTGAGTAACACAGTTCTGGTGGCTTCAAAAGAGCTGTGATTGTTTATAACAACTGAAGGTCTATCCCACAGATCTTGAAATGCTTTCTAAGAAAATCCAGGAGAAAACCCTACACTCAGATTAGGATTTGGGGGGGGAAGTTTGTGTTATTTCTTTAACAACCAACAGTGGAAAGCTAAACCAGCTTGGTATAGTGCCCACATGAATCTACAAACCTTGGACTGCAAGGGACATGAAACATCGCCTGTATACATTTGCATTTACGCTGCCCCAGATGCTATTATAAATGTATCAGTGCAACAGGGACCTGTGCAGCCTTTCTCTGAACAGTGAGGCTGTGCATCCATGTGGTTATGACTACATCACATTAGACAGGCTTGATGGCAGGTGCTAAAAATAATAAATCTTACACCTAATACCAAAGAGTTTTCAGATCATACGGTTCTGGTTCAATTTCTTTTCCAGAAAGAAGCTTACTTCAGTAACTAGTATTATGGACTGCCTTTGAGAGTAGTGGTAATGATTTCTGCCATACTATTTTTACTTTGGTTTCAAACCAATCAATACAGCTGTAATTTCTGTAAGGTCATATTGTATTGTTATTTTAAAAAGCAACAAAGCAATCACATTGTGCTTGAGGGACAGGAGTACACATGCTATGTCAAGTTCAACAAGCTAAATGTCTTCTGTGTCATTTTAATGGCATCAACATATATTGTTTCCTGGAAATAAAAATTGTGCCACACTAAAAATCACTGGTATTTGTTCTCAGAGGGTTTGGGAAAAAAAAACAGGAGGACAGCTGAGACGGGGGATGGTATTCTATCAATCTTGTTTTGCAATGTTTGTAAATGTTTTATTTTACTAAGGCACGGCTTTTTAATTTCCCATTTTCCCTCCACAGATAGAATTATAGTTAAGCCCTTAACAAAAAGACTGCAGTTCACATACTGACATGGCAGTCAGGCAGTCAGCACAGGCCTTCCCCTGAAATGTGTATCTGCCTCAATGGACTAAGGGTTGAGCTACACATACATATCTATGCAATCATATTACTGTGACTGTGCATCCTCTCACAGTGCCTTTGCATGACACATACCACCATCGCTAGGAGGACAGCATACCCGTACATGTTAGCATGTTGCTGTCTTATGGACACAGCCCTAAAGAGGATAGGAGCATTAACACAACTGCTGAAGCATGAACGTTTCATGGGTGACAACTAGCACAGTACATTAGCCTTCTTTTACTCTTCTATTTTAAGATTGACTCTGTGGAGAACTGAAAAAGTCATAAAATGAAGCTCAGCAACGAAGCAGGTCTGGCACTGATTTAGAAAAAATCCATGTGGCTTTCTTCCTGTTTCTTAGATTTAATACATGCATTTAATACATGTGTTGGGTGCCAAATTGATTGCTTGGTAACATTGTGTCATGGTTTAGGCCAAATGGCCCTAGCTAAGAAGCAAACTTACTGAACAAAATTGGTCCTGTTTTACCTCAAACCAGGACATATTGTAAATAAGAACGGCTGAAGACTGCTTTAATTTATGTGTCCCCTCCTGAAGTCTCAGCAGCTGCTGGCAACAGAGATTGCCTCTGTATCTGCACACTCTGTTGTCCACCCACCACTGTGGTCTTCCCTGGCCAAAGGTCTCTGAGCACAGCCCCGCCATCTGCTCCTGTCCTTGCCCCAGCAGCTGCCTCGTGCCTATATCTGGTGCCTCTTTAGCAAACCCCTCTTGGTCTCTGACTCCTAGAATCTGCCTTGAGTAGATCTTAAACCGGAAAAGTGGGGAGGAGGTGAAACAAGGGAAAAGTCATGGGCGGGAGGAATGATAAATGCTCCCCTGTATCAAAACGGGGAACTATGGCTAATGCTGGGAAAGCCAGAAGCACCATGCACGTTCTCAGGGGTTGTTTCTCCCTCCCTTTAGTACTCCCTTTTTCTGCTTGAGCCTTTGTGTAAAGGCCACCTTAGTGTATCTGTTTACACAACAGCTAATCTTTTGCCCAGCTAAAACACATAAAAAGTACACAAACAGAAATACCTCAAGAAATAGATGTCAATATAATTTGCTTAGTCTCTTTCTCAATTTCTGATGTAGACGAGATAATTGCTTCCACCTTTTAGGCTTGATCTGAGGGCTTGCACAGCTGTCAGTAAGAAAATTAATCTTCAGTGTGTCAGCACGAGTGTTCATTGTTTGCTGAAGTTTACACAATGACCCCAGTACTTTAGGGATGTTTTGGAACATCTGTCATTTAGATTCTGTCCCACATCTTGCTTTCCTTCCGAGAAGCTTATAGCCAAGCATATATTCCTTAAAAATATTTTGGCCTGGGCTCCAACTAATCTGTAGTAACAATATTGTGGTTGATGTTCAGTCTGACATTAGTTTAAATGTTAGTAACTTCAACAGCAGTCAGTTGCTCTGCTCCTACTCTCAGCTGTTTCTTATGAAATTTTTTTGCTGTGAGCAGTAATGTCTACTTGAACGTGGATACATTTATTGGGTTGTAAAACTCTTATCAGTGCTCCTTTGCCTCCTATATTTTCCCCACAACAAAATGTCCAGGAGGTAAGAAACTCTCCTGAACCAAAATGATGGAGGATAACTACAATGCATCAAGGAAAGTCATATCTGGAGGCTTCAAAAAGGGTACCACAGTTAATGTGTCTAAAGTTTACCAGGGGAACAAGTTAACTAAAGGAAATGAAAACAGATGACTTGGTTCTCCCCAGGCAGTTTTCACATTCAGTGATGGCCCACAGCACCATATACAACTCTGACGCTTTTCAGGGGAGCGGAGTTGCAAATTTTAGCCTGTCTTGCCATGACCCAGTGAAGGATGAATATAATCCTCTGTTCCCCTTTGCAAAATGGGAATGACAATCACAAAAGCATTTTGTGAAGCTCATCTCAGTAATGTTTGTGAGGTATACTAAGATATTGGGGGGAAAAAATAATGAAAATTTTTGGTTTGAGAGTTGTTCTACAAAGCTTTATCCATATTTTGGGGGGCTCTACCATGATAGAATGCCACAGGAGTTTGCCATTGTGTTTGAGGTGAGATCAGTGGCTTCAATGTCTTTCTACAGCACGGGAGAAACTACAACGACCAACATATCACTTTGGAGCTGAAAGTGATTTCCAGTGTCATGCAAAACCACCTTTTGTGCTATACTGCTAGCATTTTGCTATGTAATACCAAAACACTCCTGGTGCAGATGCAGTTCATGTGGGCAGTACTGCACTATTTCTGATGCAGTGTATACCAGCCCTGGATAAGAGATGAAGTGGGCTGGCAGCACCATTGTATCTGCACAAGGAACTTTCGCCAACAGCTGTGTCAGTCAGAACCTGCTGACTTTATTTTCACCAGGGCAGTGGTGTTATCTCCATTTATGGTGTTGTCACAGAAGAAAGGGTACACTGTGATCTGCTGTGGAGGTATTAACTTACAGAAGAGATGCAGTTTGATCTCAGTTATTAATCCTCCTGGTTAATAGCACTGTTCTGATAAAATGAAGACAATATTTAACTAATACTGGTGAGTGTTTTGAATCTTACAGTAGTTACTATTTGTAATAATGAATCTTACAGTAGTTATCATTTGTAATAACTGTGTAAGAAACACATGTCCAGGGGAAATAGCAAGTTGTTGCTCCCAACAAGGAGGTGCTCTTTCTGAAGGTACGTCTAAGGAATTATTAGTGCCCATTTTTTAACTTCTAGATTTGGTTTAAGACAACATGTTTTAGTGCTCTTCACTACAAACTAGTCAGAGATTTTCAAATAAAAAAGCTTCATCTCAAAATTTATCCCCAAATCATAAAATCCCCAAACAAATCTTCCCTTCTCATTCCTCCAGTCAATTTCTGGCACTGAGAAATAAAGCAGTTGAAATTTTTATCTCTTGATAATACTACTGGAGCAAGACAAATTTGTGTGGAGCATTAATGTAAAGGCCAGACATAATTAAGTGTACAGAATAACTTTAGATCATTGAATGGTAATATCAAAAGTCACTGTCTTCTTTTTCTGTCAGCTACCTTAATCCAAGTTCTAAGTGTTGATGCAGGTATGCAACTATAGCAAAGTATTTGAATAGCTAAGTACTTAAATAGCTTTTGAACAAACTGAATAGAAGAGCATGCTTCAATGAAATATATGCATATGCACAAAAATAGACAGACAAATATACACAAAGATGTGTTCAGCAGTTTGCTGAATAGACAGTGATTTAAAGTACATTCTTACACTTCAGTCTGTATTAGGGCCTAAAGAAATCACACATGCATAGATCTCTGAAGGACAAAATTAAAGTACAGTAACATTAATTTAAAAAAAAACCCAAAACATTCTGTTTTCAGGCATTCTGATGGAATCCATCAGCACAGCTTTAGCTAAGAGTTTGTCTTGCAATCTGTGACCAGGGTGAAATTTAATTTCAAATAACAAATGTGGCTAATCAGTTTGAAACTAATGAATGAAGGTTACCTCCCTAACCCGTCCATGAATTCAAAGAAGGGGGAGGTGGGTTTGGTCTGTTTTGTTTTTCTTAGCCAAATTTTATGAAAATGAAAAAACACACAGCTTAGAACATGGCAGCTCCAGTGGACAAGAACTTGCAAACTGAAAATATAGCATGGCAGAAAAAGTCTGGAAAAGATTAACTGTTTCTCCCCAGTTGAATAACATTTGCTTTGTTGCAGCCATAATGATCTAAGGATGTAAGTGAAAAATGGTTTGTAAGGCAACATAATATCTTTGGTAAGCCAAATGATATAGCTGGAAAAAGAGAGACAGGTTTGGACCACCTAAATGTTTTTTTTTTTTTTTTTTAAGGCTGAAAAAATATCAACAGCCTTCAAGTAAGGAGCAGACTGGGAACAGCTGCTTTCAGTTTAACTTCATTTTTATAATCAGTTAGACAGTTGTGAGCTGCCTTAAAACACTGCCTCTGCATATGAACTCAGTCCCTTTCCCAAGTATTTTGTTGGTTTAAGAATAAAGAACGTGCTTCTCCCTTAAAATCTTACTTCACAGTATAATGTTATGTGTTGCATTCTAATTTTCAGTCAGATGTTTTAAACAAGGGGGGACTACATTCTCTAGCTTAAATTAGAAGTTACATCTGCAAACAGCTAAATCCCAGGGAGTAAAGCATACAGCTTCCTGGAGATGGTAAAGTTCCAGAATTAGGTCCAAATCCTGTGAATATATACAGGCTTATGTAGTTTTACACATGAGAACAGACTCATTGAAGCCAATGTTTGTGTGCCAGTTTCCAAAATGTTTTTATCTCTGCCAGGTCATGCTTAGCAGACAGAACAACATTGTAATACATAGATAGGCAGTTATTACACCCTTCTCCTTACTTTTCTGCTCTATCATCACTGATCTTGGAGTTTGCCAGTTTTCTTGTATGGAAAAGGCACTGGAGGCGTGACTCTGGCAGGCAGCTAAGTTCAAAAAGCAGCTAGCTGCTGCCAGTAAAAACTGAACTTTCTGGGCAAGGTGTACCATACTTATCCTCATACATCTCTAGGGCCATGCCCCTGGTGATGGCACTTAAATTTGTACACAAACCATGCACACACAGAATGAAAACTGCACACAGCTCTTACCGGAAGGGAGGCTCTCCTTTCACTAAAGGGTTGAGTCTGACGTTTCTTGTGGCCTCTACCCTCTTTCTCATTCTCATCGATCAAGTTGTGGCCCCAGAAGCTGCTCATCCATTTTGCAAAGGAAATATCATCATCCTCTTCATATTCCATGTACAGACGCTCCAAACTTGGGGGGGTCTCCCAACCAGACAAGGAAAAGCAAGGTCAAATGCCACCACCAAGCCAATAGCCTCAAACTGTTCTGCCAACAAGAGGAAGCGGAGACACAGCTTCAACCGCTCTTTCTGCTCTCCATCCCCCAAAACACGTCCCACTGCAGCCCTGGGCACTGTCTAAACATAAAGTCAATACCTTCTCATCTCTTTCCAACAAGGTTTCTTTTAACCTTTCCATTACGGCCATGTCCAATATGACACTGCCGCAGGGGGCTGGTGGGAAGGGGGGAAATGTGTTGGCTACTCCCTGTGTGTTGCTGTTGAGTGCACCAGCTGTCAATACCAATGGAGAATTGCCCACAGTTACATGCCTGGGAGGTGTGTACACAAACCCAAAGTAGGCTTGTGATTTTGAGAAGCAGAATTGACATATTGATGGTGGTCAGAAGCTGGCACAGCTGCTTGCAGCGGCCTAACAGGCTCTGTGGGAGAGAGGACAAACGGCCCGCTCTTCCCATGCTGCCCTCCCTCCTGACTTCTGTTGTCTCCTCTCTTCCTTCAGTATGCAGGAAACGTGGTCTGTCTAGGCAGAAGAAAGTTCCCCCTGAAGAAATTGCTTGTTCATTTTTGGGTTATGACAGCCAGGGTGAACTTGCATCAGCTGCTTTTTACCAGAGTCATTTCATCTGCCATATCAGGGTTCTGGGAAGCCCTGCCTCACTTAGAGGCACGCGGAGTAAAAATGCGTCTGATTCCTCCTCGCCAGCTCTGGCTGTAAGCCGTATAGGCCCTGTCTATACCACAAAACAGAACAGGGCTGGGGACTGTTTCCTGGCCCTGAGACCAAGTGGCTAGACTGGTCACGTCTACCCTACATGGCGCTTGTGCTGGGGGTCTCCTCGAGGCTGTATGTACTGCACTGTGGCTGTAATACTTTGTTGTAGTTTTTGTGTCTTTTTTATGTCAAAATATCTAATATAACAGGAAAATTCTGTTGCAGCCCATAAAACTGTTGTTTGTATAGTGTGAAACTGGAAGATGTGTTACATGGCTTGGGACACAGCAAAAGGACACGGAGGAGGGCTTTGAGGCTGTAGAGCCGGTTGGCATAGTGTTGGAACAGGAGGAAGAGACCCAATTCTAACTTCGTATTGGAAGCAGTCGTTGGTGTGTGCTAAGTAGCTAGAGGTTCTCCTGGTGCCTAGGCATTGCTGTGGAGATGCTAGTTGGCCTCGGCCAGAAGTAAGCCAAAAAACTTGCTGGCAATTTAGCATTATGGAGAATCCGTGTTTCAGCATTAAACCTTGCCCCTTGTCCCCATCCTATTTAGCAATATAGATGTAGTAACAAAACTGCAGATTCCTTCATGTGGGTGTAGGTGTGAGTTTAAGTACAATACTCTGACGTAGGACTCTTCATTCTGAGTAATAGGGGTACCAGGACCAATTGGTCATAGATGCCTACGTGCCCGAGTTTCACCTTATCCAGGGCAGACGAGGCCATGATTAGCACAAGGACTTGGAGTACACGGGTGTGCAGATGGCATATCCTCAGATGTGGCGTGTCAGAGCTTGGAGACACAACCAAACCTGCAGCAGGCTGCTTTCTTGGCAGAGACACAGATGGACAGGAGCGAGAGGAATACCTACAAAACAGTACAGTAAAAATACACCTGAAGCAATACAGAGGATGTGTAGGTGGATTCTCTAGGTGGGGAAGAATGCTCCTGGCCGTATTCTGACAGCCTAAATTTGACTTATGTCCTTGAGGCTACTGGTCTGTACAGGCAAGGTACATCTGAAGGCCTAGGCTAGCTCATAGGAAGCATCCCGTGGGTGGAATTTAGTCTGTCCCAGTAGGAAGCTATCAGCCTGTTGATACGTATTTTCTATTGTATGGTTCAAGTCTCTTCTTTTCTGACATACGAGACAGAACTGCAGTGTGTCACGTGGAGCAGGAAATGCTTCTGCCGTGCTGAGATAGGCGACAGGGAAAAGTGAGAGAGAGGCTGTCCCACAGCTTTGCCAAAATATGCTTATGTAAATCGTAATAATCCATAAATTAAGGGAGAGACAGCTCAAGCTGTTTACTACCAGGAACCAAGATATATTGACTCATAGTCCAGCAGGGAAAATTACAATTGGGCTCCTGAGGTATTTGCTTTGCATTCTTACTGTTGGTTTTATTTTCAGTCCTTCTTTTCTTCAGTTCAATATCTGTCTTCACACACATTCCGTCCATTTCCCTCCTGCCTACAACGAAATTTCTAGGTATAAGATGACTAGTATTATCTGAGTATCAAAAAGTATCAAAGGTGACTCCTCTTCAGCCTCAGCTGAGTGGTGCAGGGAAATTAGTGGAGACAGAAGTGTAAGCTTCCTCTGCCCACAGGTAAGGATGCTAAGTAGGCACAGACACACATACGTATAATCATATGTATATACAACATATATAAAATTCCAGTATTGCATATTAGATTATTTTTATGACAGATTCAATTGATAACTAAAAAAAGATGAAAAATGGCATTTATAAGAAGGATAATTCTGCCTTAAAATTATGGAATGATAGAATGGTTTAGGTTGGAAGGGACCTTAAATACCATCGAGTTCCAGCCCCCCTGCCATGGGCGGGGACACCTCCCACAGCCCCATCCAGCCTGGCCTTGAACACCTCCAGGGATGGGGCACCCACAGCTTCCCTGGGCAACTCCGGGCAAGCAAAATGTTCCAGTGCGAAATCCTAGAAACGTCGCATCAGCCCTACATGTTGGCCGTCCAGAAACTCCTTCCGCACAAAATTAATTCGGACCTAAAGACACACTCGGACTTTTCAGGCCTGCCTGGGCTGACAACCCACGTACAGCCGGAGCAGCCCCGCCCTTTGCACCCCCCGCCGCCGACGGGGCACCCCGGCACGGGGGCGCCGCTGCGGGGCGCCCTGCCGTTACACCTCCGCTCCAGCAGGTGGCGCCGGGCGGTGCGGCGGGCGGAAGTGCTTGGGCGACCCCTGCCCTCCCGGCGTTCCCCGGGTGTCCGGTGACCCCTTCCCTTCCCTCCCCTCCCGCGGGCGGCGGTGTGAGCGCGTCATGGCCGCCTCGAAGCCCGTGGAGGCGGCGGGCGGTGGTGGCGGCGGCGGCGCGGGGCTGTCCCGCTGGCAGCTGGCGTTGGTGCTGGGGGCGCCGATTCTGCTGGGCGCCGGCGCGCTCTACCTGTGGGGGCGGCGGGCGGCCCGCCGCGGCGGCGGCAAGGGCGCGAACGAGCGGAAGACCCCCGAAGGGCGGGCGAGCCCCGGACCCTGCGGCGGCGGGCAGCCCGATGGGCCCGGGCACGAGGAGATGGTGAGCGCGCGCCTGGCGGCGGTTGGCGCGGGGCCACCCCTCAGGCAGCGGCGGGGACTAACGGCCGGGGGGGGGGGGGGGGGGG
>RSEF01000001.1:104047180-104098165 GCA_003993805.1 Himantopus leucocephalus | reverse complement strand
TAAAAAAAAAAACAAAAAAAAAACAAAACAAAAAAAAAAAACCCCACCACCCTCCCCATCCCCCCAACAACAAAAACTTAACAACAAAGGCATACCAGAGCTAAAGAAGAGACTCACAGAATTTAGCTTTTTAGTTGCTTTGGCTTCATCAGGTTATACTGCAGTTATTTAAGTTGAATATGTAATTTAAACAGAAATTATCAAGCTTTTTTGAAAAAAAGAAAAAACCAAAAAAGTTATGAATATCTTAAAAATTCCACAAAATTAAAATAAAAGTTGTATTTTGGGTTTTGTTTGTTTTGTTCCGTCAGCTGATCAGTTATATACCAAAGCTGAAAATTAATCCAGTATTTTCTGCTATATTTTCTATGGTAGAAGAGTTTCATGATTGCTAAGAAAATTAATCTCATCAGGATCATTATTTAGAAAAAGGTTTGAGTTTGAAACTTGGCATTGTGTTTTATCAACACTTGGGCTTCAAGACATAGATACAATATTTTGTTATTTTTAATGCACAATTTCTGTAGAGTCTGTGTGGGATTCATTTTCCATGGGTGTGAGATGCTAAGTGACTTTATTTTTTCATGTAAGCCCTTATCAGAATAGGCTTATTGATGATACAGAGCTGTATCAGCCTTTGTGTTTAAAATGTTGGCCATTCAATTCAATGGTGTATCGCATGCACACTGAGGACTATGCATGCACACTGAGGACTATAGCAGAACAGTGTGACTAAGATTGCAGAGGTAAACCATCTAAGAGCTAGGAGTCTAGCTTAAGGCAGCATAAACAAACAAACAAAAAGTTGATTTCTTTGTCGCCATGCACATTATTGCTGCCTTTGTTACATGATAGCATCTTGTGCTCTAACTCCTGACTCCCTACCCCCAAATTTCTTGCACCATGCAATGCGTGGGGCAGAGAGTAACCATGGAGTTAGCATCTATTTGATGATTCAGTTCTGTATAATTGCTTGTGTGGTCTGTGGTCCTAGTACTGTTATTCAAAGGTTACACAGTTACTGATTTTAGGGGTTTTCCTGTGGCATCATGCCCATACTTTCTAAAGCTTTTGGTCCCTGTTGCATGCACTTAGGCTTGTCTGAAGACTTCATGCTTCCCAAGAACCAGCAGAGGACCAGTGACAGCCCCAGAACTAGATTTCTTCCTTCCAGTTACAGTTCCTGTCCCACACCTGACACTGGAGCAGCCATTACAGTCCTCATCTGTAGAATGTGTCTTTATCCAGGGACTGTGGTGCAGGGCTGTCAAAGTGCAAAGGATGGAGCAGATGGACTAGTCAGCCTGAGGCGCATATTGAGGTGACAGATCCCTGCGCTAAAGGAATTGGCAGTGATCATAAAGTAGTAATCTAGTTGTAGTGTAGGCTTAATCTCTGCAGTTTTAAATAGTTTTCAAAGTGGGAACGCAGGTCTGAATGTTACAGCGTGGCCCACATCTTGTGTTTTTGTTTTTGGTACCAAGTAAATTGGAACCGTGCTGAATTTTGTAAATTATTTCACAAAGGCCTTTCTAGTGTTGTTTGCTGTAGAAATGCAGAAGGAAACATTCAAGCTGAATTTCGTGTATTTAAGTTTGTCTGCTGCATGTGCATAACCCTTCCCTTAGTTAAAAAAGAAGAGTTGTTGTATTGGGAGCTAAATTTAGGACATACTTGAAGTAAATGTAACCTTTTCAGACTTTGTTTGAGTTTTAAAGAAATGACTTATCAAATACACGGTTACTTGGCTCTCAGTAAAAACATTTGCACTCTAATTCTGGTTTGTGTATCCATAGAGTTACAGACACTGTATGAAAAGGGATGAAGTTAAGAATCTTTTATCAATTTGAATTTAAATCACTAAAGAACAAAAATGTAGAAGCCCTGCAAATTATCTTGTTCTGTGAACAATGGAGATGGTGCAGATTGATTTCCTGTAAGCCCAGTGATTGGTGGCCGGTGAGAGAAGAGCTTTTCTGGCAGTAGGGATATATAAGAAATTCTCTCCCTTATATGGTTGCACTGGTAAGTCTCTCCTCAGGAGAGTGCCTGTAGGATATTTCTATTCTATTTGGATGCCCATTTTTATGTAGGAACTAAGGCTGGCACCCAGTATCTCATTCTCTCATGGTATGATTGGAAACCAGGCCTTAAAAGAAGGGTTGTACAGAAACTCCTGCATTCTCTTCAGGTTTTCAGTTCTAAAAAACATTTAGATTCTAAAAATGACCAGACTGGCATGAAATGAGCAGTCATCAAGGGAAGCAGTCTGATGAAATGGAGAGATGCTTTGAAGTTTGTCTTATAGCAATCTGGGTGTTGTTTGACGCTGGCTGTGGATGGGGCAGGGAGAGGAGGAAGAAGTATGGTCAGAGAGCAGCATTGACAGTTGCCAGCAAATCCTAGATGATCTTTTCAGTGTGTGTGATTCAACAGGTGAGATGTGGTGAATCCTGCAGCTATTGTTTAAGGTATTACTGCCCCCAGTTTGTACTCTTTCCCTCCTCAGAGAATTTGGTAGGATGGCATGTGTGCTCGTACCTCTGTTCATTTCAGCCTGGTAGGTTAGCCTGAACTGCCCCAAAATGTTGATCCCTGAAGCTAATTTGAAAGAGGAACAGAAATCCAGAAGGTGAATGTTAGCATCTTTTGCAGCTCTGTATTTCTTGAATGTGAGTCACACCCCTTTGACAAAGCGAGGCTTTTTACATCTGGTTCCTTATAAATCACAACGTTTGATAACTGATCTGTAAATCTAGGGGTTACAGGTAGCAATGTTGGTTTCTGCAGAAATGCAGATGGTCAACAGACAGTGCAGAACATAAAGATTCATTTAGCAAGGTCACAGGCCAGTTAGCAAAGTTTTCCATCCTCTGCTGAGAATAACAGACCATGATGGTCCAGCACTTTGTAATAGCAGTTGGATGAAGTAGGTTGTGTGAAGCTGTAGAGGAGTTAGCAGTAAAGTTAGTTAATTTGCCAAGTGTGTGGAAGGCAAAACATCTTTCTTTTTCCTACAGGTTTTATTTGTCTTGCTTAGTAGGTCTTTCCACAAAATGTTTTCCATATTTAATTCATAGTCTGCTACGTCAGTTCTGGTCTTATAGGCTATATGTATTTCAGTAGGAAACTTTTCCTATTTTAATTGCTAAGAGGGCTTTGTTATCTTTACATACTTGGTCTTTGGAGAAATAATATCTCATTGGTTTTTCTGATCACCAGATTAAAGATTAAAACCTGTTTAGCTTTCCAAAGAGAAATCACTGCATTGTTTAAACCATTGCAGTGAACCTTTTGAAAAGTTTGTCTTCTATCTGATATACTTGCAAAAGAGTATCTGTTGTGTTTTTCCAGGAAATGGAAGGAGGGAGATTTTCAGAAGTCTAAGCTAGAGTTTACCACTCAGATCCATTTTATATCTTTGAAGATCAGCCCTTAAGTGCATGGCTTGCATGCGGTGATGCTCTTCTTATTTGAACTGACCTATCATTTTCTTTTTCAGAGCCCCCTTGATAGAGCCCAAGCAGCCAAGAACAAAGGAAACAAATATTTTAAAGCAGGAAAATACGAGCAAGCTATTCAGTGTTACACTGAGGCTATTAGCCTGTGCCCTCCTGAGAAAAACCTTGATCTTTCTACCTTCTATCAAAATAGAGCAGCTGCCTATGAACAACTGGTAAGAAATTAAAGATAATCATGTGTTTATTCTAAAAAGCAAATTGTGTATTTTGTCATTTGTCCACTGAAAGATCCCAGGTGGTGATATCTGCTGCCTGCACAAGATGCTGCTGCTTGCAGCTGTTTTTCACTAGCTTATCATACTTTTGCACATATAAAGAAAATAATTTTCTGGTAACTATTGTCAGTCTATCTTATGTGATTCTTATGTGTCCCTTTCTTGCAAGACAAGGTTTTAATTTCTTATCCTCTGGAACAATTCTCTTGTATATAAGTTAATTTTGTTTCTCTCTAGTAGAGTGTTTCTTTAACTGTTAGGTGAAAGGCCAAATATTTTGGAAGGACGCTACTTCAAAAATTAAACAAAAATCACAGAGATCCTATTAAAGCCTAAATTTTGCACATATGGAAGTAACGTTTACTTGATAGCTGAGTAGACTTGATATTAGTTTTGGAAGTCAGCCGGTATTGTTTATTATGGTATCAGTCAATTTGCTTATGAGGTCAAGTTGGTGAGCTGTATAAAGGAGTGAAAAAATTAGCTTTGCACAGTCTGAAGTATCAAGTGAGAGACTGTGTGATTAGGGGAATCTAGTCTTGAAGTTTAGAGGAGAGAGAAAACAGTTCTTGTCTAATCAAATACTACTTATAACACTAATCCATGCCATAATGAATCCCAAATGTATGTATTCCTCTTTTTCAGTTATTGAAAAAGCCTGTTTTGATAATCAATTTTGTAGATAAATGGATTTTAAGTTCTTAATACCCTTGACTCTATTCCTACATTTTCATTTATTATCCCTTTGTAGTAACATAGTGCAGTAAATTGAAATAACATTTTTTTAAAAAAAAGTGTTTTAGCACTTTGTTAATCTTGTTTGTTGGTTTTCATTATGTTTTCATCTTTTTTTTTCTCTTTGTTTTGTACCAGTCTTTCAGTCCCAGTGTTACCTCCTGCAAGCATTTCACATCAACTCATTATCTTCTCCCATATGCTTTGTACAACTGTCTGGTTTCATTTTTCTGTAGGAATTCCTTTTCTGTTATGTGGCTCTTCTGGTGCAGGTGGCTTCCAGTGGTGCCTGGCAGTTTCTTACTGAGAAACTTGCAGAAATAGAAGCAAGCAGGTAGAACCAGAGCCCTGGGAACTGCAGCTACTGTTAGGTGGGCATGACCCTGGAGTTGGTAGTGGAAGGCTAATACAATGCAGCTGAGTAGGGCTTCTCTCATTGTGGTGTTTTTCTACCCACAGCAAAAATGGACAGAAGTGGCACAAGACTGCACAAAGGCTGTTGAGCTTAATCCTAAGTATGTAAAAGCTCTCTTCAGACGCGCAAAGGCTCATGAGAAGCTAGACAATAAGAAGGAATGTTTAGAAGGTGAGTGTCTCTTGATGTGTATACAAAAAGTGGAATTAGCTCAGGCTCTTTGGAGATGATAACTTCGGGGATTGTTTTTTTTTTTACTTCTGTTACTACAGTAATACAGAATTATTTATTTAAACCCATTCATAGCTACTGCAAATACATTTTCTTCTCGTGTAAGAAGAAACTTTTTCCCATTTTTCAAGCTGTCATCCGCTTCTATTTGAAATAGCTGCTGAGAAATTAATGTTACTGTAGCCACTCAAGGTGTTCTTTTTCCAGGAAACTCCCTCAACTTTAGAAGAGAATTCATCTAACATGCTCAGCGGATAACCCAGACAACAGTCACTCTACTTACATACAGTGAACACGCTTTCTTCCCTGTTTGTTTTAGGGAAATGGTACTACTACAGAAACCAAGGTGTTTTTGCAGGTGGAGGTACACGGTCAGAAACAAGAGTATTAGTCATTTAAATGCATTTGGCAAATATGAAAGGGAAAACAGCTTCAGTAGCATCTTGTTCTGATGTATAACTGTTATGAAAATTGGAATGGATTTAACCTTTTTTTTTTAATATCAACACTGTGTATTTGGCAGAAACTACTGTTGTCAAATCCTTCCAAATACTATTCCTAACAGAATATATTTTGAACTGTGAGGAAGATGTGACTGAGAAGCCATGAAAATTAATGAGAACTACAGATCAGGTGTGTTGTCTGAGAGCCCTTTTGAACTAAGCTAAACTGCTTGAAAGGACCCATTTAAACTTCATCAAGTGAAATCATTCCTGCTGATGTAAGGTTAAAAGGCAAATGGAATTTTCAGCTGTGCTCATTATCAAAGAAGGACAGAAAAGGCCAGGCTCTGACTGGCAAATCTAACTGTTAAACTAGTTTCATTATGTGTAACAGCTAAGAATTAGGCCTGTTAAATTAGAAGGTAAATAAGATGTGGAAATTTTATTTATCTATCTGTCTATTTATCTGCTGGCAGAATGCCTTTCTGCCCTGTAAGACCATAGTGACTAGAAAAGGATTACTTACGTCATTTATTGTAGTCCTTTGCAATCACTAATTGACTAACAGCTGTACTTCCAGAGTGCTATAATAAAATTTAAACCTCATGTAGTTGCAATAAACTGACAGATAATAAAAGCCCCAAGGAGGATCATGTCCCTGCCATATTACGATAGCTTTTAAACGTAACTCCTTTTTAATGTTAGTAGTAGTAATGTTCGTAGCAATTTCACCCTTGATTTGTGTTTGATCTTTAGCTTGCAGTTTTTTCTGAAAATCTGAAAATTACTTGCTTTTTTTGAACTACACTGTTTTTCTAATACAATACTGCTTTTACCTGCCAACCACATATGGCCAGCAAAATCCCAGGAAGTAGGGTATGTCCATGTAGTGGAGGAAAGCAAAACCAACCCCCACCACCACCACCAGCAAGAACACTCTCCAGTGGTGCCTGGCAGTATAATCTGGGAAAACGTTGCTGGTTCACCCCAGTCCGGACACTAGTTTACAGCTGCCCGCTTTGGGCAAAGCATGTCTGCTAAAGTCATATAGCATGGTATTACTGCACACTATCTTTCAGGCTCTTTCTGGGTGTAGTGTGCTTTCCCGGCGACTCTGATGCTCTTGACCATGCCAGCCAGAGTTGCGGGGAGTTTCTGTATAAATGATGGCATAGTAGTACCTATAGCAGTGTAGAATTACAACAACTATGTTAAACCTCCAGGGTAAGAAACTTGCTTTTTCATGTGTATTCAAACAATGCACTTAGAATTTGAAGTCCAAATTCTGTTCATCTTCACTGATGTTTAAGTGAAAATTAAATAGGAAAAATCTAGTATTGCATTAATTGCAGGATCCAGAGAAATAATATTAATGTACCATAAGAGCTCATTTCACGCTGGCAAGCAGGATTCAGGCAGTAATGGGTTAACATTTGTGGAGGCTTCTATGTGTGAATGAAAGTGATGTGATATGGGCTAGCACTTTAAATAGGTCAGCAAGGTATTTCTCTTAAACTTGCTCCGTTCCAAAGTCACAGAGGTGAGCAGCAAAATTTGAGAAGAAAATTTGAGAATATGGGAAGGTTTCTTAAACTGAGGAAGAAGCAAGATGTGATGGGACTGAATGCAAATTTTCAAAGTAGAAAATTAGGACCAGTCCCAGAAGAGAAGCTGTGTTAGCACTTCTAATGCGCACATAATATGAACATAATTGCTATCCTCAAAGTTTCAAAATTGTGAAAGTCCCTGCTGGAGGTATACATTTTCACTGTTCATCTAAGTCTGTTTGTCTCTAGATAAAAATAAATGTAATTTCTTTCATTCACTGCTACAAAGTCCTTTTATCACAAGGAGATTGCTTCGGATACAGTTTGCATTTTGGAAAACATGGTAAATACAGCAAACTGGGAACAGAGGCTTTTACCTTCAAACAGCACATGTATTAGTTTGGCAGTGACTCATTGTAACAGTGGCACGTTTTAGTGTACTCCAGCGACTATCAGAATTTGTCTTTAATCTCACTTTTGTATGTTGTTTCCTAGATGTCACTGCAGTCTGCATTTTAGAAGCCTTCCAAAACCAGCAAAGTATGTTATTAGCTGATAAAGTTCTTAAACTCCTTGGAAAAGAAAAGGCCAAAGAGAAATACAAGGTAGGAGTTGTGATATTGCTGACAAATTCTGATTTCACCTGACTAGTTGTTGAAATGTTGATTGTTGGCGTTCTGTCAATTGTTGTATGCTAGTCACTGTCTTCATTTGCTGTAGTGTAAGAATTGACACAAACAGTTTTGCACAAATCTGCTGTTGTACTGATGTTGTTTTCTTTTGGGACCTGTCTAAAGTTTTTGAAACCTCAGCAGGGAAGAGAGGTCTATTTCTAATGATTGTTTCCCTTTAATAATCAAATTTATTGTGACATTCGTGAGACACCCTAAGTTGGTGTGCTGCCCTACATGGGGCTTTTCTGGACTTGCAACATAATGGAAACAGGATATGTTGGAACAGCAGTAGCAAAATGTTCAGTTGCACATCAGATGGTTAAGTTAGGTATGTGTGTTGAGATAGGAAGGTTTATAAATAATAACTGAAAATGTGTAAAAACGTTGGTTCCGTACATAATGAATGAATGATGATTGAGGACGTTTCCCCCCAAGTTATTCTTGATTTTATAAGTAGGAATTTCACGTAGGAAAGATTAAGTTGACAGCAGTTTTAGAAAGGAGCAAAATAATACTGTTTTTAATGTTGGGGATTTGTTTGTGTGGCATTTTTTGTTTGGTTGGTTGGGGTTTTTTTTGAAAAACACGAAAAGCAAAAAAGAATTGCTTAAGAAAAAATGATGCAAAGCAAAGTCACATCTTTTTATTAGTGGTCAGACTTCCTGATTCTGCCATGAAAAATATGCCTTCATGTCCTAACTGCCACAGATTACTTGTGGCATTCAGTCGCAGGCTGTTTCTGTTCCGTTTCTGTTCCATTTCTGTAAAAAGGTGCTCATACTTGTAGTTTTCTGTTTTGGCACTCAGATGTCTTTATGTTAATGTTTGGAAACTGCAGAAAAGAGAACTATGGAAGTATAGGGGTAGCCAGCAGCAGTCATTTTAAGTGGCTGTAGGTTTACAAAAAAGTTGCGACAGGCATTAAAACATTCTCACTTGTTATTAAAACATTCTTGCTTGTTTTTTATGATGATGTTTGAAGTACTGAAATCCATGTTGGTTTCGAGATGCTGAATTTCTTTCCTATAGAAACTCACATAAAGCTGTGGTGTCAAGGTAACAAAAAATGAATTGTGCTATTAGTGTGGTGGGAGTAACATCATAAAATAGGTGTTCTTCAAATAGGCAGTATTATGGTATAACTTAATCGAGACATTCAGAAGCGTGCATGCAGACTTTTCTTGCAGGAGACATTGAACTGTAATTCTTTTGTGCAGCGTTCATTTTGAGCAAGAAATATTTTTCAGATTTTGTACCTGAGAGGTGTTACTTCTGGGACTTTTAAGTAAAGGGTGTGGTATCTGGGCCAAGCTCCACATAGAATTAGGACATTGCCTCATTAGTCTCCATTGTAATGATAGACAGCAGCTTCTCTCGGACAAGTTAGAGAAAAGGGCAAATTGCCATTCAGAATCTAAACTTAAACTGCCAGCTTGCATTTTTCACCCAATTCATGCAGACACATACTGCTTTAGAACATCTACCCAATATCTTATGATATCCGAAGAGGTCCTCATTTCTAGCCACATGTGCAGAAAGATACTATCGCCCCCCTCATTTGAATATCTTCACTTTATTTCTACTGGTGATGGGTATCGTGTTGTGATCTGAAGCTTAAATAATCCCTAAATGTCAAACTGTCAAATCAAAAATATCAGACTATCAAATGAGACAGTGGAAAGTCATACGTTAGTTCTCTCATGAATGATTTTTTTATAATCACATTTGTTTATCCATTTCCATATTTACCATCTGATCTTACCATCTAATGACTTGAAATTACATTTCTCCATTTCAGAATCGTGAGCCTCTGATGCCCTCACCACAGTTCATTAAATCCTACTTCAGTTCTTTCACAGATGATATAATCTCCCAACCTTTGCTTAAGGGTGAGAAATCAGATGAAGATAAGGATAAGGAGGGAGAGGCTTCTGAAGTAAAAGAAAAGTGAGTACAGTATAGTTGGGAATTTGGTATTGGGATTAAGTTTTCAGTGATTTTTGACATTCTGCTCAGTGTAACTTGCAGTTCGTTTTTGTAGTACCTGGCATGAGAAATCCTGGGGTAATAAAGTGAGCCCATGAAATGAGAACAGTATTAAAAATGAAACTTTTATGAAAGCTAACTAGCTAGTTCCAAACTGGAGGTGGCTTTGATCCACTAAACAGAGGAAGGACACTAAGATCGGGAAGATCTGCTGAATATTTTCTACAGTACCATAGTACATAGATTGGAGGACTTGGATAGTGCTGAATGATGCTTCTGGAGAAAGGAATGTTTTATACTGAAGGAGAGTTTCCAAGAAAGAGAGCAACTTAGTCTTTGGATTGGAAGGGAGAAGACAAGCTAGGAAAAGGGTCTGTTAATAAAACAATGAATTTACGGCAACTGAGGCTGAAAGGTGTTTGATCTTCCTGGAACCAAACTGCACATGAATGAGAGGCTTGTTCTGACAAAGAAAAGCTTAGTTTTTTCCAATTGAGTTTGAGCACCACATCGATAGCGCTTTAACTTACTATGCTGTTTTCCAGTTTATTTTTGGAAGATATCACTGCTGTCAGTATGGCAATCATTGCATACAGCGTTGTGAACTATTTTTTTTTTTTTTTTAAAGTAAGATAGAATGTCCTAATCTACAGGCAGATTTGCTGAATCCAGTTCACTTAGCTGAGGACAAGGCAGTGCTTACTGTATTTTTTTGCTGTGAAATCCTTTCTTCCATGCATAAACTGCACATTGCTAGGTTTAATATTTTACTTTTCTGACCTGGAGTTCCATCCCAGACCTCTTGTTTTAAGGCAGAGATCACCACTGTTCTTAATGTGCAAAAAAAATTTCAAGGGACAAATGAAGCTGAAGTTCAAGAGCTTTAAAACATTTTTCTTCTTTATTTCCAATGTCATTTGGGCATTTTTTGTCTAAATTGTTTTCAGTCTGTGATGACTCCATCCAGGAATATTTGTAACTTTACTTACAATGCTGGTGTTGTAACTGAGCATAGCAAAAGTTAGTACTTGTTATGATTTAATGAAAAGTCTGAATTGAAGTTGCAATGTTCAGTAAATGCATGTAAATATACAACTGTTCTTACATCATTTGCAGCTCTGGCTATTTGAGAGCAAAACAATATATGGAAGAAGAGAACTATGACAAAATTATCAGTGAAAGCACAAAAGAAATTGAAGCAAAGGGAAAATACATGGCAGAAGCTTTGCTTCTGCGAGCTACTTTCTACTTACTTATTGGCAATGCAAATGCTGCCAAACCAGACCTAGATCAGGTCATCAGCATGGAAGATGCAAATGTGAAGGTAAGAATCTGTCACAGCTGGATTGTAGTTTGGGTTGAGAAAACTTAGAAGTTAAATGATGAACTTGCAATATAGTTCAAGAGCTTGTTTTTCCAAGTTTTCAGATACTTTAATTGGAGTGTTTGGTTTATTTACCATTTTGTCTTTTTATTCCTGACAAATTGTTTTTTCAAGGGGTTGGGTTTTTTTGAGACAGCCGTGCTAAGGAGTACAAACTAAAGTACAGAGAAAGCTAAATGAATTGGAGGCTTATCCAGTCCGAAAAATCAGTTTGTAAATAAGAGAAAAAACATTAATTGTACTTGCATATTGAACTACTTCAAAAAATACTGATCTATTTGTAAGCGTAGGGAACCTGTCTTCTAAAGGTTTTTTGAGGGGTTGAAAATCCACTGAGATGGAAGCATAGGCTGACATATTTGAAATTAAGCAAGGGAGTTCATTCATTTAGAGTCAGTGTGAAATTTATTCCTGCTTAGAATGAATGAAATCTGTCAGTGGGAGAAACTAGTCAAATGAAAAATTTACTGTAATTGTAACAAAGCCTTAAATCTGGAAGAATGTTGGAGTGGCTAATGCTTCTTTGAACGTTTTTTACAGCTCCGAGCTAATGCTCTGATCAAACGAGGAAGTATGTATATGCAGCAGCAGCAACCTGTGCTGTCCACTCAAGACTTTAACATGGCTGCTGATATTGACCCTCAGAATGCGGATGTTTACCACCATCGAGGACAAGTAAGAAACATTAGATATTTTGTCCCAATACTTGAATATTTCAGTATATACTAAAAGAAGAATAAAGATCAGTACATCATCAGACACACTTTGTACTGTTTGTGGCAGAAAAATGTGAACTCCTAATTAGGAACTGTTGCAGAATAAACACGCAGTCTAATTTGCAGGTTCAGGTCAGGCAGAAGCAGTTTATTTCTGTAGCTATAGGAAAAGAACACAAAGCGACAGAGGTTCAGCCCTCTATCAATATGAACTCTGACTTAAAAGTACTAGGGCTTATATACATTTACAGCAGATACATGTCCGTGACTAATTTCTAGGCCTCGAAAGGCCTGCTTCCACAGAGCTGTAATATAAAAGATGCTGGAAGAAAAAGGAAACCCTACCATACGCAGATATGCTAAGTCGTATTCATAAGGAAGACTTCCACAGATCAAGTGCCTTTCTCCAGGAATTTGTTAGATCTCTTTAGTGCCCAGAAATAAGAATGGCACTACGTGTTGAAGGGAATCAAAGTTTTCTGCAGGTTGAAAACTAGTGTTTTACAGTAGCTTCACAGTAAAGTAAGAGAATGATGAAGTGAGCTNTAGCTTCACAGTAAAGTAAGAGAATGATGAAGTGAGCTCCACTCTTGTGGAGGAATAAGAATGTCAAAAAAAAAAAAAAAAGTTGAAATGCAAGCTGGGAAGGCCAAAATGTTTCGACATCCAAATAGTCCACAGGCATTAACTACAGCAAGGCAAAGCGACTTGAGAAAATACAGCATAGTTTTGGAGACTGGACATTATGCTAAAGCAGTAATGGCAACAGTCTAAAATGCCAGCATTCTCAATCCCTCACATACGGGCATTGCCTTTTTGCGCACAAGGCCAAAGTTTCACTGTTGGCCCTGTTATTTTATGGCAGTGATTTTTAGTTATGGGTTTTGTAGGTTTCTAGGCAGTTCTAAAGCTGAACTGGAAGCGACATGAGTAACTGATGCTAACTGAATTATCACTTAAGTGTCTGAAGCACACATTAAATACAGAAATAAGATTTTCTTTCATTCTGGCTAGCTGAAAATCCTGCTTGACCAAATTGAAGAGGCTGTGGAAGACTTTGATGAATGTATCCGATTGCGACCTGATTCTGCCTTGGCTCAAGCACAGAAATGTTTCGCCCTGGTAGGTAACGTGCTGGTGTTTATCTGGGTGCTTTTTCATTTTAAAGGGTTCTGGAAAACATACTGTGTTTCTCTGTTTTATTCCAATTTAATGGAAAAGTAGGGCAACAAACATCTCAGTATCTTTTAATAAGTTAGAGAATGCAACAGTTTCTTCAGTTGGAGTAAGGGTTTACTGCTTTCATTTTGCAATGTTTGTTATTCAAACAGTAGGTCATCTTTGCTGTTTTGTGGTAGAGGAACAAAAATCCTTGCTCCAATTTTATCACAAAAAATTATTTAAATCTTTAATGTTGTGGAAAATTATCATTTTCAAGAAATTGGAAACAAACTATTTCAAGCTAGTACAATGCCTCTGCGTGCAGGAATCTTCTGAGGACAGCTTTGCATGGTGTGAACATGGAGAAAATCTAGGCTTGGAATTTCTAGGCTTTTGAAGTAGAGGGAGGTTATTGGCAACTATCAGGCCTTATGCTTCCTTCTTCACCTTTTCTTCTCTCCAAGTCCACTCTACCAGAGACTTGGACACATGGTAGGTTCCTAAAAACAGATTTGGTAGGATATACAGGCATGTCATCTTGTGGAAGTGGTCATTGTTATGATGCATGCATCTCTTGGGGAAGTGGGTAGAGATCTGATGAGGCCCTTTTTTTGTGGTGGTGTTTCATTTTTTTCCTTTTTTCTTTTTTTTTTCTTTTGCTTTCTTGAATAGTATCGCCAAGCTTATACAGGAAACAATCCTTTACCTGTGCAAGTAGCCATGAAGGGCTTTGAAGATGTCATAAAAAAATTTCCGAAGTGTGCTGAAGGCTATGCACTCTATGCTCAGGTACATTTTTCTCTGTCTCTTAAAGAAATGACTGCATTTTCTTGCATCTTTTATCTTGGATAGCATACATTTCTTCAAATAATATATGAAGATCTTTGAGAATAAGTTCTGAGATAACACGTGCTGTCTTCAGTAAGCTACCTGAATTTATGGGTATGGGTATTCTGGGTAGAGGAAGTAGAGGGGGAATTGGTGGATCAGAATATATAAATGATGAGAGTCAGGGGTGGTTATTAGGAGACAGAGGTATGGCATACACTTCCCCTTGAATTCCTGCATGTGTGTGGCATCTCACTTGGTGGACATCAGGGATTCTCTAGGTAATTTGGGAGTTAAATGCGTGGAACTAGGGTAACAGTTTCATTCTGCTACAAATGACATACGCTGGTCGTGTAGAGTTTAGTACAGATGTTCAGAGTACACTTGTAACAGACTGTCATTTCTTCTCTAAAAAAGTGTGCTGCTGGTTTTAATGCAAAGCATGAGATGTTCTGATTTTAAGTAGGTAGGCAGTATGGATGCATTTCTTTTTGAAAGAAGTACATTTGAAAAAGAAAGAAGTTGAGATTTGCAGGTACAGAGTTCTAGAATGGTTTTTACTTGCAGTACACTTATTATGTTGCTTGTAGATCTCCCATTACAGACGATACTGTGATCAGTAATTTTGCACTTAAAGCGTAGCAGCTTTCTTCTAAAAAGCCTCAATTCTGAAACTTAACTCCAGTAACTGGTGTGCCTGGCCTGCTTTACAATAAGACAGCTATATCCAATCTCACGTTGTCAATAGAGTTTTAATTAGAATTAGCCTAGTGCAGAGTACATGTTTTGGTTGCATATTGACATACAGGTTTCTGTTTTGATGCAGGCGCTAACAGATCAACAGCAGTTTGGCAAGGCTGATGAAATGTATGATAAATGCATTGACCTTGAGCCAGACAATGCAACTACATATGTTCATAAAGGGTATGTATTGAGTTTGCAATCTTTTTGGTCAAAAGCAGTTGGCACGTTTAGATGAATCAACCCTAATTGAATGTTTGTGTTTAGAAGCTTAGCCAGGAGAAATAACTATGTGAAAACAGCTTAGTACTGTTAAATGTATTTCTGTAGTTTCTCTTGACTAAACTGTAAATAAGTTTCAGTAAAGTTTTATTCTACTTGAATATATCTACTTGAAGTATATGGCTCTTACTTTAGCCCCATTTAATTTAAGCTTGGTGCTGAAGTTTTCTCTTTCGTAAAACAACTTGTAACAAGTTGTCTTGAGAGGGATTTATCTTTAGACTCATTAAACTGGTAACATGGCTTATGGAAAGTGACTTTCACATACACATTTTTTAAAAGCAGTGAAGTTACTCTCGACCGTGCATTAGAAACTACAAACACTTGGGATCTTTTCTTCGGCTTACATGATCTTAGTTATGGGACGAGTACGTGAAATTTGTTCTAAATTTTCTCTTCCAGTTTACTTCAGCTCCAGTGGAAGCAAGATTTAGACAAAGGGTTAGAACTCATAAGCAAGGCCATTGAAATTGATAACAAATGTGATTTTGCATATGAAACCATGGGAACGATTGAAGTACAAAGGTAATGTAGAATTGCAGTGTCAAGAGTTCTTGGTTACTTTTGAAATGAAAGCAGTCCTTTAGATTTCCCCATGGAACTTAAGCTTTTCCTAAGATCTTCCCCAGTGCTGTGCGAGGTCAACTCTTACCTGAAGTCCTGATTTCTGTTCTGTAACTCTTAGGGAAGGCTTTCCTTTCTCTGTGGCATAATTTTGATTTACAATGTGATAAATTCCCATGTTCACCAATTTCATACCTGCTGGACAACATGCAGATGAGTCTGTGCATGTTTAAATACATTCCTTCAGCATTTAAAGTGACTTCCTTAATCATTACTAGGCTTCCTGTGTATCTAATGTAATCAGTAAACATATGTTACTGGACCTTGTGTACTGAGGATCCTGAGCTATACTCCGAAGCCTGACCGTTTGGGTTTAATGCCAACATGACTGCAGTTTGCAAGCTCGCAGGGTAAAGAGGAAAGACTAATGTGCTATTCTGTAACTGTGCATTGTATTGCAATTGGGCAAAAGCTTGGGATGTAGCTGAGAGTATAGGAGAGTCTTTTTTTTACATGTCTAGCCCATCAAAAGGGCAGACAGTTAAACTGTTGCTATGAGAAATTTTGCAAGCATTTCCTATGTAAATAATGTGAGCTCTTGTCTTTGTTAGTTTTCCTCTTAAGTATACAAACTCTTTTCAAGAGAGATGAGAGTACATTCAGTTGTCCCAGGCATTATCTTTGTAGTAAACTTGGTGTTCTGTGAAGAACACTTTATCCCCCACTACCACCTGTGGGGGCTCTCAAGAGGAAGGCTCTTAAGCAGCTGTCCCAGTTGCTTAGGCTTGGTAACAGCTCCTCTCAGTTTGCTCGTCGTCATCACAAGTTCTTGTGGTGGTTCCTCCCAAAGTCCTTTTAAGCTGTCAGTAGTGGAGACTGTAAGTCCTGAAGGAAAAAAAGATGCTGTAGAAATGAAGAGATTGTTTTGCCAGTCTTAATGGGACTGCATTTTGGTTTATTTCAGAGGTAATCTGGATAAAGCCATTGAAATGTTCAACAAAGCTATCAACCTGGCCAAATCTGAAATGGAGATGGCCCACCTCTACTCACTCTGTGATGCTGCCTATGCCCAGACAGAAGTTGCAAAGAAGTATGGATTGAAACCACCAACACTGTAAAGAAATGAGGAGGAAATGACCTTCTAAAGTGAAGTTGCCCACTTCAGCCAGCCCTAAAGACGCTGTTGCAGACCATGTTGAATGGTGGAACTTAGTTTTTTCCCGTTCATGGTGTTGTCATTTGCTACATCTGTTAAATGTTTAGGTGTTGTGGGAGTGGTTGTTCAAGGAAGTATGCAGTGTTGCATCTTGTTCCTTCTGCAGCAAAAACCTTGAAGCGTGTTAAGGGAAATAAAGTTGCAGGGGAACAAAAGGAAGATATTTTGGCCATGCAAATAAAAACTTCACATTGGTTCATTTGGGGTGATTATGTTGTGGGCGATTTTTGCTTTATCAAACAATATTACAGCATGTGGGGGTTTTTTCCTGTTGATTTTAAAGGTAATACTAGTCAGTGCTGTAAAATAGGTTTCTTTTTTATATGCAATTAATCCTTGAGGGTTGATTTTAATTTTGCAAAAAGGAAAAAATTAATTTTCAAACTGTTTAATAATAGAGGGGTTTTTTAAGTCAGTAGATGTGGAGAGAATCCCTGTAAATATATGCAAGCATGCACAATCTTCCCTTAAAGCCCCTCCCACCCTCTGCATAACTTACTTAGAAATAGTCCTGTGGCAGCTATTAGGGAATTAATTTGATAGTCCTATCCTCACCCCAGAAAGCCCTAGTGTACTGTATAGGAGAGCTAGTACAAAGGTTGGCTGGGGAAAGAGGTCACGTAACACTGCTTCAGTGTAGGCTTTACTGGAAGAAAGGCTGTGTTCCTATACAGCGGTCCTTACTTGAATGTCACAGGAAATTGTTCTGAAGGGTTCAGAGGGACTTTCAAGAACAGAAAGCACTGCTGGGAGTAGAGCTGCCAAGGTAAGGTCATGCTTGCATATAATCTCTGTAATCTCTGATGCTCTTGCTTAAATGTAACAGCTAATAGACCGTCTAAATTCTCCTCAGTCTCCGGAGGCTGCTGCGTTCTGATCTGTTCCTTGTAATAGCCCTTTGCAGGATTAAGTGAGAGGAGGAACAAAGCATAGGCTAAAACTTCAAATAATGGACTTAGAATCGGTGCTGGTTTCCTTGTTCTTTAGACCGTGTCTTGTCCAAGATTACAAATACTGTAGGAAGGAAGCAACTGTTCTGCAAATAGCAGATTGGCAAGTTATTAAATACTAATATAAACGGTCTTCCTCTAGCTAGTAACTTCAGAGGGCTCTCTTGCTTTAGTCAGTCCATCTTGCCTCTCCCTGGATTGATGTGGCTGGATAAACCTCATGCAAATACTTAACTGATGTAGCTTAATTTACCATACACTAATCTGGGCTTCTTTCCATCCTGAAATCGTAGATTTGCTTGTGCTGAATTGTCTAATGTATTTCATCTCTTAAAGAAATTAACTGTGCTATGGTCAAACTGTCTTGTTGTCTAGTTGTGCCACCATATAGCAGCAGCTTGTGTTTTCAACTTGACCTTCCTTTCTCCCAGCAACTACAGTTGAGAATTCAAATGGTGGAAAGTAGACATAAAGATCTAATAATTCTATTTTAGCTAGATCAGTAGGTGATCTGAAATCATAGCGTTGGTGTAGAATTGAAGGCATTGGAAGGTACTGGCAGCTTCTAAGGGCACTGCACGTAACAAGTGTCAAATGTCTTGTGGAACTTCCAATCTCTGCATCAATTACCTGAGAACAAAAATATGCCAGACTGACTGATGCAGCCTGTTCTCCCGAGGAGTTTTTATTCGCATGGCCTTATTTACATTGGCATTTTCTCCTCTTCACCCTACCTGTACCCGCTTCCTTACCCCACCCAATCAATTAAGGGAAAAAAGCATGTGCTGTTGAATACTAGCATTCCAAATCATCACAGACTTTTGCCTGTTCTTGAACTAGTTTGAAACTGCACTGAAAGGATGCATTGTCTGTAATTTTTTTTTTGTAAATGACGTATCACCTGTAAACTGAAAAAATAAATATTACCTTCAAGTATCTCTCTCTGACATGTATAACAACAGGATTTGCTGAAAGTGTTCTCTGCTGTGGTGCTCTCTGTGCTTATTTGAAGTTGCTCTGAATCTAGGAAGAGCTAATGATGACTGACTCCCTGTCATCTTCTCTCACATCAACTTTTAAGGAAAAAAAGAGGAGACACGGAATTAACAAGTCTTATCTCTGATGGCTTCCCTCACCCACAGAGGTATGATCTCGAGAGCTGAAGATTACAGGGGAAAGGAAATCCAGCCAGGAAAGCTGGGAATCGGAGTAGCTGACACCCTGTTAATTTGTATGTGCAGATGGATCCCTTTGGTGAAAGGGACCTTCTTGTTTTAAATGGCTGGTGTAGTGTGCATGTGAACTTTGAGAAAAGCTTTCTCAAGTAGGGATTGAGAGCTGAAGTGAAACAAGTATTACTGCTATTTAAAAAAATAATTGTTGAAATAATGTAGGAAGCTAGTACTGAAGACTGGGATAAAACTGGTGTATCCTAGAGACTCTGGGACGTTGCTTCTACACATAGTGGTCTTGCATCTTAATTCTGATCATGTAAAATCCCTGTTGTTCATGTTAGAGACAAGTTTGCTGGAATGGAGATTAGAAGTTGTGACCTGAAGTACTAGGATTTACTTGCAAAATTAAAATGAAAAGGGAACTAACATATACTAAGGAGCTGCACTGCAACTTATTCTGGAACTATTAAGAGCAGCTTAGATGCAGCTTTAGCCAGGCTCCCCAGCTGCAGTGGTAAAAACACTGCCTGAAACAACAGGCATTGCTCTGGTTTTGGCCATTTCTTTAAAAAGAATTTAAACTCTTGCAGGCTGAAATTCTGGAGCTATTTTAGGGCTGTTACTGGCTGGTTTTCTATACTTGCAGAATACTGGTGCATATGTATAATATGGATACTTAAAGTGCCTGTTTTCTACCAACACAGAGACTGAGTATTGACTGCTTTAAGTATTATCTAGCTGAGAACTGATTGTGTACTTTCTTCATTGAACCCCCCAAAAATTCAGTCCTGTTTGTATCACTTCTGAGCGGAGCGCACTGGAGACCCCTAAAACATCCTCTTAAAACAAGGTGCTTAGAAGTTGTCCTGGCAGACTGAAGAGGACTGAGCTGAGGTCACCTCTTCAGCAGAGTTCACCGAATACCTTGCTACAGATTTTCACCCCTTCTCTCCATTTGGGATTCCAGGGGAGGAGGGTCCAGGCCATGGATTCTGTTGTCTGTTTTTAGGCTGTACTTTGCATTTCTAAAATTAAGTGGTCAGCCCATAAGAATCCTGCAGTACTTTAATCCTCCAAAGGTAGTATTTAGTTCCTGCTCTGCTGCATGTTAAACTAGTATAGAGAAGGGAGGAAAAGACAGATGGAGTAGTTTAGAAAAATGGATGTATAATAGTTTCTGTGATTAGAAGCTGGAGCCCAAGTGATGGCCATCATGGATGCCAATTGTTGAGTATGTGCGAGGCATTAATCTAATGCAGGAGACTTGACTCAAATGGTAAATTGTTGATTTTTTTATATTTATTTTTCAACAAATAAATCTTCATTTCACCTTATGCTCTGTGGCTTGTTTCTTAAGAGTTCCAGTACAGTATGCACACCCAAAATGCAGTGAAAAGTACAGACCAAAAAATGCCTGCTGGAATAGATAATGCCACTGAGTGGAATGGTGTGACCTGTCTTCTGAGGGGGAAAGATGCCTCAGGGTTAATTTAACCATAAATTTTCCTCTACAAAACACACATCTAGCTCATTCCAGAGAAGCCAAAAGAACGTTAAGAAAAAAAGGTCAAGAGAGCAGCTGTGGGAAGAGGAGGATGGCTGAACATGAATAAAATGGTAAGGCGGTTTGGGGGGAAACTGGTGGTTAACTAGAGCAGGACAAAACCCCTCCCTCCTCCCATTTTTGTATTTTGAAATCTTCTTTAGCCTTACTGCTTTATTGTTTTTGCTGCTGGAAAACTAAAAGCCTAGTGATAAAGGCTGAATAGTTATAGTTGCTTCTTTTTTTTCATCCCAAAGAGACAAAAAAAAGAGTCATTTGCAAATTCTTACCTTGGTACTACTAATGTTAAAAGATATCTTCCTTCTAAGAAGAAAAGAAAAAAAAAGCCACACCCCAAAACAACACCTAGGCCGGTTTTAAGCATTTTAAAGGCATCTTTCATAATCAGTTTGTTAGCCTCTTCAGCAGGAGCAATGAAGTAAGGAGTGCTTCCCATGCAGCTGATAGGAGTTGGCCTTTGGTAGCAATAATGCATTTAAACATCGAGCAATTCTAGTACCTGTCTTCTAGAAGACTGTGGGCAAAAAGAGTTAATCAGCACAGCAAGTTTTCTAACCCTTTTGAGTGACTCCCCTCAGCCTTCTCAGGCAAAGACTGCCAGGCACCAGAATTAAAGCCCATCCAGACATTATATTAAGGAAGCAGTACACAGAACAAAGGTGTCATGACATGTGAATTCCTTTAACAAAACAGTAACCTGCGTCGCCACCACAATAAACAGGAATTGCAATAAAGAGAATTTAATACATATCTATTCCACGCAAGACACGTGAACCAAAACCTGTTACAGATTATTCTATAGTAGTAGTTCTGTCTGGCAGCTTCTTGCATTGTCCCTAAGTAGTACAGAGCAGAATTTGGCCTGTTTTGCTTAGTGTGTTTAATTTTAACATCTCCAATTCAGAAGTTTGGCATTCAAAGAAATTTGTTAAGGCATATACAACTAAGAAGGACAGAGATGGAAGAATCATGCTTCTAGATTACCTGATAATTCACTGAAAAATTTACAATACCAAAGCTGACTTCAGAGGATTTCCAGAGAGAACAAGGTTCCCATTTCTGTGTTCTACAAAAAGCCCCAAAAAGGTAACTAAAACTTTATGATGCATAAAAAGCAATGTTCACACTACTGTGTTGAACTGATTTCACCTCCATCTTTATCCTAGCTGTAAAATATTGAAGTATGAGAGGAGATACAGAAGTTGTATTTGAATCAATTTTAGAATTACATCACCAAGTTGGGGTGGGTTTTTTTGCCTTTTTTTTTTTTAAATTAACTGGCACATTTAGCAGTAGATTGTGGAGCAACTAGTAAGGGAATCCTTCCGAAGATGAAAGCAGCAGCCATTTCGCCAACTGAACATTCCCTATTCACCCAGCTTCACTTTTTCATCTCTATGCCATAGAGATCACAACGCTTCTGGCTTAAAATAGGAATTTGTTGACGTATTTCTGCGAGTTTCTTCAGATCTGCAGAGGGGGAAGAAAGTGCTATTAGAACAGCAATCAAAAAGGAAAGCTCCTGACTTGCTCTGAGGTAAGGCAGGGAGAAGAACAGCTTTTGTGGAGAATGGGTCTGTAAGGCACTGCAACTGGGCAGCCGGGGCTGAAGGAAGCCTCAACTTTGCTCTTTCCTAAGGTGGCAGCTTCCTCCTAAGTAAGGAAACTGGAAGACTATAGTCAAGTGCTGCTTTAATCTAGCAAGGGTGGAGAAGGGATGGGAACACTGCATCATCTGTAATTGCACGTGCAAGCCTACAGACTTAAAAAAAAAAATGTGTCCTTAGTCTCATGACCTGTACTGAAGAAAGTGAGCAGGAAAAAAAAAGAAAAATCCAAATTTTACCCTTACCTATATCTGTGTATATAACTGTTTCCTCAGCCCCAGCTTTTGCTATGACTTCACCCCTGCAAAATTAAGCACATTTGTTCACAGCATTAACAGAGAGGTCTCAAGGCATCAGTCCAGTTGCTGCTGTTTGTACAAAAGGGAGTTCCTACCCTTGATGTCTACAGCTGTAAAGACAGGGCTGTCCTAAAAATAACATGATAATTCATAACTCTGGCATGATAGAAATGGCTTCCGGGCTTTATCTGTGGCACACTTTATATGTGACATATACATACTTAACATAAGGATGATTCCGAAGATCAAGAATCATGGTAAGAGCAACTATGAGAACCAGTGCATGTGAGAATGCGATATACCTCAGGGGGGAAGAAACAACTTCACCAGGGACAGCCATATATGGCAAAGACTAACACTTTCTCCTTTCAGATCCTACTGGCTTTTAGGCAGGAGTATACTTACACTCTGCATGAGCTACTGAACATTATTTATCGCATCTCCCACTAGGTGTTCTGACACTGCTTTCATCATATAAAGTTAAAAGCTCAAGACATAGATAAAGCTTGTCTTTTACTTTGCAATCATCTGGAAGAGAACTATCAGTGGATTTACTTGAAAGAAAAATAACAGCCTGAAGACCTGGTCACTTTTACCTCCTGTGCATCTGCATGACTTCTGCTTGAGTCAGAATATGTCTCTTAGCTGAAGACATTCTTCTTGTTCCCTCTTATGTCAAAGCAGTGTTGTTCTTTGAGGAAATGAAGTAGTTTTGTGTAAGCTGTTTACGATGGTTCAGTTCGGCCCAGAGAATTACCATAATGAATAGTACATAACAGACTGAACTAGGACTAAGTGGCTTCTTTGCTACCAAAAAGAATACATACTGTTAAATTAGTTGTAGTTTCTTTCTTGTTTTTCAGTCAGACAGTTTTAAAGGATGACTTTGAGAACATAGGCTTAAAGTCTCAGGTTCTTTTTACCGTGAACTTATGACATTTTTAAGAGTAGATGGAAATGTGGGACTGAAATGTGACTGTCAAGTAGAACATATTTTTTAACCAAGAAAAGGTGGGTTTGGTTTTTTTTTCTGAACTCACCATGGATTTACTACAGTGCTGTGTCCCCAGGCAACATAGGATGCTTTTTCATCTCTAGCAGGAGATACAGCAGCTACGTAGACTTGATTATCAACAGCTCTGTGTTCACAGAAACATGAAGGAAGAGGGGGAAAAAGTGAATATATTTTTTTATAGCACCAATTAACTAAGCAGAAGAGAAAGAATTCACTCTGAAGGGCAAGCTATATATCCTCCCAAGGACTAGCCAAAATTGTAAATGCTATGAAGGTCAGAGAAAGCAGAGCCTGGAAACAGAAGTCTCTAGCACCTGCTCCAGAGTTAGCGGGTAGAATGAATTACATGTTCATTCAGTATGTAGCAAAGTTGATTGAAGCTGACCAAATGAATAAATAACACTGCATTCGGGAATCTCAGGGTCTATTTCTATCTGTAACTAGAGCAGTTCTCAAATTGTTATTGGCTCTTCTGTCTAGAAGTTTATGTGTGAAGAGTGCTTGGAGGGAAAAGGGTCCTCGAAAGGGCATAACTGCCGAGGGGCTGGCAGGAGTGAAGGATAAGCATTTCCTGCTTTTCTGCTTGGCAACAAAATCATTTTGGTGTCCCATGCAAGGCTTCAGGAATGGTGCAGCTCCAATAGCAGAGTGGCCCTGCAGCACCACTTCCGATGCATAGTATCATTTTGAAGACAAGAAAAGTTCAGTTCCACTTGCTAAAACTCCCTCTGGAACAGGAGGATAAGCTGTTACTTTGTTCTTACCGTCCCCTTTGTAGCAGTTCCCAATGAGCTGGTCCTGTGGTCAGGTTAAAAGCCCCTGGATATATCAGCAGCTGGCAACCTTTGTTAAAAGAAAATTAGAACCCAACCATCAATAAGGGGAAGATGGTTTACCCTAGAGTGGCCCTTCACATTGAGATTCAAGGCAAGGTTTCTTTCAGTTTCTCCCAAACTCTGCCCAAAACAGAACCAAACAGAGCCTGTCCATGCATGACACGGGTGATTACTTATGTCAGCAAAGCCCTGTGATACATTACCAAGTGTGGGGATATACCCATCTCCATCACTTCATCAGCAAACGTGTCAGGAAAGGATTGTTACTTTACTCAAGGAGAGCGGACACTCATTTGAACAACAAAGTCTTGGCCACAAGATGCATATTCTGTTACTGGGCGAGGATCAGAGTGCCTGATCACACAGATTGCCCAGTATGTCCCACCCTGAAATAGCCCTGCATAGTTCAGGCCTTAGGGCTAACCGTGCTCCATTAGGTGACCCAGCCTCACCTTTCTGTCCGTAGACTTGAGCCATCTCAGCAAATCTGATATCATAGCAGATGCCCAGGCCCACTTTACAGTATGCTGTTCTCAAAACACAAGAGACAACAGTCATATCGCTATCACAAGTACACAAAAGCAATGACAAGGCTCCCTGTAGCCATCCTGCCAGCTGTTCTTTTGTATGTCTCACAGTAACAAGAGGAGCTATATTTAAATGTGTATCCTTATCTGTAACAAGCATTGGCTATTTGTGGGGGAGAATTCATGCTTCATGATGACAGGAAGACTGCGAGAAGCAGTCTTATCTACTCTTTAAAAACAGCCATTTCCACAAAATCATGTTACATCAGGTCTTTGTGTAATGTATTCATCTCTGATTTAGCTGCAGGTTTTTCAGTTATTTTCTTTTCAAGAAAAGAAAGCTCTCACTGCTCTTCAGGGTCTAAAGTCATGCTACACTACAGTCATGCACTTCCTTAGAGCATGCACACTGCAAGGAGAAAAAAGCGACCATGGGAGACGAGACTCTTCAGAGAGCTCAGCAAACTGGACGTGTTACTTTTTGAACACTGTGCGGGGTGAGTGGAGTAGGTGTCTTGCTTTTTTATCTGATGTGGTTGATTCAAGAATGTTAGAATGGGATTTACAGTTAATTGTCTCCATTATTATATCATCCTCACAGAAACAATGTGCCAGTGTAGCTGTTTGCTACATATCTTCCAAGCCACGTTCTGTAAGAACCATTTTAAAGATGTAACTGCTATAAAAAAATACAGTAACTTCTCTTTAACAAATCAATAGGACCACTGTTTATTGAGGGAAGTGCCATGATGTACGCTTCAACCCTTACTACTCCTCTGTCCTTTTGCAATCACGTTGCCTTTTTAAAAGTTTCAGAAGTGACCCATGCACTTGGAACAAACTTAAACTAGATTTGCCATGGTTGTCAAATGCCTAATATAAATCTGATAGTCTAAAAATCCATTGCTGGGGAGGAGGAGGGGGAAGAGAACTCCAGAATGACTGTAGTGTTATTGTGGTAGAGCTCCTTAGAGACAGCTTGTCTTATACTCACGGGTATCAAACATGGAGAAACTATTCCCTGCACTCAGTGTTTCAGACTCTTTGAACTGTATCTTCCCAGGAATATTAATGTCAAACAAATGAACCTGTAATTATAGTATGAACAATAACAATCAATAACAATTTATCTGCTTGGTATTTGAGCCTCTTTCTATTAGGCACATATTTTCTAGATACTGTTATCGAGACTACTCTTTTGTCAGGATCCCAACTAAACACTTCTTAAGATTGTGAGATCTAAAGATGATTTAAAGCAGCTTTCTTCTTTACAGAAATATACATGTCTAAAGCNAAAAAAAAAAAAAAAAAAGACCAGCCATTTTGAATAACACATATAATCCCTGTGACCGAAGTGATGCACATATCAAATGTTTATATTGCTTACCAAACAGAATGCCCTGTCCTTCTCCCAGGCAGTAATGGACAGTAGTTAAAAATAGCTAAAAATATAACAATTAATTTGTAGTATGGCATAATATCTTCCTCATGGAAAGAATCCCTTCCAAATAGCTAGATATCTTGATCTAATGAGTAAATTTGCTAAAGAAAGGATATTTAATAACTATATTCTGCCACCTTACCTTCCTATGCTTTGCCAACATAGCACCATCAGGCCCAAAGACAGTACATGTATTATACAGCTTTCCACCATCCTCTTCTGGAATGGATCCTTTGTAAAGGTGAGAACAAAGATTTCCCCCACTGTGTTATATGGAATTTTGATCCAATGGCACTAATAGACATTGGCCATTTTTCCCCCAAATGAGATGGTCACTAAGAGTAAACTACCTCCAATGAGATATATGCTGCACTCCCTTGCAACTTCTGAGAGCTTTTGTGTCGATTCCCCAGGGATCTTCTCTGCATAGTCCTTAAAGTATTGGGTTCCATATGGAGAATTAAAGCATTCCTAGAATTAGGGGAAAAAAGAAAAAAAAAAAGTTAAAATCCAGTAACACCACTGAAAGGAGATGTAGTTGACCTTTCAAACTCCTCTCTATCAGTCAATGTTCTCATACAATTTTTAGTTACAGGAGTTTAATTTACAGGAGCTCAATAAGCAAATCAGGAAATATCAGGAGGCCAGAAAGACCTTAAAAATTAGAAAAAATGCAGTGGGTGTGTTGGTGTGAACGCATGCCAAACAGAACATGAGCTAGGAGTATCATGCAAGCTGCAAGTAACAAGGCTAGCACATTTATCAGTCTACGCTTAGCAAGATCACAAGGGATGTTCTCATCAGAACAATGAACCAAGTTCCACCTCGTTCATTTGACAAGTTACAAGCTAAACAGATCCTCTCAAAACTGTGAAATCCTTGTGCTTGTCCACAGCCCATGATTTCGTCATTTTTGGAAGGACCTTTGCAAAAGCATGCATTTCTCAAAATTGCTTATTCTTTTGCTAAAGCAATCCTTTAAACACCATTTCCTCACAACTGAACAGTCTCTTCTGTCCTAGGCTCTAGTTAAAGATTTGCCATCCCTCAGAACCAGGCATGTAATCTTTAGACAGTAAGATTAACAGAGCAGTTTAGATGCCTAAACTAGGTGGCTAGTGGTATTTGAGATGCCCAAGATACCCAGAACTTTTACTCTGCATTATATTTGCCAGTTCTGTGAAGATGTGAGGCATCCCCCCCGACGCTTTTTTGTCCCCTAAAGGAGTACAGCTGAAGGCCACAGATAGGCTATCAAACAGTACCAGCAACTGCTCTTCAGCAAGCTATTCCAAGATGCCCAAGCATCTGCCTCAATTCTTACCTTTTCTCACTGGAAGTTGTAACAAGACCCCCCCAAAGAAAAAAAAAATTTAAAAAATCAAGCTGTGAATAGCACAATAAACATTTATGCCTTAACCACTCAAGCAAACTTCTTAACAACTGTAGTAGATTCTATTGAACTGGAATAATGGAATGAAAACTGGACAGATGTTTTTGCTTCATATACAGACACTGGGCCAGCAGGTACCAGCTAACCCACAGCAGAATTTGTAGACGGAACAGACGTCTCCCCAGGCTGTCAAATGAGCTCCCCAGGCTTTTGAAAGTTGGACTGAACTTCAAGGAAATGAAAGCAATGCCAGCTGCCTCCACCTTCACCTTGCCACTTGCAGTGTCAGTGTGGGTGGTACATGGGCTCAAGAGAACTGGCAGAACTCTGTGCAAGCTTGCAGTAGCAGTGCATGGATCTGTTCATAAGTTGACAGTGGAACAAAACTGCAGACTGTCTGCACAGATCACCTAGTCCTGTGCTCTCCAAAGTGGTAAGAATACAGTGACAGATCTTTGAATTGCTTTCTATCAAGTTCTAGATTCAAATGGATTCTTTTTTTTATTTTTTTATCTATAAACATTACAAATTGGCTATTTTCCACCAATTTTTCCTGGTTCAGAAATGAAAAAATTTTAACACATCAAGACTAACAGGAAAACTGCCATATGCCTCTGCAAAGGTGTATATTATATAGTCAGTGCAAGTTACTTCTGTTCTTTATGCAGTGTGACTTAAAAAAAAAAAAAAAGCAGAGGGAAGAGAATATTTCATGCCAATGCCCTAATGCCAGTCTGAAATTTACCTCCCGAAAGTCTGTGAAAAACCTTGCCCTTCTTTGACAAGTTTTACTCTAAAAGCATAAATTATCATTGGCAAAGTGAGTATCTCAACTAAATAGGTCTGGAAAACTCTATGTTTGTACACATGATGAAACTAGCAAATAATAGATAATCTCAATGTAGGAGGCCCAGACAGAATAATCAAAGGTCACATTTGCAACGCAAGCGCTGTGTTAGCACAGAGGAGCTGGGAAGGTTGCTTAATACTTCACCTGTGACAGAAGCGGGGAAAACACTCATACCAAAAGTTCACGCAGAGAAGAACTTTGCACTCCTGAGTCAGATGCTGCAGGGCACAAGGGTAACACACATACCCCCAGGAAGAGAGGAAAAAAGCTCAAAGCTGCACTGGGAAGGTCACCTAGTTGGCAGCACGCTCGTATGTGAAAATTCAGCACGGTAATCATGGCTGAAGTCCAAGAAGTAAATCAGAAATGGTCAGTAATTTTAAGTGGCTATTTATGTTCCCACACAAGGAAGTCACAAGAGAAGTGTGTTTTAATCATCATTCAGCCACAAATGACCTGCTGGAAATGTCTTAAGTCTACTTTGTTTCTCATGTGCTATCTCATCGGGAATGATTATGGCAAAGGGAATCACTGTATACCTGTTTTCTTTCATCTTCCTATCAACATTCTTTAGCTGAAAATCACCTTTTCCTACATTTCTAGCACGCAAGGCTTCTGCAGTGTCACTTTCATAAATTCAGAACATACCAGTGATGGAATTGCCTGGGATTTAAACCAGCAAAACCAAAGACAATCTGCCTTTTTTTTTTTTTTTTTTNGGTTTGGTTTTTTTTTTTTCCTATTTTGGAGCCTCATACAGCATTTAAGCTATCCAGAAAGAAACGGGAATATATAATGCATTAGTAACACTACAAAGAAGTTTCCAAGGGTTCTTTACTCACAGGTAGAGCCACCACTTTTGCTCCTTTAGCTGATGCTTCTCTCACTAGTCCACAGGCTCGCTGAAGGTTATCTGATTTAACAGCAGACACATGAAGCTGAATAAGAGCCAGGCGGAAGTCTAATGGCAGAAAAGAAAAAAATCAGTCAGCTGAATTACCCCAGGAAAAACTCTTCAAAATTTGAATTCAATAAGCATTGAGCAAAATAAGTTTGCTTATATATTAACATATACACAAACCCCTTCCAACTCATTTTGCGGTCTGTCTATGGCTCTGGAAACAGTTTCCTAACACAGGGAGAACCTTCAAACCTGGGCTTGCTAATGGGAACCGTACACGGCCATTACTCTGCTCAGGTCAAAGATCACAGAGTTCACACACTAGTAACCCTTAGCCTAGGTGATAACCAGCCCAAGTTCTAATGTAAGATACTGTGTGACAGAAAGGGAGACAACAAGTCACCTACACCTGCATCTTTCTTCCCAGTTTGCTGCACAGTTTGTAAGCCTATCTTTTTGTTGCCCTCATTGCCTGATGACCACTGCATGTCCCAAAATGCCACTAGCAAACTAAAGGACTGGATAATCCCAAAAGCACCAAATATAGGAATAGTTTGCTTTTATCCCTCAAATCACACCTAACCTGGGAAATGGCTATAAAAACCAATAAAGGTAACATCTTCCCTGATCATTTATCTGCAATTTGGTTTGTAGCCAAGAGACAGTTGCAAGTGTTATCAACACTGTCTCTCATACAGTCAAAGACTACTATAGCATAAAGAAAAAGCTGCAAGCAACACAGCCTCAGTGGTCAAGGAAAAAGGAAGAACTGATTCAAGTGAAGACGAGATCGCGTCAGGAACAGTCAGGCAGATCATCTTTCTTCCTACTTTAGTTCTCACTTCAGTAGCTCAGCAGCTAATTTCTAGAGGTTAAACAAATGATTAACTGCTCACTTTGCCACTCTTCAGGTAAGAGGCTCTTAGTATTTGGTTTATTGAGTAAACAAAGCTTCACTGAGATTTTGAACAGATGTAACCATAGTTAGCTTCCAGACTCATCTAGATAACCATACTAGGAATCTGTCTAAAACTTTCCCACATTTATGGAATGTGTTTTAACTGAGAGAAATTGGACGCTTAAAGATTTACACTTCAGCATAAATTCACTTTTGCAATAAAACCAAAAGAGCATCTACAAGGAAAAAAATTAACTAACTTTGTCCCATGATGTTTAAAATACCAGGAAACCATTAATCTTATTTTCCATATGTCTCAGGTTTGGAGTTTGTTAAAAGGCAAAATCGAAGCAGTCACAACAGAAAACATGTCCTTGTGCTCACAGCTTTGTTTAAAAACACTGAGATGTAGAAGTAACAGAAATACAGACAAATGTGCAACAGCGCCGTAGGGACCGAAGATCTCTTCTTCCAGCCTTGCTAAGATGCCTCAAAAACTTCTTTAAAAGCAACTCTTAGGATAAGCCTATAACAACGCAAACCACAGCCAGGTAAAAGCGTATCAGAGTAGAATAATGGTTCGCGTGATACTACGCACATCTGGTTGGTTCAGTGCCAATTTCTTGACAAGCTGATCACTGTACCAGTACCGACAGATGCATAGCGAGCGGTTTCTACCAGTCTGTGGCAAAGCCAGAGTGCCCGGGGGCAGCTCCCTCCAGTACCTGCGTTATTTCACACCCCTTCGAAGGCTCAGAGACAGCACCCAGGGCCGAGGCCTTTCCAGTCCCGACTAGGACTGGGGACCCCCAGGGGACACTGGCCGGGGCAGCTGCCAGCCCACGGCCCCGTCCCCACGGTGAGGTAACAGGCCCAGTGGGGACAAGGAGAGGCCGGCAGCGGCTCAGGGGGGAGGCGGTGAGTCGGCGGAGAGCCCCGGGGCGAGCGGGGAACCCGGCAGTAGGCGGCGGCCCCGATCGCCGGCTGAGGCCCCGGGGCGGGAGGCCGGAGCTCCGCCGGAGTGGGGGGGTTCAACCCCGTGTCCGCCCTCCTCCCCGCGGCCCGGCCGGGAGGGAGGGAGGGAGCGAGTGCGAGGAGGATGAAGAGAAGGAGGATGAGGGGTACGAGAGGAAGTAACCGTTGACTCCGCGCGCGCCGCCACTCACTGGCCATGGCTCCGCGCGCCGCCCGCATCCCCGCGCGACCCCGGCTCCGCCCTTATAAGGCTGGGCGGCCCGACCGGGCGCGTGCGTGCAGGCCCCGGCGCGGAGGCTGCTGGGAAATGTAGTCGTCCGCGTCCCGCGCTCCCTCCCCAGCCCCGCCGGGCGGGCGGCGACCAGGCCGAAACCCGCCGGCGAACCCGCGGCAGAAGCGGCGGCTGCAGCTCCGCCGGCGGGACCGGGGAGCGCCTCTCCGGCGGGGCTTGTTTAAAAAAGCGACTCATATACCGCTCTTAAAAAGCCCGGCCTGTTCCCTCGACCGGAGTTCGGAGCGCTTCCCCGCAGCGCTGGGCGGAGGCGGCGTGAGGGAGCGGCGCAGGCCGGGCTGGGGAGAGCAGGAAGGAGCAGGGGAGGAACGACCCCAAAGCCCAAACCGCTGCTTGAGCCTTTCCCCCCGCCGAACCCCGGCGGATGGCAGGGAGCTGGCAGTGCCTGCCAGCCTCCAGCGCCTGGCAAAACAGAACAACAACAAACCCCACAGCCGTGCCACCGAAATCTCTCGGTGCTGCCCAGAGTGGACGTGCCGCTGTGCCGTACCTCGCCAGCCCTATGCAACCCCCAGTGGCCTTGTATTTGTCAAGGGCTCGTCCCAAGAGATCTGTACCAGTTTATAAGGCAACTCGTTCACCTGGGACATCCCCCTCTTCCTTTACAAGAACGGCATCTCCTAAGGCACAAACCCATATGCTATCTTGGCGCTCCCCTTTACTCCACACAGAACATCGCTGCCTCATGTATATATTTTACAATCTTGGGCTTTTTAAAGGCATGTTTGTAGAATTGTAGATTCATGTCCAGAGGAGGGCTACAAAAGCGATCAGAGGGCTGGAGCATGTCTCCTGTGAGGACAGGCTGAGAGAATTGGGGTTGTTCAGCCTGGAGAAGAGAAGGCTCCGGCAAAACCTTATAGCAGCCTTCCAGTATCTGAAGGGGGCCTACAGGTAAGATGGGGACAAACTTTTTAGCAGGGCCTGTTGCGATAGGACAAGGGATAATGGCTTTAAAGTAGAAGAGGGAAGATTTAGACTAGATATAAGGAAGAAATTTTTAACAATGAGGGTGGTGGAAACACTGGCACAGGTTGCCCAGAAAGGTGGTTGGTGCCCCATCCCTGGAAATGTTCCAGGTCAGGTTGGAGGGGGCTCTGAGCAACCTGGTCTAGTTGAAGATGTCCCTGCTCATTGCGGGGGGGTTGGACTAGATGACCTTTAAAGGTCCCTCCCAACCCAAACTATTCCATGATTCTATGTTGTGTAGAGGCAGTGTTTCTCATGCAAGAGTATCTCCACAAGTTGAAAGCACATGACAGCAGAAGGGGCAAAGATAAAACCAAATGGGTAACCCAGGGTGATCAATCTCTTACACGTGCTCTCTTTCAGGAAACATGTGCAGAGATTAAGGATGGGAAGTGCATAACCACCATAAAATGCACACAACCACCACTGCTTGCAGCAGTTACAAACCTTCCTTCAATAGAAAAAACTGTTCAATCTGCCCCTTTGAACAGTAAAGGGAAAACCTCATCCCAAACTGACCAAGCCACAGGACACCAGAATTACCAACAGTGGACAACTGCAGATGAGGAGAGGATGCGGCAGCTCTTTGGCAAGCTTCCCTCCCTTTTACACGTGCCCATGGTAGAAACAGCATACATTAACTTTCTTTTTTTTCCTTTTATGAACAGCAGGGCTCCAGGTGCAAAGAACGGCTGTCTCCTCAGTTCACATGAGGTTTGGGGCAGAACACAAAATAAGAAAGAAAATAAGCAGTGAAACAGTATCATCCCTGCAAGGCAAAGAACACAGGCTAAAAATCCACTGTTTTCCACCGTTCCGAGAGATACAGTGTATTTCTCAAGTTCCAAAACAAAAAATATCTGAAAGCACTAAATACACGCCAAAGGGTAAGTTATACACTATCACCCCCCTCTCCCTCCCCAAAAGGGGAAACTTTTCAGCCATTCAGTAGACTATGCCTATATCAAAAAAGATGATTTGACAGTATCAAAAGTTTTGAAACTTCAGCTGAAATGGAGCTGGAAGGAAAAGCTACAAACACTGCTGAGACCCACCTGTAAGGCCTAACAGGAACTAAACTGAGAGAATAGCAGGTAGTCTTTACTACATCTGACAAAGTCAATATAAGCAAAATTGTCATCTCCACAGTCAGAGTACTTTTGGTGGGTACTACATGTGAAGTTCTGTACAAATTCTCACACAGATCAGAATCTAAAAGAATTTGTGAGACAACTGAAGAGTCATCAGCACAGAAGCACTGACCCTGGCTATGAAACACAAAGAGCTTCCATTTGGCAGGAAAGCTTACTCCGAGAAGAACACTTCTTTCCTGCTACAGACCTCACTTCTATCACCGAAATAAATAAAAATAAAACCCCAGCAACATAGCAGCTGTCACCTTATATAGAACAATATAGACAGCAGTGCATGCAAAATAAAACAAGAGCCTGCAAACCTCTGGCAAATAATTAAGAAAAAAATTCCTTGAAGATGAAAGGGACAGGAAGTAGCATACTGACTATTTTGAATTTTCTTTTCAAAAACTGTCATTCCAGTGCTATCACGGGAATTTCTGCCTAGTAATACAAGTTTTGTAACCAACACACTAACTACAGATACATACACCACGAGGAAAAAGTAGCCTTTAACTTGTGGGTAGAGATGCAAAAACACCATTGAAATTAGTCATAGTTTGGACTAAGCTTTGTAAGACAGGGAGTCTGATAACTTGCACATTGCAAAGATAAATTACAAATAATTAGCCTCTTAATGGCTTGAATTATACATTTCTACACAGAAGAGATTTAAGAACTGACTTACAGTATCTTTACCTACTGTAGATCTAAAAGCTATTTGTTGTCCTCAGAGAAGCATACAGATTACCCACTTTCCACATTTAATATCCAAACAACACACCTGCGTAACAACTGAGTGTACTTTTCACAATTCCCCTGCCCCAATGACTAGGAGAAACGAGTTGTATCATTTTGTCAACATTTTCATAATATAAAAATATGACGCTGAGAAGTCTGGATTTATGCAGAGACCCTTTCTATAGTTTGACTGTTTGATAAGTCATTTTGACCTTTCTATGAATGCTTACTATGGCTCACCCAAAAGTATTTAATGAAATTAGTCTAAGTCTAAATTCCAAAATACTTACGCATTAAGATGTCACTGACAGCAGGTCCTTATGATCCATAATCAGCTTCTTCCACTCTAAAGATCAAATTCACTTCCACTTACAAAATACCTTTAGGAAAAACTGTTAATTGATTCAGAGAATTCACACAGCATGCAACTAAATGCTTTCTGACAGAACAAGTTATGTTCAAATTGTACTTGTTTATTTACAACTGTAGTTTATAAACAGTAACACAAACATCTTTACATGAAAAAAATCTCATTGCTGAAGTAGGCACAGAGTCAGAGACTCTTTAGGATATTTTCAGAAGGGAGTAGGAAGAGGAAAATGTAATACAACAGCTGCTGGGCAAAACTAAATACATGAGCGTTGGCCCAGGTGCAATTTCATGCAAATATCTTCAACAGTTCAAGTTCTACTGGTGTTTACTCAGATACTAAGAAGAAAAAAAAAAAAGGAATTAGTTCCAGAAATAAGGTGCCCTAGCTTGATTCCTAGTAAAATAACTTAGAATAACTGTTTTTTATAAAGGTCAGTTTTATTTATTTTACCTTCTGATGAGGTACCAATTCACAGGTTTTGATTCAAATACTCAGAAGACTTCACGCAGCGAAGCTAATCCCTGTTATCTGTATTTCAAATTTTTTGGTAATTTCCACATCAATCAACAAAGATGCTATGCCTCAGCCATAAGGACATTCCTGTACTAAGCTTTTTAGCAAGAAAACCGTTCTTGGAACAAGTGGAAAGCTGCTGATAAGCAATCACATATCTGCCATCTCTCAAACATTAACTAATTCAGAAGATGTTAGTTAAAAGAATATAAACAAATTCTTAAATCAATGAAGGCAACAGATAATGAATACATTTATCACAGGTATATAGCACTTGAATCTCTTCACTTTATTTGTGTGCATTAATTTTCTTGCTGAGCACACCTTCGATCAGCACATACTTCTGCGCTGAAGTGAAGGTTTTTAAAGGTCTAATTATTATCTTAGACATTTTGTTTCTGACGAGGAAGGTAACTTGTTTTCAACTGTCATATTCTGTCATGAAGCATTAGCTTCAATTTCAATGCACACACTCATCTTTATAAGAGAAACAGCTTCAACATATGAAATGTAAAATTTTACATAATTAAAAATCACAACCCTGTAGTAAAAGCTTATTGCGCACAGTTCATTTCAGTATTTAAAAATACCCTTAGCACCAATTCCAATTATTTAACCTAGTAGTGGATAAGACTTCAAAAAGTTAATTTTACAAATTCCTTGCATTTTTTCCATGTATCTGCAGCCCAGGCTGGAGTTGACTATTTTTAATGAGAAGGAACCAGTATTTCTAAGATTTTTTTATCTGCTCTGTGCATAAACCTAAGTTTTTAATCAGTCCTTGATACTACTCAGTATGCAAAATCAAATTTATAGACTGTAGGCAATGGAGACATTTTACTTTCAAGGGACAGTAATTTAAAAATGATTCTGTTTTCAATTTTTTCTCCATATCTGGCAGTGCTTCATTCCTTTAATGCGCTTAATGCAAACCCAGATCACTCACATTAAGGCTGCATTAAAAATGAAACAAACTGACCTTTATAATAAACATTTCAAAACAAAAAAAATACAATAAAAAAATTAAAAATCCTGTTCAGAAATTGATAATAATTTACCCTATCTTAAGCCTGCTACTCAGGCACTCCCATCAGCAAACAGAAAAATTCTCTTAAGTTAGTATTCAGTTGGGAAACAGTCAGCTTGTGTCCACATACAGTATCTTGGTTGCTTCTTCTTTATAAACTGTTCTCTACAAAGTCTTAAGTTATTAACTCTCCAAGGCATCCAATACTTTCATGATCTGTTGTTTTATGGCTTTGGTAGCATCACCTGCATTTGGAATCAAATACCTTAAAAAAAAGATTAGAAAAAGCCATCATTAATTCACTATACAATTTTTGAGTATCAGTTCCATAATTCTTGTTTTGATTTTTCCTCTGGCACAAACTAGAAGGAAGGAGGAGGGGAATATATTAAAATTAAAAACTACTGAGAAAATAACATTTATTTCCTGTTTACATTATGAAACTCTTTCAATTTGTCAACTTAGAACTGTTGAGGAGTACTTCACAGGTATAGATCACACAGTTCAAGATCTCTACAGATAGCACTGTCTGACTGAAGCATGGCAGTCCTCATTTGGGTTTTTTTTTGTTTTTTGTTTGTTTTGTTTTGGTTCTTTTTAATATTCCTATAGACAGCTGTAGATTGTTTATTTATGATTATTCCTCTTCTGGATTTGCTCCAGTCAAGAAGGTGGTGATGAGGTAATTCAACAAGCAGCAAAGTTCTCTGCAACATTTTAATTTACCTTTGCCTGACCTACTACCAAACTAATTTCATTCTAAGCAGCCAACAGGCATAGGACAACTTCCCTAGTTAGCTAGGAAACTCATCTCCCATGTTTTTTGTGGAAACAGAGCACCCACTGCACACAATTCTCCCCAGGGAAGAGGATGAGAATATGTCCAACTGATGTCAGCAACTTTGTTAAAACAGTGCCAAGAAACAACAGGCTACATTAGTGGAAAAAAGCCCAGTACGCCCATCCCTCTGACTTCCCCCCAGTCTTAAGCATGCAAATGCTGAGCATGGCAATACCTAACTTTCAGGAACAAACTTTCAGGAATTCAGAGTTTTGAGCTTAGGCTCCTGGACTCCTTGTATAATGCATAGCAGGAGTCAGATGTCTCAGAAAAGATATCACAGAAGAAAGATCACTCTCTTAAATCCCACTCTTCACAAATCCATACTTTAGGCTGCAGATAGCTGTCCACTTCATTTTCATTTAAGACACATTACAGAAAGAAAACACTTGCACGCATCCTATGCGCAACAACTGTCGTTGCAGACCATGGAGTTCCTCTCTGCTGGGTCTTGTAAACTCTCCTCATTCTGCTGGCAGATCTTTTTTCTAGTTCACATCTGAATTATCTATACCTAAATAAAAAATATTACTTTTGAACTCAATTCTGGGAATTACAGCATGCCCCTGATTTCCAGTTGACAGCATTCTGTATACCATTACTACTTACATCTCTGCTGCTGAGATGGCTTACCTTTCAACTGCCAAAATTTCTATGCCTGAAGTATTGCTATTTCCATATTTAAAGGTGATCAGTTCCGGGTGTTTCTTCTTGGATGTGATTTTGACTACAGAGTTGAGTGCCTGTCGAGACTGGATGTAAGCCAGTCCCTTTCGTGATGGAATCTCTCTCAAACAGTACATATGAGTTGCTGTTACAAGGAGATGACTTGAAGGAAAACAAAAATACACATTAAATTTGCTAATGAATCAAATACCAGCTATTTAGAAAGCTACGTTCTATGAATACGCTACATGGAGAGAGCTCAATAAAACAGTTCACAAATCTAAGAAACAGTTTTAATACTTTTAAAAATCTGTCATTTAGAAAGGTCTACAAAATATTTCAGATTTTCTTTCTACTGAAGGAAATGGCTATATCACAGCCATTTTTGAAAACAAGCACAGCATCCTCAACAGCATACAAAACCAGACTGTGCAGTTACCATCATCATCACCTCAACACAACAGCCATGAGTGCTATCAACAAAGATCACAATGACCAGCAATTTGTGAGGCCACACACAGAGCAGGGAAAATGCCTCCAGCCTCTCCTTCATCCTTCAATCACACCCCAACCCCAGCCCTCCACTTAGAGAGCAGCAGCTCTATGTACAGACTTAGGTTAAACAGACATGCTGGCACTCCATGACTGTCAATCACTGTACAAGCACTAACATGCAGATGTTGACCTGCCAGCTCAGTTCAAGACCTACTTTTGCTTTCTTCATGGAAGGAATGCATGTTCAACTAGTGGTGGGAACACGCTAGTTAAGTTCCAACTCACTTTGAGAAATCATATTATGACAGATTACTAGTCATACACCCTATAAAATAAATCTAATGGGAAAATAAAATTAATAATGAAAGACCAGAACAGACCATGATGCAAGAGAAAGCCCGTCAAAATTTTCTGTTGTCCAGATTCAACAGGATTTGTACTCTTTGGGGAAGCCAAAATACAGCAAGCATCATGCAGGGTGCTCTTCAAGGATTAAAAAGGTCATTGAATCTCAGGGGCAAGATGGGTGCGTACTACAAGGCACAGAGACAAGTAGGCAAGAAAAAACAGAGCCACAGGTACTTGGGTCTACCTGGTCTTGAAAAATAAGCCTATGGATACTGAGAATATTTTTCTTACTATCTTGTTTTGCAAAGCAAAACTTCATAGAAGGTTTTGTACATAATTACCATTCTATAACAGTGCAAATATAGGAATGCAAATACAGTGGTAACATTTTGTTCTAGGTTGTTTTGCAACTTCATTGCCTAGTTTAATATAAAGAATAACTTAAATGCCCAATATTTCTTTTTTTAAATGTGTATCAAGACAGACATTTTCATTAAGCTTAGGACCAATTCCAGTACCTGGGAAACATATGTCCATTTTCTTTTACTTCATTACAGGGGAAGTTATACTTCACATCAGGTTTATTTATCCATGTTTGGATGTTGACGACCTCTTTTCGATCATCATCTGACATTGAGGAGCTATCAATTTCATCTATTTTGAAGAGAGTAAAAGTAAAAAAAAAAATTTTCACACTATCAGACAACTTTTCTATTCACTTAAATCAAGATTAGCTACACTGATTCAATCCAATGTCCACCTAGCCATAAACAATTGCTCAGAGGGAAGAAAAAAAAAAGCGTATCTGATATTTCTCTTTTCATTCTCTCTCAGCAGACAACTATTTTCAGCTCAGGGGATTTATTAGGCTGATCTGATTTGTCAGTAAAGTTTAATAGGTCTCTTTTACATGGACTTGTCCAGACTTTCCCTGAAGCCCTGTAAAACTTTTTGATCGACAACATTGATACCTTTTGGCAAGGAGTACCAAAACCATGTTGACTACATTCCAGGAAAGCCTCCTCTTGTGGCTTCTAGTTTCTTGTCCAAGAAGAAACAAACATTGGTTGATCCCTTTCCATGCCAGGCATTATTTTTGCAGGCCACTTTTCCTCCCTTAAATTGCCTATTTCACCTAACAAAAGTTCTAACATTCAGTTATGCCTGTTGTGAAAGCCATTTCCCATCTTTCCTCATCCTTCTTAAGTACAGAAATAACAAGCGAACACGAACCGTTCACTAAACCCATATATTTCCATTTCTTCCTGTTGGATGTTTGGTGCCTACCACAAAACCTTTTTTATTTAATCTGCTACTATGCATTTGAAGAGGGTGTTTCTTTCTTGGTTGGTCATAGGCACCACCATAACAAACACGATCAATGATAATAATTAGAAAAATGTCACATTGTAAGATGAAGATGTAAGATACATTCTTATGATTTAGCCAAGCTTCACAGTTTTGTCTAAATAAGTTAATCTAGGTAAGAGGAAAAATCTTCTACTGTACCAGTATCGTATTCTTCTTCATCTCCGATGCTGAATACTGGTTTCACACCACGGTAGGGTTTTCCTACTCTGTCACTGCTGCTGACATGTCTGTTGGCAATGAAAAGGGCAGGAGAAGACATGGGATGGGAGAAGAAAAGTAACTTTCAAACTGATGGTATGACTCCTACAATACCATATTAGCAAAATGGAAACACAACTGTGCAACTGAGAAGGACGAGAATTTCATGAAGCTGCTTGCAAGGAAGCTGTGACTGAACCATAAAGTTATTTGGTTAGTGAAAGCATGTATTTCAGTTACTTGGCAAGGTTGACTGTTAGAACAAATAAAGGGAAAAGAAATACTTCTTTGTTTTTAAAAGAACTTCTGTTCACCTTCTCAAATGACAAAATACACTAGAGACCTGAAAACTGACAACATGCTATGAAGTTTCTAGCATGAAACTGAAATATTTCTGGACAGTCTGGACAGCTTTACAAGGATGCCAAATTGGGATGGAGGAAAAAATGAGGACTATTAACTAACATGTGTGGAAGCTCATTTTTCTAGTTAATTCCTCAGAAGATAACAAAATACCTCAAGCACTTCAAAGTGGGGTTATAAACCATCGACTGTAGTGTGAACTCTGACTTTCTGTCCATTACATTCTCCAGCATGAGCCAAATCCTGAAATCTTTGGTCAAGCAATTCCTGCTGCAAAAATCCCAACATCACTGGGATTTCTGTATAGATATTGACCTCAAGAATCATACTTGAATCTATTTCTACAGGTTCTATCAAATGACACAAACAGACACAACTGAGTCTTAATGTCTGGACGTAATGGTTGCAAATCCTGAGATATTTTAAAGCTCCAGCTTTAAATCACAGAGTGCTGTGATTACATGGTCACAGCTGTCACATTAAAAGTTCTGGCCATCAACTGCCGAGAATACCTCAAAAATGTGAAAAAACCCAAAGGTTCAGAAAGCCACAAAATAGGTAACTGCTGAAAAAAAAATATACACTTCCTGATTTTAGCCTTTAGAACTAGCAACATGCGGTAGTTTAAAAAAACAAAACAAAACCAAAACACACCTGTTCCTTTCCCCCATTTCAATTTCTATAACCTCTCTCCCCATAATGTGTGTTCATATTTCCTATAAACTATATGCCTTGGTTCCTGTTTTAAGAATATTCACAAACTCCAGTTTACATACTACTGTAGAACCAAGTTGGAGAAGCAAACTCTTTAGTAACATATAAATGAATGCTAGTACTTATGTATACCTCAAAGCATATTTGAAAGTTAAAAAAGAAACCTATGTTTTCTATGGCTAAAATTTACTAATGTAGACAAAACAAGGAAATGTTTAATAGGGAAAAAAAAAAGAAATGCATTCTACAATGAAACAAAAAATAAACATACAGAAACATGCTCATTAGTGTTTAAGACAATAAGCATCAATGACACTGACAATTCAAGAGGGCAGTGCTTCTATACAGAGGCTTTTCTAAGTATGCTTTAGTAACACGTAACCAATTGAGTAAGAAGCAGCACATTTAAATCGTGTCAAATTGAATTACATAGAGAGGATTTAAGAGAAGATCTCATGGGTGTTTATAGATCAAAGTTAGTCAAGACAAGAGAAAGTAAAAAGCTACTTTCTAAAAACCTGGTAACATCTTAAACTAGAAATGGATTTCCTTTAACCTGTTTGCATGGAAGGCCATCATTACATTGTTACAAATTGAATGTAATTCCCTTTAATGGCAAACCTGCAAAATTAAATATATTGGTAATAAACACAAAGTGGACCTAATTAAATGGATGGGAAAAGAATGCCATTCCAGGTTTTTAAGAGCCGCAAATTTAAGAGAATAGTGTAGTGATCCATAGCGTGAGCAAATTTATTATTGCATCTTCCCAATGAAAGAAGATACGTAATATGAGTGAAAGGAGCAAGTAAATAATGGAAGTATAATCTCAATATATCAAAACTTCTTGGTTACAAATACAGATTCAAGTGTCTTTCAGTTATCAAACACAGTCACCAAGTGTTTTCAATTGGAATTTTAACACTTTCTTACCATATATTAAAAACTGATCAACAAAATGTGGGGAGGAATCTCCATGATCTTTAGGATTTCTAAATTAACAAAATACATTATGTGATATTGGGATATTCCCACTTTTTTTTTTTTTTTTTAAAAAAGAATACTAACATTACCATTGGTTTCACTCACACAACACCGTTCTGTTAATACTTATGGGTAAATCCTATCTCAAATTATGTGCAAACTACTTGAGAGAAGAATTGGTCCTAAATCGTTGAAAACCCAAACAGCATTTTAGATCTTCATTAATTCTTCCAGCACCAATCTTCATGCTTTTCAGTCTACGAGGGTCAAAAGTTACAACATAGAGTTCCTGAAGTATAACCAAAGTTCCAAAGTGAATACACATCAGCTGTCCTTCCTTTATCAGAAGTAATTTTATATAAGGTCAATTCACAATTTTTATTTCTGAAATAATTATAAGGCGATAAATCTGAGACAAATTTGAAGGGACTCCACATTTGTGTGAAACATAGCAGTTACATGGAAAAGATGAGGGAGAGATGCAAGGCATATTTATTTATTAACTCAGCATTTTTCTTTTCCCAGTAATGAGCATCTCGGTTCTACCAGCACGTTCTATCACCATGTGATGAGAACCATAAAAATTCCAGATTTCCAGACAGAATATCTGCATGGGTTCCCTGTTATATCTGAGCTCTGATGATGCTTTATAACAAGTCCTTTTCATAGCTGTAGTCTCTCTTGTTAATAACTTAAGCCATAATTTGTTCAGTAATCGCTCCTGGTGTCTTTCCCAAGTACAAGTCACTAATAAAATTTATACAGGAAATGACAAGTATAAAAAAAATTCCATAAAAAGCAATAGTAAGGAAGAGAACAGAAATAACAAAGCAGAAACTAAGAGAACAAAGCACTGCCAATACATTCTTTTTCTTCTTCTAGTCCCCTGACCAGTACTTTTAAAACCCAAGAGCTTTATATATTCAAAAAACCTAAATTAATATAAAAATATGCGAGCAATTTTGTCAGTGTAACCAATGCTTACAAATATTGTGATGCCATGCTAAATACAACAAAGGTGGTTTTAGTCAGACTGCTTAATTATCAAGCTTACCGCTCCAGGCTCGCTCTGTCTGGCCAGGGAATATTGAAAGGTATTCTATAGTACATTGGGGCAGAGGACAGAACAAAAGAATTAAAAAAAAAAAGTTTAAAGGAAAAATCTAGATAAATAATTGAAATGCTTTATATTGGCAATGTATCTTCTTCAAGCAGGATGCTTATAAATAAAAAGCAATGCTTCACGACAGCTAACCACGAGGTAGAGAAATATTTATAAAAATGCTACTAAAAGATGCATTCTTCATGCTATGTATGGCTTACATATAAGCCTTACTTGAATTCTTCACACAATAAAAGCTACTACCAAGTGCCATTTAAGAATTTTTTGCCTCTAATTGTGAAATAATAATTAAAAAAAATTTCCAACACAAAAAGAAGCACCAATCTGTACCTTTTGATTAGGTACAAGACTACTAAAAACCACTGTTTGTTTGGCACATATTTTAAATTCTGCTATCAAACAAACACTAACTCTGTAAGATTCTTGAATTCCAATGTCTTAGCAACATAGAACTCCAATGGATGCATTTTAAAGAACCCTAAAACAGGCTATTCAATTAAAGCTTTGTCAGATGAAAGCTCTTACTCTTTTACTTAGTTAAGTATTTGGAATGACTTCCAACTTTGAAAGTGTCTTTTAACATGTTTGCACCTTCTCGTTCCCAGCTCTACTTGAAGATACATAGAATGAACAAGAGTGGTTTCTGGGTTTGAAAGGCAGCTTTACATCAGGACTTGCAAAATTAAGATCTTCAAAAAAGTTAACCTCAACTTGAGAAGATGGGGCAATTAAACCAAAACAGAACAAAACCAACCAAACAAAAAACCCCAACCAGAATCCTTCTGTCATTCACCCATTCCATTAGAGTCAGGATGGGGAGGAATTGAAATAAAAGTGAAATAATTCTTGGCTTTTAGACTGAATACAGAACCGACACATTATACAAAATCAAACTAACAATGCAGTGATAAATTCTACATAAACATTCAAGAGAAAATGCTGCTCATACTGGCCTTGCAATACTAAGGCAGCACAGTAGGCTGACTGTGTCATGATAAAATAGTGAGGAGGGTAGGGATAGGAAATCTAAAAGCTGAAACTGGAAGATAACTTTTTTTCCTAAGTAGCACAGTCTTTACATTCTCAAACAGCCATCTGAAATGGAAACCATTCCTCACTGCCAATTCACAGTGAGATATAAATGACGCACCTGTCCACTGGAGTAGATGTATTTTCGATAAAACTGATAACTTTTTCTTTCACATTCACAGATTTAGTCTTCAAAGCAACCGTCATTTTGTTCACCAGGGACTTTACTCCTTTTCCATCACTTGAACCATTAGGAGAATCACCCTGTAAAAGTAACTCCTCTCAGGATTAATTGCGTAAAAAGAATGTTATTTCATCTCTAGTTTGTTAAGAAAGGAAACAGACTACAAAACAGCAATCTACTTTTTGGTACTCAGAACATAAATTACAGCATTAAGTACTCTTTTAGAGTTCTATTAAATGACAGCAGTGACATGTGTCTGAGGTAAAGATGATCCCATAAAGCAAGCTTAACAAACCTTATCACTGAGCATTCTGCTATGCAAATCTAGAGGAAGGAATTCTATTAGTGATAACTTGTATCCAAATTAAAAGCCAAATTCTATGTACAACATATCAGCTGTAAAACAGAGACAATTTTGAGCTTTCCCATGAAACTGTATGCCAGTTTTATAGCAAGAGCCGGGAAAAGAATTGTCCATTACATATATTCTGCTGGAGAATGACTACAGCAAGTTCTTCTCTACAAGCTCTTGCTCGCAAGAAGATAAAAATGTTTAGGTCGCCTCCAACTAGACAGTGAATATAGTTTGAAATTAAACACACAACTGAGAACAATCATGACTTCCAGTAATACATTTTACAGAACAGAATGAGGAATATGAAGAAAAAATTCAATACACCTGGGGCTCCCATCCCACTACCACTTGAGCTTAAAATTCACTTACATCAACAGAGGAGTTTATACTACTTCTTGAGCCTGAGGTACTAGCAATCCAGTGGCCATACCCATTTTCTGGTCCTTCTACATTGATATCTGCCAAGTGTTGCTGGAGGGCTGTTGAAAGGCCATTAAAAAAAAATAAAAATATCAGAACTACACTGGAATTAGTTGATGAAAATATTGTATATCCAAGACTAATCAGTAACAATTTTTGCTCCATGTGATTTAATAAAACAGACAAATTCAGATACTGCTATCATCATCCCTGGCTTTTCTTGCAGTAGTACAAAGGCATTAGGATAATCTTAATTTTTGTAAAGAAAACAGTTAAAAGACAGCAGCCATTAAAAATAAATCACTGCTTTGATACTAAAGATAGCTATTATGACACTGCGCATATTGGCTAGTGATGCCTTTATACTCATATTGTAGCACAGATCTCTCCACTGTTGTAAAGCCTGATTGATTCCAGCAACACAAACTGCCGGATTATGAACTGATGATTTAAGAAAACACAACAACTAACAGTAATTATGAAGTAGCATCTTCATATGGATCTGCAATCTACAGAGGCTAAACATCAAGAATAACTTAGAAGAAGGAATTTCCCCTACCCACAAATAGCTAACAACAAGTGCGCAAGTGCAGAATGTTGACTTACACAAAAAAAAAACCCTGACAAATGAGACCTATTTGTTATTCATTTTGCTGATTTCTAGCCAAAGCCTAATAAAAATATCAACAGCGTTAAGATACCAAGTTTTCTCAAGCCAAAGCTCATTATTAATAAGCTTACCCATAAATCCTCCTTTGGCAATGCTTACATACTCCTTATTTTTCTGCAACAGAAAAGACATTTTTGGTTGAAGCAAAAATCTGTGTAATGAGCTTTGCAAGCACAGTAATGAAACATGGGTTAATTTCATAAAAACTATGAACTTGAGTAATGTAAAAAACAGTTAAGATTTTAAGGGGAAAATATTTTGCCATTTAGTATCAATGACGTGCAGATACACTTTATTTCAGCTATTAAAATCAAGAGTTCTTACTCTTGAGTTGTTAGTTGTACCTGTAAAAAGTGTGCCAGCACCATGTTCATATACATATCTTCTTCTTCCCTGCCACTTCCCATGAAGCAGAGGTGTTCCCCACCAGCTATGGAGCCAGACTCAATAGATTGTTTTTGTGCTTCTAACAGGGATTTTACAGACTGTGCAAATTCTGAAGGGTTTTGAAGCATCTGTGGAACAAACAAACAAAAAATGCTGTTTGACATCAACATACTGTAACACAACTTGTGAAAAGACACAAACTTTGAAAAAGGTTATCATTTGTTGAGCACAAGCAAGGCAACACCAGCACTGTACAAGACACACACACACGACAGCCTGATCCAGATCTCATGTTATGCACAGAACACTGAGAATGGTCCTTTTCTTCCTCACTCCACCTTGCTCTGCTCAAGAAAAAAACGCAGCTAATATTTGTTAGTTTATTTTTGCAGACACCAAATAATAGTGGAGAAAGGTTTTGCAACATTCGTGTTGCATTAAGTTGTCAATATGGCAGAGGGACTGATTTCCATATTTACATATGCTTGAGCACAGTATGTTCAAACTTTGCAGTTTTGAAACCGTTTAAAATATCTAGAATTCCTACGTGCCAATAAGGTCCTCCTCCTGTTGTCTGCCCACTAAGCTTTTTCTCATTTACTTAGCAAGATTTGGAAAAAAAAATTACAAGGAGATACTTGGGATTCTTAGTACTCTCAAAAAGTTAAGGTTGTGGTCTCCTCAAGGCCTATTATGCATGCAAAACCAATGAACTGCTGAGACATGGAGAAACAAACTTTCTAAATACAGCTGAAATTTTAACCTGCTCTTGTGGGGAAGGCACTTTAAATTAATAGGGAAATATTGACCTGTACCTGGATTGGGGGTGGGGGGAGGATTCTCATTATCTAGCCTTTATACTGGATTAAATGACTAAAAAGAAAGTAGCAAGTACACAACCTAGACATCAGGCAACTTGAATTTTAACTGGGGTTCTCCTAGAGCCAAATGCTGCTGCTTTATTACATAGGTGCTAAATCTCACCACTTCCTCTATCGAAGATCATCTATAAATAAGATGTATTCCAAGGTGCTTTCCCCACTGCCTCCCCTTAAAGTAAATAGTGCATAAACATACAAACATATAAAACACACTGGAGTTCCATTCATGTTTTTTTTTGTCTCAAAGACTATCCCCTACAATGATTTCCTGGCATTAAACTGCTAAAACCAGAGATGAACCTGGTGACATTCATCCAGCATGATTCATGAAGGATCCTAATCATACCAACTGACACACACTGCAGAAGTTAATTCCAATATGTAATTTAAAGACATATGAACCGATCACATTCAATTTAAGAATTGTCTTAATGGACTTCTTTTTCATATATTACTAGGTTTTAAAACTATTTAACAATTTATAGTGCTTATTTCTACCTTATTATATAAGATGTTCAATCAAGGCTAGCAGAAGGACACCCACATACCACGGAGAAAGTTTTTTCCTAAATAATTTGTGAACTAGGTTAAAATCCAGAACACTGTATCATAGAACAGTTTAGGTTGGAAATGACCTTTAAGATCATTGAGTCCAACTGTTAACCTAGCACTGCCAAATCCACCACTAAACCATGTCCCTAACTGCCACATCTACAAGTCTTTTAAATACCTCCAGGGATGGTGACTCAACCACTTCCCTGGGCAGCCTGTTCCAATACTTGACAACCCTTTTAGTGAAGAAATTTTCCCTAATATCCAATCTAAACCTCCCCTAGTGCAACTTGAGGCCACATCCTCTTGTCCTATCACTTGCTACTCAAGAGAAGAGACTGACACCCCCCTCGCTACAACCTCATTTCATGTACTTGTAGAGAGTGATAAGGTTTCCTTTTACCTCCTATATAAATATACTTTTGCAAATAATACTGAATTAAATGTACTGAATGTAATGTACTGAATACAATTAAATCATTGTAATTAGAGAGGTAAAGGTAATAGACGCAGGACTGAGCTTCTTAACTAAGAAAAATAAAAAAGCCTTTTTTGGGGTATATACATAAAAATAATTCCAAGCAGCATCCACAGTCTGCTTGAAGTAAAATAGTAGAGAGTTAATCTAGAAGTGAAGAATACACTGTAAGCCAGCTGAACCGTAAGTGATTTGGGGAAAAGAGGACAGAAAAACATATGACTGAATGTTCAGTTAAGAATTCATAATCAAATGGAAACTACAGCAAAATCTTTAATTAAGTAATTAGTCTGTAGCACATCTCAGTCCCAAAATTAATCCACTTTCTTTCTCATATTGTACTGCAAAAATTTTAAAGCAGCCACTAATTCCTTTTCAAGACACATGCTCCTTACAAGCAGGCTGTAGTAAAACTGGCTGGGGAGGGAAGCTACTTGTTAAAATGAATGATACCTTTCATTAGAAATTATGATGCTAAAGAGAGATTTCTCCTCCAAACAACGTCTAGTCTTTAGCCTGTATAGGTTTCCAGTTCTAAGCAAGGAACAGAAGTCTGGAATCCCAAATTCTAATGTCATTAAGGACTAAACTTCTCAGTAAAATGATGGTTCCACCAATCTCCTTTAGAAAAGCTAACTTTTGAAACCTCACCACATAGCTAGACACTGCAGTCCACAGACTAGAGTCAAAATGAAGGATAATTTATTTTTCAAGACACACATTTCTCTCTCCTTCTATTTCACTTAGGATTCAAAAATCAGTAAAGAAACAAAAAGCATACAAACCAAATCCGAGTCTAAATGAAATGCTGTTGATAAATGCCCAGCATTGTATTGCTCTGCAGGACGACAATCCACTACAAAGAACCTTACTCCTTCCTGAAAGAGAAAGATTTTGCCTGTTAGAAAATTTTAAAATTTTGTAATTATTGATGGGAAAGTACATCAATTATATTTTAATACTAATTCCAATACTACAGGAACTCCTCAAAGGGGCTAGCAGCTATGGGAAAAATCTTATTTCACTTGATTAATCTGAATTTCTACAGTTACCAGACCACCAACAGTATTCTAATAGTGATTTCCCAATAATATATCAGCTCGCGCATGGGAAAGGATAATCCAAGTGCACACAGTGTAATTATTTCACCTCGCCTGAGAAGAACTATAGTGGGTATGAGGACACACATCAGTAAGACATCAGAAGGGACAGCGCTGAAGTCCCAATCCAACAGTGCATTACTACTCAGCACAGCACATAAGGATAGCTTTATTTTCCACTGACTTAAACAGGATATAAACGGATGCTTAACTTTACTTGGACTGGGGGGGGGGAATGTACACATGATGAAACCAGGGCCTGGAAACTGCTATAAAAAGCCAGTAGTCAATAAGAAACACTGTAATCTAGCTACATGATTATCCATATATTGGTCTTAAATACTTTTAAGTGAAGTCCCTGAATCTAAGTATGTCTGCAATTAACTACTACAGAAATAGCTTGAATCAATTTTTTTTTTGTTTAAACCTTTCATTGACAACATACAGATATTTCATAATGGAATTCTTCTCAAAGGTACTGAGTAGTGGGTTTTAAATTTTCCTCTAAAATAGCTACATTTGGAAAGCAAATCAAATTAGTGACATATTACTTTAAGATCTCACTCCTCAGATTCAAATCTGCTGCATTAAGCTCCCCTTTGCTGTAGCTCTGGTTGCTACAGCACAAATGCATTGCAGTCAGCACATCATTTACAAGGGAGACAACTTCAAGACAATAATATTTTTTCCTGAAATAGCAAATATTCATCTGTGTTGTTAGCACTTTAAAAATATTTGTGATATAAAATAGGGATTCTTTTCCTTTTCCATAAAACTGGGGGTGGTGAGGAAAAGAGTGATTCAGTATACTGACTCCTTGTTGCTGATTTGCTTGAAGAATCTCCGACACAGAAACTGCTAGACAGAGAGCCTGGCTCAAGTCTGTGTCATCATCTTTGAGCCCCAGCAAGCTGCTGCCAAAAAGACTGTGGTTGTCCTAATAAGGCAAGAGGGAAAAAAAAAGTTAACTGAAGCCATTGTCTTTAGAAGTAAAGGCTTAAAGTAAAACTATATCCACCATGTCACAAAGATTAAACCCAATACATGTGTATCTTGTCCACATAGCCAGATTTTTGATCAACTGAAATTCTTTCTGAAAATCATGGTAAGACCTGAACTTCCATTACAAATAGGCTTGTTCATCACTCTGACCATGCCAACATGATGAAATACCTCTGGGTTTTGTTTTTCGGTTGGGTTTGTTTGTTATTTCCCCAAAAAACTCACATACCTGTCTACACACATCAGAGAAAGGACATACAAGCCAGAGGCAATGACTACTAATTACTTTTATTTCATGAATTCACTGAAGTCAGATATCGTGAATAAGGACGAACTGCAAGAACAGTGCAGGTGATGACAAGCTTTATCTCCAGTGAGTGACTTTTTCCTGTTTGCTGTTGCAAGTACAGCTAGGACTGCTGCGCAGTCTACTATGACACAATTGTGTCAGTATGGCATTTTTGCTTCATCAGTTCTTACAAGAACTTGGTTTGTAAAACAAGATCATCATCATGAAGTGAGAATATTGCAGGTAATATGCAAGGGATATTGTGTATTTCCTGCAATATATATGGGATAAATTCTCTGCAGGGAAGCTTCTGTCCTAACAAGGAACTCCTGGACAAACTCAACTGAATCGTGTGCCTGCATCAAAAGAAGCGTGGCCAGCAGGTCGAGGGAGGTGA
>RSEF01000001.1:103911548-104047080 GCA_003993805.1 Himantopus leucocephalus | reverse complement strand
TTTTTTTTTCTTTTTTTTTTTTTTTCCCTTCTCTCTCCCCTGTGCCTGCTTTTGCCTGCTTGCTACTGACGGCGGTTTTGCTTGTAAACAAAATCTCCGCAGCCAGGTGAGTTTTAATCTCCGACCCTTCAGACCCGGGACAGTTAGAGGATGAAGCGGCAAACGAAAATATCCGTACTGAAGTAACAACTGGAACCGACTCAACAACATTACATTTAAGCAAATTTTAAAAAGCTGGGGGAGAGAGGAAGAAAACTGCTTGCTTTTGAGTTCAGAGCTCAGCTGTCCCCTGCATTCATTTAGCTTCTGTGGTTTTTTCCAAACGGAGTTTCTCTGATGAAAGGATGTTGCATAGTGTGTGTTGACTGCTGTTACCGACGTCAAGTTACAGGTCTGAAAGGTCTTGGAAACAGTAAATCCATAGTAGGGCCTTTGGAAGGAAAAGTGCCTGTGGTACTTGAAAAGCATCACCCATGTGCTCACTGCAGTGTCTCACATCACCCTTGCTATGTGTAATTGTAAAAGGGAAGGACTTAAACAGCTTTTCTCCAGCCATTGCCCTTTGGAGTATGATACTGTGGCTGATTTGTCTCTTTTTCTGATGATTATAATATCTGGGTCCTATACTTGGCTTTTTTCAGTGTGTCTTAAAGCACTTTACAGCCTGTGATTGCATGTGTAATGTTGAGATTTAACGTGTAAATTTAGGTAGATCTAGGCAACTAGAATGACTTTAAGACTTTATAGTGCCCTATTTTACTGATTTTTTTTTAATTGTTTGGTTTTTTTTTAAAATATAGTGTTGGTAGGAGTTAGGAGTTACTGGGAGTTATCTGTGTGTCTGTGAAGGCTCCACATCTTCCAGTGCCTTGACAATGGTTGCTTATTTCCTGTGAAAAGGTACTTGGAGGATAGTTTGAGAGAGAGCAATATAAAAATTCTGTGTATGTAATAAAGGGGGCTCACAAACCCTAATAAGGCTCCTGAGCATTCCATTTTTATTTTTAGTCTCATGTAGGTTCCTTAAGCGGTTCCAGTTCCCATGGTAAGTGCTCTTCATTAGGAATTTTTCATTCAGGAGTCCTAAATATTTTAGCCTACCTGCACGTTCTTCCAACCAGAAGTTTCATTTGGCGTGGGTGGTGAGCTGATTTTTGTAATGTTGACAGCTTTCCTTCAGAAACTGGATCCAAGCAGGACTTGGATGATAAACTTTTGACTGATGGATAAATCATCTGACTGTGAGATATGACTATGAATCACAACTCTTCCAGTTGTGCAAAACTCCTTGGTATATTTGCAATTACATTGTTGAGCTACTAAAATAATTCAGGTGGGAAGGAACCTCTGGAGGTGTCTAATCCATCCCTGTGCTAAAAGCATTCTATGTGGTTTACTCTAAGAACATTCTTTGAATGTATTAAGAGTAATGATTACAGGTGACTGTTGTGCAAACCATGTGCACTGCTGTCCATGATGTCCCACCTTTGTAAACTTGTTGGCAGGTTCTTAATGTGGAGTCTGTTGTTGTCTTAAGTTGATACAAGCCATCAGTAGAGAAAGAAGAACATCTGTTACTTTTATTTTGTGTAGCTATTTTTCACGTACAACAGATATAAAATCAAAAGTTAATTTGTACCGCATCTTATGGATACTGTAAAATGCTTTAAAATCAGTTGGCATGAAATAGGAAATCAGGGTTTACAATGTAAGCAGCAATACAAGAAAATAATTGCCCATTAGTGAGCACTTTTGACAGACTTGATGAAGTTTATTTCTGTGAAACATCAAGTTTCATTAACAAAAATGTTTGCTGTGCAACTTAACTTGCTAACCTATTTTAAAAAAGCATCTCTGCCACAACTGTCGGTGCAAAGCACAATTCGAAATGTACTTTTTAAATACTGATCATTTGCCAAGTCCTTTAAGACTAGCCCTAGAATAATTCCTGACCAATGGAATATTCTTCCTGATAACTAAGCCCTCAAAAGTCTCTTACATTTTAGCAACTTGTAGCTAGAAGAGGCTACTTTTAAGATTAATTGTACGAAAGATGTTCAGACTCGCTTAGAGTGTGAAACCACAAAATATATATCCTAATATACGGATATATAAGTAATTCTTAATTTGCCTTTGACCACATCATTGGAAATCATTATTTTAGAATCCATATTGAAGATTAAAGGTAATTGCTCTCACTTTGAGACATGAATGTTTATCCTGCAGCAGGTGGTTTATAGATGTAAAAAAACCCTACCCAAAGCCCGACCAAAAAAAACCCTGAAGGGATTAGCCATCTATTTACCTTGTCACATGACGCAAACTAAAGAATCTTGCCCAATAACTTCTTCAGCAAACCTTTAACTTTGAGAGATTTGTGGAAAGAGTGGTTAGGGATTATTGTCTACTTACCAGTGTTGTTTAGTGTTACACATGTCCCAAGTCATTTAACCACAGGGCTTCCTTCCCTCCCTTTTTCCAGTTCATGTCACAACTATGTCCAGTCTTGAATAGGATTTTTATATTGCATTCAGAACTATAAGGGAGAGGATAAGCAATACTAAGGGGTTTGTTTAGTACTGGCAAAAGACAGCAACTTTTTCCTCTTCTCTCCGTGAACAGAAAGAGCACTTTTCACAGCACTGTAAATGTCCGTAGCTTGCCTGTAGACAGCATGCAACATCTCCCAAGCAGTTTGAGGGAGAGGGGCGGACTTCTGTTTTTCGTAAATTCTTCCAGTTTCCTTCTTTTATGTTACCACTCCTTGTCTTTCATTCTCCATGCTTTCTTTGTCTCCCTTAATCCCGTAAGAGTGTACTATCCCCATTTGTCCATTTTTTTAGATCCTGAAGTAAGAGCCTGTGTGGGCCATGTCCCTCATAGGAAGAAATTAGTTGTCATCCCAGTACAGGAGCAAAAGACAGGGAAACTCTTCTGTCAGCAGTACAAATAGGTGAAAAGAATAATGTGGTACCATGGAGGATGATTTGACAGTTCTTGTGGGCTCTAAAGCAAAGGATGCTATTGCCGGAATTAATTTCTTTTGCCAGAGGTTTTCTTTTCTTTCTGTAGACTGGCAATAAAGGGTGCCAAATAACATCAATTTGTAATATGTGAGTTGCAACTACTGAGAAGCAGACTGTTCATTGTAGCACATTCAGAGGAAGTTTTTTTGCTTGATTGGAGATGAGATCTGTTGGCGGACCTGTATGTGGAGAGGTTTGTTGGTTCATTGTGTTTTTTTGGCTCATTCATGAGTTGCTGTCCCTTCTGATGAAACTTGTGCTTGTACTGAAGATTTGTCTGATAAGCGTGCCAAGTTGACAGCTGCTTTTTGAAATTTGCATTTCTTCGCATTCTTCACTCATTTTGCAAGTTGCAGAACATACAATGGTGTGCCTCTGTGAGCTTTATTTGGATCTGAGCGTACATGACATGGAGCCTCGGAACTTTATAGTTACCTGCAGATTTGGTGAATAAAATTTGAAACCATTTCTTTTTAATATGGAAGAGTCATTCTTTAATTTTTGCATTTTGACACAAATGGGTCTTGTAGGACATAAGGTGAAATAATTTTTCAGTAGACTGATCTTTTTAAACTTCATTTTTTAAAGTACTCTAGAGAATTTCTTGTGGAGCTGTTGAGGTGTCTGTTGTGGGTTTGCAAAAATAGTCACGCAGCTGTGCTAATGTGTTGTACTGTCTCAGTGGTTAAGTTAAACTTTTAGCTGTGAAATAAAAGGGAAAAAATCGGGTAACTGAATGCATCAATATCTCTCCTTGCTTCAGCAAAAGGATCGTGATTCTGGCTATGGCACTGTGATCATCACCAGCTTTTGCTTTATTTAGGAATTAGAATTTGGCAGTTCTTAAAGAAAGACCTATGTGAAAGGACTTTTCCCACAAATTATCAGTTGAGCCATTTAGACTGTTGGAATGCACTCTGTTAGGGGAAGAAGAACGAGGGAGACATTAATACCAGGGAAATAAATTAATTTTTATATTCTAAAACAGTAACTCATGTTAGTTGGTATTACAGGATTCCTGTGGGGGCTTCCTTGCAGTAGTAGTATCTTGATAGTTTTAATTTTCTCAAGTGGAATAGTGAGAAATTTTCTTGTCAGACCAACGATTGCTATTTTTCAGAAAATTGAAAACAATGAACCTGGAGTCTCTTGTAATGTTTTGATTTTTTTGTACGTTGGCTGAAAGGAAACTTTGAATGAATTTGAGTTAACTTCTTTTAAAGAAGTTATGCTTTAAGAAAAGCAAAAAGGCAAATTCTATCATGGATGAACTAGAACTACTTGTGCTAAGTGTTTGGTTAAAAACCCCCACTTCACTAAGTGTTATGAATGCAGTTACCTGTTTTACTTGAATGCATGCAGTTGAAACGAAGGGCAAAATTGTGGAGGAATGCAAGAACAAAATTGCACTTCTGTGTAAGTCACAACTTGCTGTTAAGCTTGGCACAAATTTTGATCAGTTCCAAAATATTGTTTAATTGAAATGAAATCTAAATGCTACAGTCCAAATAAAATGGTGAAAGTTTATACAGCTAATACAAACAATATTAATCTCCATTCTTGCATCTGTTTTTCCTAAGATAACGTCTGCACGAATTCGAGTGGAGATAAACACAGTAGTTAACTCATTGAGGAGAGAATTGTTCATCTTCAAATCATGCTTTTAAAGTGATGCTTGGCACAACAAGGAGCTCTGTGTTTCTTTAAGTTCTATGCATTATAAAAGAGCAGATTTCTCCATAGCTGTCTTCATTCTATCTTTACTGCTGAACATAAGATATCCATACTGAAACACTTCTTGACTAGACCAACTTTGAAAACAAAAAGGCACCTCCTTCAAGCCACCTTCATTTGGTTGACCATAAGTTTTTACAAATCTACTGAGACAACATTAGTAATGTTATTTGTGGAACGTGTCAAAACTGAACTTATAGTACAAGCTTATTTGTGTCTCACGTGCTTCTCTACTGTGAGGGCCAAATTCTGGAATTACACCAGAAAAATGGGTGCAGAGCTTGGTCCCTGCAGACATGCAGTTACCTTTGGATCCTAAGAATTTGGCTGTCTCTTGGTGTCTTGTGATTGGTGACCGTTTGACATGCTGGCCATGTGGATGGTTTCAGACTTTTCCCCAATGGAAACAACTACTGTTGAGATTCAGATTGCTTAAATCCATTTTAATGTTATAGATCATAGAAAATTATTTACCTTCTCCCTCCGCTTTGAAGGCAGGTTTTAGACACAGTCCTTATAATGCGTAGCTTTCCAGAACTGCTGTCTTGGAGTGGTTTGTTGAGATGTCCGGCAGGAATTTTGATGGGTACTTTGGTGGTACTCGTAGGCTTTGGTTTGGGGATCCGAGTTGGAACTGAATGACGGAACGCATCAGTAATCTTGAAATAAACCAAGAAAATAAGTCATGCATTAGGGAGGAGAGACAGATTGTATATTTAGCTTGTCAGTGTCTTTTCCACATCGTAAAACTAAACACATTGCTCCTAGAACTGTTTGTCTGAACTTCCGTTCTCTCCTTGGTAATCAGAGTGCAGCTTTGTATTTAACTTATCTACCTGATTGTTGAATATCAAAGAATCTGAAATAATTGAAATCCAGAGTATAAATAAGAGGAGCTTTCTGTCAGCCTTCTGACTAGGGCAACACCCCTAGGGGCTGAGTGAGTGACACCGTGCAAAGGCTGTGAACTGATTGATTTCTCTGGGTGAATAATCAGAGAACTTCCCCATGCAGAAGCAAGTCTTGATTCAGTCCTGAGTAGTAGGCAGTACCTAGCTCATAATTTACTGTGAGAGATCGTTCTTTGAAAGTGACCACAGTGTACGCAAAATTAATGTAAGAGAGAACTCTCCCTCCAGAATCCATCACAATCATATTTAATTGCAAAGAGGTAAGTAGATGGAAAAAAAAAAAAAAGTTAAAACTAGCACTGAAATGGGGTGAAGACCTGTAAATGCAAGGAGATTGTTTGAAAAGTACCATATCTGAAATTAGTTAAACATGCACTACCCATCAGAAAGGCTTTTTACATCACAAGCCTTTTTATATACCTTTTCCAGTTGAGCAAAAGAGTAAAAGAAGTTCATTGAGGTGTTTTTTTTTTTTAAAACACATGAAATGGAAACTGTGTTCAAATGAGGACAATAAGAAAGAGCATAGAAACTATGGTGAATTAAGTATGAATAAGAAAGAGCTAGATCAAAACAAGTTTTGAGAAGTAACTTCCTAGTGGCCGTAAAAGCCTGCCTTGAATAAGTATTTCTTTTTTTTTTTTTCTTAAAAAATAGGTATCAGAATTCAAAAGCCTGCCATTTGGCTGTAAAAAATTGTATATGACAGGAGTTCTCAAAAGGATAAAGCTGAGCCAACATCAGATCACTGCGTGTGCTCAGTATGGAAAAATTTGGGGAAAGTTTGTACATCACAGACGTGGTTAATGGATCATAAGTAAGGAGAAAAAGCAACTTGGACTAGTACAAGTTTGAGAACAAAGAGAGAGAAAGAAGAGTAACAATCTCCCAGAACAATGTGGTATTTTTCCAAGAGTTCTGAAGGACATGATTCTTAAAATTGCTGAATCCTTATTAGCGATGTGCAGTCTGCCACTGAAGTTGCTGGTGATGCTAGAGGAATGTGATGCCACTTTTGGAGTAAAGCTTCACAGAAGTTTCATAAGTATAACTGCTGAACTGATCAAACTGTAGAAATGACAATAAGAAATAGCATGTTCACCCACATGGTTACTAATTTTGCAATGGGAAAACATCCACACTTCTTGTTGAGGATAATATTTACCTATGTGTTAGTCGGATATTGTTATGTAGGTATATAGTATCAGATTGTCTAATAATGAATTAGGCAGGGTCTGTGAATGTTCCCAGGCACTGGAACTGTGAAATTGTCAGTAGTGTTGAGTTGTTTCAGTGGTCCACAACCTGGATCTAACTCTGGAACAATTCTGAAGCATAGCTTGGGGGTTAGCCCAGAGGAGGGTTCACTTTGAGCAGGTAGGTTGTATCTGGCTAGGCTGGTTTGGAGGCTCAGGAAGTTCCTTGTAGTTTGGGTTGACCCGTCTCTTAGCATCTGAGGAACAGATGTAAGTACGTGCCTTTAAATTACTATTACAGATGTGACCATGTTATATTATGATTTTTCAAAAAAACCCCGTGATAGTGGTCTTTAACAAAAGAATCCTTTCAGAGCAAAGTTTCTGCAGGAAAAGAAGGAAAATTGTCATCGTTAAAAAGTGACAAGTGAATAGGAAGCGGAACACAAAGCCAGTTTTCATAATATAGTGGAGATACCACGTGAGCCTCACAGATACCTGTGATATTCAACATGTTTATAAATTGCATGGGAAGACAGTACTGAAATGATGACATTTGCGTGTGGTATAAAAGGGAGCATATTAGAAACAAGAGCTGACAGTAATTCATGGTGTTGAATAACAAGGTAATAAAATGTGTGTCAGTTCAGTGAAAATGAAATGAAAAATGAAATATAGGTATGAAATATATGAAATGAAAAACAATATATGTAGGGGATATATATATAGTTCGCATACAGTAGTAAATATGACATCTCTTGTCACTCTGAACACAGATCCTGGAGTCACTGTGAATGGTCCTCGTTGCTCAGCCACTGGCAATTGTCAAACAGGTAACAGGCAGGTTAGGAACTACTAGGAAAAGAATAGAAGAAAACAAACCCCATGATTTTTTAGTGTGTAAATCCAAACCATGCCTACATGGTGAATGTTTTGCAGAGTTTTGTCCAAACAGCTCAGAAAACCATATGGCAAAGTGCAGAAAAAGGTGGCAAAGATGATCAGTTATGGAGCGGCTTCTGCATGAAGGTTGACAACATCCTCTAAACTTTTTAAAGTTCAGAAAATAGATTGTGGAGGGAAAAAAAACAACAGAAGAAATCTAGCATTATGATGATTAGGGGAATTCTCTCTAATAACATGCTTGAGAGGGCATCCGTTGAAAGTGGGTTAAAGATAAGTAAAAAGTATTTTCTCTTGTCAATGTGCTATGAAACTCATTGGGACAGGCAGTTGTTGAGGCGATGATATAAATTGGTTTGGAGAGAGTTAAGACTGATTCATGGCATCCATCAAAGACTGCTAAACACAAAGACGTGATATAGATTTCAGCTGTGGATAGCCATAAGTTGTAGGCTGCTGGAGGCTGGGTTTATTACTCTGTTTGCCTGGTACTTAACGGTTTTTTCATAAGCATTTACTGCTGGTCACTACCAAAGATGAAATACGTAGATCCTGGGTCTGAATGCGTATAACTTGTTTCATGTTTCTGTTTTCAAAATCAGAAAGTTTCAATTTTTACCTTTTTAAAAATAATACATTGAGAAAGGAAAGAGTTTGGCTTTGAAAGTGAGAAGGAAAAAGGAAATGCTTTTTTGTTTGCTCTGTGTTCCTTGAAGATTTTACCTCTAGGTGGCAGCAAAGTTTTTCTTTTGTACCGCATCCCAGTATTTTCGCTAAACTCGCCATGAAACTTGTCGTTAAATGCTGAATAAAAAAAAATTAGCATGCATTTTCATGGTACTCTTGAATTTTAGCACTCATATTGTTAGTATGCGAGGGAAAAAAACCCAAAACCAGAACCCCACCCCCAAACCAAAAAGCATTTTGCTTCAATTACCAAAGGCACTGTGTTAAGAAAGAAGGGATTGATGTTAGAGGGGATAATTGTGTTCCTGCTGTATGGCTTTCCTTGAGTACTGAGTTGTAACAGTTTGCCTTCTGGCTATGTGGTACAGCCTGGTCGATGAGGCACAGTATTGAGAATAAAATTTTTGGGTGGGCTGTTCCTAGCAGTGCTACTCTCTAATGTAAATTTAGAGAGGATATAAAATGTGTCTCAGTTTCCTAACTATAAAAAGAATTACATTAGGCATCATTTGCTAAGCATATTGAGATGAATAGATAAAAATATTTATGTAAACTCTTGCATGCTAAAATGTGATTATGTCTCTAAGAAAAAGTTGTGGGGTTTTGAGTTGTGTTTTTGGTGTGGGGTTTTTTTTTTTGTGTTGTGGTTTGGTGTGTTGGTTGGTGGTTGGTTTTTTTGCCAGAAGTGTTCCAGTTCAGAGATTCCATAAGGTACAAAGTGGTTGGAGGATTCTGTCTGTAGTTGATTGAACAGCAGTGTTAGTATTTCAAGAAGGTATTTGTAGGCCTAGATTTTTACAGGTTTTGTGCATCTAACTGGTATTCAGGCTCTATGGTCTTACTAAATCAGTGGGAATTTAGGTGTGAAATTACCCCTGTGCTCTGGCCTATAGTTTGCACCAGCTTCCAGCTCATTAAAACCATTTACACACAATATGGCCTTCTGAGCTATCAGATTTCCTTTCAAGCAAAAATTTTTTGGTGATTCAAAATGATGTTCTGTTTTGCAGTTCTGAATGACAGTATTGAATACATCTAAATTATTATCACTTAGTTCTGAGAGTTGCATTATAACTGATGACTTTGTCAAGGTTTGGTCTGCTTACAGTGTTTGTACTACTCTTTTTTGTCTGTGTTACATTTGCTTATAGCCACAACAACTGAATTGATGCAACTCCTGGCATAGGCTCAAACTGGAGGTTAGCAGCTGTATTATAGGGCTTTTTTCCTATATGAGTAAACTGTACCAGCGTTAAGTTTCTGTTCCAGGACAACTAAACTTGCACTTCAGTGATTGTACCAGTCTAACTGTATAGCTGTAACTTCTGTTGTAGGCAGGGATTTAACAAACTGTCCATCTAGTTGTCTTCCTCTCCTTTCAGCACTTAAAAATTGGTTTCTTTTTCATAATTCCTGATATGAATTCTGAAGAGAAAAGGCCAAATAACTTAAATTTAAGGAAAAGACTTGTTGACACTTTTTGAGTCTAATTACATGTGTAGCTAGATCACTAAACTTTATTTATTTTTTAAAACTTGGTACTTCACAAAATATGAATCTTGGATATGAGTTGTAAACAGAACATTTTGAGTCGGTTGACTAGATCAGTGCTTAAGCTGCTATAAGATGTTCCTGTGAAGAGGGAATGTCATTATGTAGGAATTGTCTGGAAAGCATTTGGAAGTTCTGCGTTGTTTTAGTTGTATGCTTACTGAAAATTCTCGTGCAATCCTCTTACTTCCTTCGCTACTACTTAGTGTAGAGGCATGTAAGCAGATACGTTGGCTATGGCTTGCTTGTGTGTTGGGATGTTCATTTTGGTTTTTGGGCAGACCTGAATGACCAAAAAAAAAAAAACCTCTATATAGATTTTGGTGGGCTTTTTCAATTTTATTTTTAACTCTTACCTATGTATGGGAAGTCTGTGTGCACACCAAAAATCTCTTCAAATGTATGCACCCTTTCTACCAATTCATTTCGTCCTTCAAGATGGATGGTTTTTAGTCTCCCCCATTCTTTTTTTGACACTCACTTGTATTCTGAATTTGCTGGCTCTTGTGTTCATCACTGCTGTTTAGTTATGGCTCCTTGAGTTCCCATCTGTAGACCACTTTTTTATTTGGTATCTTTCCAAGTGATAGAAGAGGAAATAAGATATGTTTATTCTTCAAAAACCAAGATGAGCTGCCTTTCGTATTCTGGACAGCCCTTGGGAGCTCCCATGAAAACACCCATCAAAACAGGGAGTTCTCTCAAAACACCCCTGGAAGTGACATGTTACCCTGGAGCTACCTATCTGAGTAGTTGTATGGTTTTCCTTTACTTAATGTGTCCAAACACAGTGAAATAAATATCAGCAAATAATTACAAAGACAACCAAATCCAAAAACATTAAACTAGCCACATTTTAGAAAAGAGAAGATTATGTGGTATGTCTGTCGTATTAGTCATATTAGCATCGCATTAGTTTAAGGTGTTGGACTCAGAAAATACCAAAGTTTTTGTCAGTAGTGCTTATGGTTGTAGAAATAAGCAGTTAAAGCTCATTTTCAAGGCAAGTAATGATCTAAGAATCAAGAAAGCTGCAGTTTCATAAGGATCTTTTAACTTCCTCAGGTTTAAATTAGCTTCTGAAGTAGATGTCAATCACCTGTAATAGGAATTGGCAGGAGAAGGGATGTTAGAGTGAGACCTCCTTTGCAGTGGCTGTGTTTGTTATTTCATAGTGAATGATAGCAAGTACTTCAGGGATGGGAACAAACACTTAATGGGGGACAATTGTGGAATTTTCATACGTGACTGTGAAAATAGCCCTTCTTAATTTTGGGAAGTCAGCTGTGAAAGCATGCTCTGGAATATCAGGATATATATTCCCTACACACTTTGTTTTCTTTTCCCATGGGCACGGAGGTGATTTATCTGTTATTTATACAGGCCATCAGGTATTTTACCACAATACAATGCTTGCCTTCTGGGCAGTGGACTAAAGCAAGTTGGAGGGGAGGTGTCAAGGAGAGAAAATACGTCTGTTTCTGTGCTGTTCAAGTAGTTCTCCTGCCTTTGGTCCNCCCCCCCCCCCCCCCCCCCAATCTGGAAGTATGATGTATGCTTTGCTTCCTGTTTGAACTGCATTCATTTAAATAGGGGAGAGCATGTAGTACTTCTACTATAAGTTTTCTTATTTACCTTTCTACAGTCATTGTGGAACTTGATCTATGAGAAATAACTTTAGGTAAGGTTCTTTCTCAGTGCTTAAATTTTTAGTTTAAGAAATTTGAACAACAGAGAGTATGATTTTTCAACTTTAGTGAAAGTGGCCAGGGGATGATGCTGAAGATCCTTTACATAGAAGTCCACATATCTGTACGTGCACAAGTGTGCCTCTTGCCAGGCTTAAGTTTGTTCCTGGATGACTGAATGCAGTCAGAACGTGAGCCAGGTCTGCAAGTGAGAATGAGTTAAGATTAAGTGATAAACCTGAATATTCCCTTTGGACTCCAAACAAGACAGCTTTGGCTGAAATTTCCGGTTAGGCGTCTTCAACTGCACAGGGCATTCGTATATTTCCTTTTCTTTCACTAGGTCCTGGCATCTGTCTTCTAGGAATCCAGAGGGAAAATTCTCAGTTGCTCTGTGTTTCCTTTTGTGCAACCCACTTGTGTGCATGACTATATTGAGGAGCAATATAAATAATCCTTATACTTCCTAATGTTGGTAAGACCTTAGCCAGAATATTGTCTGGCTCGGGGCACTGTACTGTCACACCATTATAAACTGCTCTGCAGAGGTAAAATGATTAGTAATCTGTACAGTACTTGAGCTATTAAGCGGGGGAGCAATTGGCTTTGTTTAGTCTGGAGAAAACAAAACTGAGGAAAGACATGATAATTGTCTTCTAATATGTGAATGTCTGTTGCAGAGAAAATAGTTTTCAAAGTCCAGCGGAGGGATAGGAAAGCGAATGCTAGATTACAATTTCAGCAAAGGAAATTTAATTTAGAAATTAGCAAGATTCTTAATGGCAAGGGTATTTCAGCCCTGTTATAGATTCCTGGGCTAATTGTGAAATTGTCATTGCAGAAGTTTTTTTAGAACAGGATGAACCAGGCATTTCTTTGGAAGGGTTTAAGCGAAGTCACAGTAAGGGAAAAGGCTGGAAAATGCCCTGAGGTCCCTTCTAAGCTCTATTTTCTGTGATTTCTACTCTTCTGATATTTGGCCTATTACAGCACTCTTCATTTCAATAATAAGAATTATTTGACAGAAAAATCTATATTAATATTAGGAATAATTTTCATATATGTGACACGATTTGCACTCATGTACCCAAATGTGTCACCATGGTCTTATTTCCTGAACGCCAAGTTTAAATCTACTTTCTGGTGGTGGGGAAAAGAGGCAGGGTTGGACAGAGTTGGGAGCAGAAGTTGTATTCCTAATTACTAAAATTCTATTATGTGCCTTGCTTTTCTTGGGCCATGTGTTCACTGGGACATGTGATAATCTTTTAAACATCAGATAGTCTAAAGACTCATTTTTAATAAATAATTGGCAAGATACAGAGAAAGGTAAGGTTATGTTGTGGGTCAGCTCCCCTAGGACAAGGATTTACCTGGCTTTGGCTCATCATGCAGCTGGCTGGTCTCTGAAATGAACAGTTGCTTATTGTTAGTTCTCTTCCCTTTGTCCCTTGAAACAAGGAGGGATCTCAGACACCCTTTTAAGGCACCTAAGCTCCCTGAGAAGAGTAGTAGTGTGGCCTTTTTAAAGAATACTAAATACACTGCAATATTAATTCTGTCCAGGGGAGGGTAGTGCTGGCACTTAAATGTTTCTGCTGGTGCTTAACTGTTAGTGTTTTTATAGAGTACGTTATTTTACAAATCTGTGCAAGATCATCAATTCACTTGGTTTAAAGCTGCGTTGCCATTTGTTGAGTAAGATTCTTGGCAGCGGATCTTATTCTGTACAGATTGTGGGCAGGTAGGGATATATGTGTTTGGGTATTTATAATTATGCAGTTAAAGATGTGTGGAACTGCACTCATATCTACACACACCTTTTAACGTCTTCAGTGTCAATGTTGTCTGTTCAAAAGCTTTGAATATATCTTTGCATATTAGTTAATATGGGAAGTTGAAGAAGCATACAGGGGTAACCCGTCTGGGGCCAGATGTGTTCTGTATGGAGAAGGAAAAAACCGCACCCTGTGCTTTTACCGTTATGGCTTATTTTTCTGTCTGGGAGCAGGCTATTTTCCCCCGTGAAGGTTACATTTAAAGGTATGTTAATCAGAGGCCTCTTTCAAATGTGTTTATATATATATGTAAATTGTATTTAAAAAAAACCCCAACCCTCTACCTTTTGTCCAGCCAAGATTGATGTTTCTATGGGATAAAACATGACCTGTAATGGCTTGAGTAGGAGACAATCAAGGATAAGAAATTCTAGTTTCTAAGCATGCTTGAAGCTGCCTTGCTGTGATTTTGCCCAAGTCAATTAACTTCTCTCCTAAAAGTGGAGTAGTTTCTTCTTACTACCCCAGAAGGATGTTAATGGGACTGATGAATGTTTGTTGTATATTTTGAGTGCTTTGTGATGTATTTGCATGCTAGATTGTATTTCTTCAGGCGATAGTGGTAGCATCTAAGGCGATGAGACCAGGGCTATGGCAGTGACTCCAATATAAAGTGCTCATAGTTTTTGCTCGCCCCTTCAGTTATGATGATGTAGCTCTTTCGATAGAGCCGTGCTGTGAAATGGATCCTGGTGGTGTGCGTTGTTTTTTGTTTGGTTGGTTTTTTTTAAGAAAGATTTTTGGAATGTGTTTTTTCGGAGTGATATGTTTTTGGGTTTTGTTTTTGTTTTTTTTTTTAATCCAGGTTAGTTTCTTGACCTGGTGTACAGAGCGGCCTTCCTGAACAGTGATGACAGGATAACTGAAGGGCATTATTTTGTGATAGGGGATGTGGTAGGGGTAAGAGAGGGGTGGGAGCTTCTTTTGTCCATCCCTATATGAAGACCCTGTGATGTCAGGCCACTGCGTGGCAAGTCAAGAGTCATTGATTAAAATAGGTCTTTCCTCCTGTACTCAAAATCTGTTTCCCAAGAGTCATCAGAAGAGAATCAGTTCAGTTGGAAGCTCTGATATTTGAGGCTTTCACAGTATGGTGGGTCACTGGGTGATGTGCTAGTGGAGCGAATTCAGCGACATCTTGGGGCCACTGACTGCACATTTGAGAAAACACCTCATGCTTCTTAAATTTTTAAGGTTGGCCTTTTTTTTTTTTTAAGCACTGTCCCTCTTACAGTACTTGGTGTTAATTTTAAAATGTCTTTATACACCCATTCGTGCTGTACTTGAACCATAAGATCTTTTTCTCTTCTGTTTCTTGGTAACATAATGTTTTGGTAGTCCTTGCTTAAGCCTGGAGATTAGGCAGTTGTCAGTTTTTGTTTTGCCTGTCTCAATATCTGTTTCCTAGGGACAAAGTCATCCTGCAGATGGTTACTCCATTTCCATCACCTAACCCTGCAGCATCCATTCAATCTTAATCAAAAAGTAGGGTTGTACAACTCTGTTTCTGATTATTTTTCTCCCCAGTGTGGGGAGCAGGCCCTCTTAAGCCTTGCATGAGCTGTTTACATACAGATCTTTTTCCTTATTACAGACTTACATTCTGTCCCCAGACACCATATTATCTACTGTGCTTTGGATCAGGAAGATTAGCTGGCTGCTCCTGCAATTTTTCTCAATTCTATTTCTTAATTAGCTACTTAAGGGAGGTTTTTAAATAACTTGAAATACTACCTCTCAGTTGATGGATGGGAACTTTGCTCTCAGAATACCATTACTGCTTCTTATTCTCTTCTTTATTCTTTTCCTCCTTTTCCCTCCCTCCCCTCATCCATCCTCCCTGTAAGGACAAAAATTACAAATATTTCTTCTGAAATATTTAATCACGTAAAAAGAATGACTTAAAAATGCTGAGCACTGAACTGTTTGTGCTGCCCTTGCTTGTGTTCCTTTGCTCTCGCTGAAATAAAACTGAAAAGATGAAGGAACATAGGCTGATAACTTCTGCCATTTTTTATCAGTTAATTCTCCCTTTCTTTTCCTGGGGACTTAACTCAATATCCAGGGGAAAGGGTAGATTTTTAGATGTCAGAGGAGGTGCCCGCTTCGAGTTTTTGAAAAGAGAAGCGTTGATATTATGATCTGCTGAAAACTGCTTTTATGCTCTCTTACACAGTTTAATCCCTCTGATAGACGCTACTTACTTTGTGACCATATTTCCCATTAATATTTAATCAAATCAGTACATACCTGTCAGATTTTAGGTTTTTGGGCAAATGCTGAAAACAAAAATGTGTCAGCCTCCATATTAACAGCAATACTTACCACTTATGGAATGCTTGAAATTCCTAGAAAAGCTGCCTTACTTGGTTGAATTTTAATATGATTATGCTTGATTGTTTGGGTTTTTTTCAGTGTGTTTAGACACAGGCGACTCATTTAATTTTCTCCTTGCTCTGCTGTTTTTTCTTTGTCTGCCAAGGAAGTAGGTGAATATTCCCACTCAGCAAAATGGAAATAATCTGAAATACGGAGTGGTGATCTAAACAACTTGAGGTTAATTTGTAAATGGGTAATTTGCTGCTTATTATTAAACTATGATTCCTATTTGTTATTTTATGATAAAATTACATCTAATTTATTTCTGTTCAAACTATTAAGTAAGTTTCAGTTCTCAATAAACACATCCAGGTGTTTATTTGCTCTGCTATGTGCTTTGAAATAGATATTGGGAATTTGAACAGGATGAACAGGTTTTATTCTGAAAACCTTATTTTTAGTTAAAATAATTATTTGATTTTTCATCTGTTGAAATGAATTACAAAAATTCCACTGTGAAGTCAGTTAACATCCACTTGTAGGTTGTTTCATCAATAGGGGAATATAAGCATCCCTTGATCAAGGTGTGTGTTCAGGAAAAGTAGCAAGTTCATTTACAGACAATGATGATGCTTCTTATTTAGGAGTTAATGGCCATGAGTGTCTGCTTCCTTTGTCTTTTGGTAATTGAACAGTTACTGGTAAGCCATTGCCAGTGTAAGGATTAAGACGGGAAGAGAAGTACTGCCCTGTTTAATAATTAAACGTATAAGTGGTGTGGACTCTCACCTACCTTTTGTATTCATAATAGCTGGGGAATTGTCCAAAGGACTAAGTGTGCTTATTGCTATGTCCTGATTTGTGCTTTTCTTTTACAAGATGTTGTAATAGATGGCCAGGTGGTTAATGAGCAACACATTTCTGTGTATTTTGGAATGCAGGTATGAAATGAAATTTTTTTTTCCTACAAGATTTTTAAGTCCAACTGAAGAAAATATTAGTGCCTCTGGAGGACAAGTGTTAATCCTTTAATTTTTGGAAACTGTGGTGTTTGTTAGTATACTAGCACGTGTCTACTTCAGACACAGTTATTCAGTACCATGTTTGTAATGTGTCCCTGCAGAGATCTTGGGTATGGATCAGCAGGATACGTGTTACAAGTGCAGAGAATGTGTTTTGAATGGACTGCTGCTTAATTTTGAATGAGCCCTGCAGTTAAGAATGTGTAACCTGAATGTAGTTAAGTAACTTGTTCATATAGTTAGCACACTCTAAAATTATAATGGTCTTGACTTGCCTGAGTGCTGGCTGCTGTCTTGATCAGTAACTTTTGCTGAAGTTGGTGGGAGCCAAAGTTTGCTTTGCAGGATAAGACTGTGTACTTGTTCTGAACCAGATTTTGGTCAGATCTCACTTTTGCAGTCAGTGGAGATAAACTGAGACAAAACAAGTGGGAAGGACCTCTTATGAATGAAGTTCAGTAACTTCAGGAGATGTATCAGCATGACATTAAAGTAGGCTTGTGCACGTCCACATTTTGTCTTTTTAAAATTGCCACTGCTCAACTGTAATACATTTGTTATATCCATTTCTATCACATATCTTAAAAGTTAATACTTTTTCTTCCATTGTTAATTTTACTGAGTAAAGCGTGTATGGGTGGTGGGCTTTGCTTTTCAATAGAAACTGTTCCTTCTAAGTCAGTTATTGCCTACAGTTATAATGATTTAGATTCCTGTCCATCAGAAGGACTTAAAATGATAAAAGTTCCCGTGTTATGTGAAAGCATGTGCCAAAGTCCTTTGCTGAATGAGTTGCTAAGTTATACTGCAGAAATGTTGTTGTGTTTGGTTTTTTTCCCTGTAGATAATGGAAGCAGAATAAAGATATGGGTTTACTGAATAGGGACTTTCTGCTTACTTGCAAACTTCCTTGTTGATAAGGAGTGGGGTTTTTTTTGTGTGTGTGGTTTGTTGTTGTTTGTTTTTTTTTTTTTTAAATAATTCACCCCCATAGCCCCTCAAGAGCATAAGATCCATAAGATTTAATTGTTTAGAATAAGGAGCAGCTGTTCCAATTTACAGCTTATGAAAAAGAGACATTTGAAAGTGCATTTCAGGTCTTTGGGCCTGATTTACATTCTGTGTGAAGTTGGTCCACTACTAGCGGTATTTTCTGGGAGGTTAGGATTGACTGCTTGGCAGACTTGCTTACATTTCTGTCCTTTTCTTAGGCACTAATACTATGTCTATCATTGAAATACTTTAAACTGTTTTGTCCATTCTGTATCGTACTCCTATTTACCATAGTTCTAGAGGTGTACATGTTTGGAGAGTTGGTCTAGTACTACTTCTTAATGCTTCTGTCAAGCCTATTATATGAAAAACATGAAGCTGTGCCATAGTTTGCTAATCTTGTTTCTTCCTCAGTGTACCTGTGTGATGTATATTGCACGTTGAACTGATGGCTAGAAGCGTAGATGAAATTTGAATATTATGTGTGAATCCGTTCTTCTGAGTTATCCTTTAGGAACGTACGTGTTGCTGTTTATTGTTTCACAATGTACCTAAATGATAGCAGTTCTTCTGTTGTGTTGGAAAAAACGACTTGCCTTGTTTGGGGAGAATAATTTTGTGATATAAGCTTCTGAACTTAGTTCAGTTACAAGAAAAGTTTATAGGAAGGTTTAAAAAGAGTTTTAACCAAACAGTGTAAAAAAAGATGGGGAGAAAAAGTGGTGGTTGTGCTCTGGAGCATATCAAGTATGCATCATAAATTTGTAATGAGATACAATACATAGTATTTTGAGTGTTTGTGTGTGATATACTGATAATTATCTGAAATGAGAGGGCTAGGAGGAGTTGGGAAATAGCAGGGAAGGTAACGAATCAAGTCCTATCTGAAGTTAGCAGGCAATATTATGGCTTAATTCAAATTCTACCATACATGCAAAAAAATACAAAACACACATAGCGAACAAAAATATTCTGCAAGCAATGATAAAAATAATCAATTATTTACTGGTTTTGTAGTGTTAAAATATTTTACCAAGGCAAGTTGCAGTCAAAAGTAATGTGAGTTATTTTGAAAATGGAAATACATAAAGATGCATTTATACAAGTGCAAGACTAAATATTTTACATAACTGTATTTCAATGAGAAGATATACAGTAAGTGCACACTTGATAACACTAAGCAGGCAAAACTTAAAGTTAGTTCCGTATACTGTTGTATAGTTCATGCACAGATCTCTCCCAAAGTAAAGGGGCTGTTCCAAATAATTCTTGCTGGGATGAAAAACAGGATGGGTTGCTGGTAAGGGTGTCAGCATGGATGGGGGTCAGTTATAGACATTACTTACTGTAATTTGTGATTGCCTTGGGAGAGGAGTGGCTGATGGTGTGATAGTAATACTGCTGGTGATTTTATTGGTGGGTTTACTGGGTAGGCCATTAGCTAGTGCTGGAGTTCTGTTGTCTTGCACCGGATTACAAGGGCTGACGGGCTTGGAATTGGTGAGAGCTTGGACGTAAGGACTTCCTAAATGGATGTGGATTTTGTTATCCTCAGTAGTTATTACACTTGATCCCGTACTGTTAGATCTCTGAAACTGCCATGACGACTGCCTGTCTGGGGATACTCTAAAAACAGCATGCTTGGCTCCCATTTCCAAAGGCTCCGAGGAGATTATTTGTTCCTGAGAACTTGAGCCTGGTAAAGCCAAAGGGGACATTGTTCTTTCAGGAGTTAAAGAGCCACATGATTCAGGAGTTTGAGATCTTGCAAAAGTAGCCATAGTAATAGGAGAAATTACTTGCTCTGGGCTCATGTAACCTTCTCCTGCTTTTGATTTTATGGGCGTTAAGGAGGCGTTTTGAATAATGGTTATTCTTTGCTTTGGAGTGCCACAGTTGGGTATAACTGCTGTGCTTGTGTAGGAGTGAGGACTTTCAGTGGTAGGACTAGTTATTTCAAGTGTTGCTGTGTTCTGTCCATGGTCTGGAGTTACTTTTATGTGAAGAGGTTGGCCAGGTGTATGACTTAGCACTAGGTCTCCAGTCTGTGCACAGTTTCCATTTTGCTTTGTGTGAATCTTTCCGTTTTGAGGATGGCTCTCTTTGGACTTCATCCAAGGGATCCATAATTTTTTGTTCACAGCATTTGCAATGGATGAGTTGCTTTTGAAAGACACAGTTTGTTCCTCCTCATTGTTATCTTTGTCCTCATTATCACTGTCTTCATACAGCTGCCCATTAATGACTGTTCGCTCTAAAGGAATGAGGGTTTTGTAATCGGGTGGTTCATTGTCTGCTGGATCTGTCTGGACTTCTTTAGAAAAAACTTGCAAATCAGAAATTCTTCTTCCATTGAGACCGGACCTGCAGTTTTTGCTGAAGCGTCTGTACCTCTCCAATTCTTTCGTCAGGCTTTCCATTTCTCTTGCTAACTCCCTGTTCTTGTTTTCTTGCTGGAGGAGTTTCTTCTGTAAGACTGTATGATCACCTCGGAGGTGACAGATTAGGTCTTCTGTTGCCATGTATTCATGAATTTTCTCTTTCAGTGCATCTACTTCTCTGGAAAGATGACTTGATTTGGCTTCCTCTTCTCTGAGCTTCTTAAAAAGACGCTGCTCTTGATTGGACTCTGCCTTTTCTGTTAATTTATACCTAGCCACTTCCATTTTCACAGCCTCCAGCTCCTCTGATAGGAGCTTGGCTCTGTCCCGTTCATTGATATATCTTCGTTCTAGAGACTCAAATTCATCTTCAGTTTTCATAAGATCATCTTCTATAGCCTTCATTTCTTTGAGCTTCTGCTTAAGCCGTTCAACTTCTTGAGAAAGCTCTTTGATTTTGTTGTTCTCCTGCTGCAAGGAGGTGCTGGATTTACTACTCTCCTTAAGTTTATTTTTAAGAAACTCTTTTTCAACAGCTTCCAGTGACTGAAGTCTTTTTCTTAGAATATTCACTTTGGAAACAAGATCACTTCCTTTCTCCTCTTCTGCTTTGAGTTTGTTTTTCAGTTCATCTCTTTCTTTTGTAACACTGGACACTTTTTCCTCTGCATCAGATTTTGATTTCAGTGCCTTTTTACTTTCCTCAATTAGTTTTTCTGTAACGGACATCACTTTATTTTGTTCCACCTGAAGCTGAGAAGTTGCAGCTTGCAGCTTTTCTTCTGTTTGCTTTATTTTTTCACCCATAGTTTTTCTTTCATCCACAAGCATCACTGTTAGACTCTTCAGCTTTGTTAAATCTTCTTTAAGCGTAAACTCAGTTTTTTCTAACTTACTTTCAATTGCTTCAAGCTCGCCAATTCTAGCTTTTAAGCCATCCAGCTCATGCGACAACTGCTTTGTTAACATTTTTTCTCTTTCTAGGTTGCATTTCAGGGAGTAGCATTCCTGTTTGCTCTTGCTGAAAGCATCTTCTAATTTCTCCAGCTCCATAATTCTTTTGTTGAGTTTGTCAACTTCCCCTTTAAGGTTCTTGCTCTGTGATGCTTCTTTTTCTAACTTTCTATTAAGTTCTCTGCACTGATCTTCCATTTTTATGAGCTCTTCATCTTTTCCTTCCATCTCCAGCAGTCGTTTCCGTAGTTCTTCTACTTCAGTCATAAGCGTGGAATTCCCACACTCTCCCTTATTTATCTTATCCCTTAGGTCTTGCAGTTCTTCTTCTGCTTTTCGTAAAGATTTATTGGTCTCTTCCAGCTCATCAATTTGTCGGCTGAGAGCAGTTAATTTTAACCGGAGCTGACGATTCTGACTGTCTTCATTGGTTAGTTTGGCCATCATTGCTTCTTGGTCTTGGGAAATCTTACTGCTTTGGGCTTGAAGCTCAGCCTCCAGCCTGCTGGCTCTCTGTTCCTCTTCTTGAACTTTTGCTTCAGCAAAAGCCAGCTTCTCGTGTGCTTGCTCTGCAGAAGTGGTTAATTCTTGAATTTTTTTACTTTGTTGATTCAACTGCTCAGTGAGTCTTTGCTGTTCATCCACCACCATTAAAGCAAAGGATTTCAGTTTACTCAATTCTTCTTTCAGTTTAGCTATTTTCTTGTTGTTTTCCTTTTCTTTTTTTGCCTGATACGCTGTTTCTTGTTCAAGAAGCTTTTTCAATCTGCGGGAGGAAATAATATTGTATTTTGTAGCCTTCTTAATGGGCATTTAAAAAACACACCTGAAGTATTATGACATCTCTGCCAGATGTGCACGAACATCCACTTGTATTTGTAACTACAAGCAGACCTCTGCTTGTAGTGTCATGGGACCCACAGGCCTTATTTTCTACTCAGAAGTTCTTTTGTAACAGACACTTCAGTATGACCCTTTAGACTTAACAACTTATGCAATTACACATGTTTGATTACATTTTCAGCTTTGGGAAGGTATCAGTGCAACACAACTTTTTGCTCTTTTGTGCTGGAGCAACACTGATCTTGGCTGTTTGAGGCTAGCTATGTGCATGCAGGGTTTGGTTCTTTTTTTTTTTTTTTAAGAAATGTGATTATCATAGGGGTTGAGAAATTAAATCAGTGCAGCCCTCAAGGGCAGGTATAATTTACAGCATCATAAACCTCCTAATACCTTTAAGTTACTTATAAACCATCCTGATGTTTTATGATGTTTTATGATTAAACCTTACGGTTGTTAAAGTACGTGAGGGAAATGTAGTCATACTAGGCAGTTAGTCAGACTGCCTAATGTCAATTTCTAAGCAGCATATCAGAGCAAAACTACACTAGGTAAGCCAGTCCTCAGTGAAAATGCAGGCCTTGTGACCTTGTATTGTACAGGAATAAACAGGTATTCAGGTTGTGCCTATTTGAACTTAAGGAAGCCCAAACATCTTGCTGTCTGTTAGGCTTGGATTCAGCCTTATATCCAAAACTTGCAGATATACCTAAGTGCAACCCTGCTTTTACGTGATTCTTGAAGGTTTTCATAATGATTTTCCAAAATTAGTTTTACAAGTTTATGTTAGTATTCAGTCCTTACCAAGATGCAGCATACTTAATTTGTTAGAGACTTGGGATAAGGTTGTGCATTTGTTTATGTAAGAACCTAAGAAACCTCCAAATACCTCTAATAATTACATTCTTTTGTAGACTTTGTCAGAGAGTTGTTTGTGGAGTTGGTCTGAGGTATGATTGGTTTGGCCAGCACATTTCTCTTCTTTCAATTAGATTTTTCCCACAGCCAATCTATAATTATATTCTGGTATTAAAGAAAAGTCTGAAAAGCCTAGATTGAAGTAATAAAGTATTAGAATTTGTATGCATCACTGTTGTTCATATGTATGGTAGGTGTGCAGTTATGTAGGTTATGCGAGGCAAATGAATTACATATCAGAACTGTACTTGAACAAAATGACTGCTTCAGCACTCATTAGCTGAGGCCCCTTGCTTTTTTTAGGTTTTTTTCCCCCTCTGAAATATGACAATGACTCTCTAGAAGTTGCTGCTGAAACATACGATTACTGTTCCACATTTGTCTCTCATCACTATTGTGGTGCCCTTGACCAAGTGGTAAGTCTTTACAGCTTCCCACTGACAAGTTCCTGTTGCAGCCATCCTTTTAGTTCAAGAAGAGCTTAGATAACGGCCTCCTTTGCACAGCTCTTTATTAGCTGTTGACTGACTGGAGGCATATACTTCTGGGCATTTAATAGGCTGCCTCAGCAACATCCCTTTTGGCAGCACTGTAGGTTTTCCTGCACGCAGAGATGAAGTCCCTGGTATTCTACAACTGTCCATCAGACTTGTCTGATTTAATGGTGATATTGTATAGAAGTCTATGAATGTGAAATTTCTTACACCATCTTCACCGTTCCTGCTGCTTTTATTTTAGCGCATAAGTTGTGCTATACTGAATGTAATTAAATGCTTTATACGAAAAACTGATAGAATGGGAAGTAGTAATAAACAGAGTTGATATCAATGGCTAAAAGCAGCCCCAAATTCTTTACAACAGTCAATTAACATAATGGGGAAAAGAGACATGAAAAGGTATAAGTGGAGAAGGAGAGGTTTGTGAAATGAGCTTGAAGGAATGCTGCTGGTTGACGGAACAAATAAATGGGGAGAAGACTGCGCCATCAAAGGCAGCTTTTTACTGTGTTGTTGGTGTATAAACTTTGGTCCACTTTCAGTTTGATTTCTTTTTAGTGTAAAAAATGTCTCTTCCCTCCCCACCCTTGTCTCTAAATGCTTTAGTAGTGAAGTTCAATTGATGATTTACCGTTGCCATAGTTATAAAACCATAACAGAAGCAAACTAACAATTTCATTTGGAACGAACTCAGTTTTTGCGTGCGCATGAAGTTAAGACAACTCATATTAATACTGTTAAAATAGATTTGGGCTTATTAGCACTTGGTTTATTTTAGCTTGCTTCACTATAATTTTTGTAAGGCAAATTTAGCTGAGGTGATTAATACCTACATTAATCAGTGTTTTACCCAACACTTCTGTATGAACTAGTTGATATCTCTCTGGCCAAATGAAACTAATGCTCCAGTCACTGATGCAACTTAAATTGCTTTAGAAAGAGTAAGTGGTAACCAACAACTGTAATTTTCATAGGGATGTTGTATAAATTTTTATGATGCAAATAACTGTTTTTTTATGCACAATTATCTTGACAGATGTTTGTGTGAATAATCCCAGCAGTCCTTCCAGTGAACATCAGTCTATGTAAATTTATATTTTTTTCTGTTATCTACTCCTTTGTTTTTTCTTCTATAACTTAATTTCTCAAGCTATCTGAAATGTTTAAGACTTGCTTCAGCAAAGCACTTGAGGCTCCAGCCCAAACTGAGTGCTTGAGTGAGGTAGTCTAACCCAACCTCTGATCAAGTCTGCGTTGCAAGGGTTATTTGAACAAAAGTGCCTAAATTATTGGTCTCTGACCTGGATCACTGTATAAACTGAGAAGGATTTTCAAGAGATTCTGTTTCTTTGATCATGCCAAAAGACTTTAGGGTATTTAAAAATGTTCCCTTCATTCAAAATATAAAATGAAGTTTTAAGATTCAAACAGAAATGCAAGCAAATACATCTAACCCCTGAGATCTATTTCTTTTGGAAAAAATACTTCTATAAAATCACTCCATTGAAGTTAAGTTACACAGTATAGTGCAGAAGGTGTGAGTTAAAGGATTTTAACGTGTTTCTAAAAAGGAGAAGGGGGTGTATTAAGCATGGTATGTATAATTTTTTGATACTGTGTAGTTAATTAAGTTTTTGCACTTGTTTTTGATAACTGTATGCTTATTCGTGTATTCCTATACAGAAATATTGATGTATTCCTATACAGAGAATGCCCTCAACAGTGCTGAATAGATAATGATTTCTTGGACAGAGTTGAGATTGATATTGTAAGAAGTCAACTAGGAATCCAATCCATTAATATTTGCAGAAGAACCTCTCCTTGGCTGCTGAATTCCTATTTCATGGTTCAGTAGGTCACAGCAACTGTGTCTACACACATGCACTTAGAAATGGAAGAGGCACCTAAAATGTTTGGGGTTTTCTTTGTTGTTGTTGTTTGCTTGTGGGTTGGGTTTAGGTTTTTTTTGTGTGTGTGTGTGTTTGTTTTTAAATTCATCGCTTGCTTTTGGTCAGCTTTTTGGGGAAACCTGGCTTCTGCAGGTCAGGGCTTGATTACGTGTATCATTTGAATTAAGGCAAACCGTATGTTTAATTGAACAATGGCTGTAACTGATAATAGCACTTTGTGATATTTTGCATACTTTTGTGACAGAATAAAAATACTTTGTATTAAATTCATCCAAAATACTGTCTTCCTGAAGAAGAGTATCCAGAATATTTGAAAGAGAAATTTTACCAAAAATATGCAAAGGTCAAAAAAGTTGGCTTTAAATAAATAATTAAAAAAAGAACAGACACTCACCTATCCAATAAAATATTTTTATCATTTTCATTTCCAGTTGAATTTTATGATCATGTAATTTTGTATTAGGCAAAGGAAGGTATATCATTTAGGCAAAGCTTTCACAGATAATTCCAAGCAGTTGACTTCATAGGACTGCAAGAACCCTTTCTGAATCCAGGCCAGCAAAAACAGGCATTGGAAATTGGTTTTATGAACATGAATGTTAGGTAGTTAAACAGTCAGGGCAATGTCTTACTACTTTTTCTTCAGAGCTTCTGTTATAAACGACTGCTTTATTGTGTGCTTTTTTATTTCCTTAAAGAAATTGTATTTGTCAGCTCCCCGCTGTTCATTGTAGTGCTTTCCTCAGTATGCATACTATAGCTTCTTGGTGTTAATACCATGCATTCAATTGTGTTGTCTTGTTTTCCAGGTTGTTTTTTTGTTTTATTTCAAGTGCATATTCCTTTGGCTACACTACATTATATGTAGCAATGTAATGACTATGTGATCTCTACAAGGCATGGGGACTCCCAAAGCAGTTCATTGGCTTCTTGGTGTCATGTTATATAATTTTGACTTTAAGTGGGGGTTTTGATTGTCATGGGGGACCTGTATTACATTGATGTTGTTTAATTTATGTTTTGACAGGATTCTAAGGGGGCTGCTTTGCTTTTCCTTGTTTCAGGGAAACTAAAGAAAGCATGGGAGACTGAGATTGCAAGACCCTTATTTTTTAGTTTCTTCTAGAATGAATCATTGTTCTTGGAATAATAAGAATAAAAATTCTTTTTTTTTCTTTGCAATGATAACTTTAGAAGAGGCTGCATTCTTTAAGGATGCAAGTGAAATAGGTGTTGATTTGTAAAGCTGTACTTCTATCATTCCTTCCACCAAAGCATTGAGGGGATTTTAATACACACCTTATCAGTATCTTGATTTTTATCAGATCATTCTGCAGAAATTACTGAGACTTTGAATGTCTAAATTTTTTGTTGTTGTAAATCATAGAGAGACATGTTTTTATCTAGCTCATGTGCTCTTCACCCTTCCCTGGGTAAAAGACGTGGCTTACTAGAGGTTCTACAGGTTGTAACATGAGGGAGACTTGCTTCTAAAGTTTTTGGACATGTGGTTGAATTTCGCCCTCTACAGTGTAAGTAAAAACACTAAGCTGAAAGCTTTTAAATGTAGATGAAGTCATGCCTCTTTGGCTGAGGCATTCTTCCCAGTTAGCAATAAGCCATGGTCTGGCCTCTAATAAGAGAAGAAACATGCTTCATCATTTCTGGTAAATCTTATGAGTTGTTGTAATTTTTGACACCAATGCAGTTAAATATTTATTTTTGGAAGAAAGCCAGTCTGTCTGTGCATTCCACAGCTTATGGCAACAAAATTTGGGTTTGTTAAAATGGGTTTCTGGTNTGGTTTTTTTTTTTTTTTTTTTTGCCTACAATTCTATTATTGATGTGTAGTTTTTATGAAGATGTATGTTATAACTACTTTTATGGCTCTCTTATCTTTATTGATGCTTCTTCCCCCCCCATCATAAAGAAAGTCAAAAGCCTTTGAAATTACAGCAGCAACAGCATACCATAGCTGTTGTGTAATCTGCTGGCTTTATCTGAATCAGTCAGCACTTCCCAACAGAATGCGAACACTTACTTTAAAATTTGTTTTCCAGTATATTATTTACATATGTGTATTTTAAATCATTAGTTTATACCAGGATGCAAACCTCCACAAAGGGTGTCTCAGCTGCAAGAGACTGTGTATAAGGCAAATTTCCCAATAAGGAAATTCATTTTATAAAATGACAACTTTTAATGAGGAGGGTGTGAGTTCTGCTTATTACTCCACAAACTACCACAGAGTAATCATTGTTTTATCTGATACTTAAAATGCTGACTTGCTTAACAAGTCTTAATAAAAGTCATATATGATGAATGGTGTTGCCAGTTCTGGGTTAACTTGGGCAAAATTTCAAATGGATTACCAGATGTATTTAGCTGTGATGCTGAGTAGACACAGGCAGATAATATATTCTTTTAAAAATTAATTAATCTGGAACAGTAATGTTGTTTGTGACCATGATTTCACAACTACTAAGCTGCTGAAAATTCTTCTTGGTGATATAGGGATATTTGCGCTCATAAATGTTATGAAATCCTGTGTAAATTTGGTGACAGTAAATGACATGAGAAATTTTTAACAAGTTTGTTGGTTAATTTAAGATTTAAGACTGGATTAACATTCACTTCTAGTTAGAATGATTTTAATTCAGCACTAAAATTCAGTTTTGTTTTATCATGAAACCTCAGTTTAAGAAAATAATTTTCTATCTTGATTTATATTCTTTCCCTATCTAGATGTTCTTGGAAATCACCTAGCAAAACATCAGTCTTGTGTAAAAAGTATTACTGCTTTCTATAGCAGTAACTGTTTGAATGTGCAAGGTGATAGTTATTAATTCTGTCCATTCGTTTCTAATCTTGTAATGGTAGCCATCTGCACCGTCTGCGATTATGATAGGAAGGTGCAGGACTTTTAGGTGGCAGTGAAGAAGCTGATATCTCATTAAATTGTTGGCAGGTTTTTGTTTTGTTTTTGTTTTTCTTGACTGCCTATCCTGAAAAACAATTGTAAATGAGCGCTGACCTGACAAGACCACAGTATTAATGAGGTTTTCTTGAAGTTAGCCTTAAAAACTCTTGGTGCCAGAGTTCAGCTACTAGAAAACATGGCACAATGAATTGTGAGCTGGACTGTGATGTGTCACCGTTTTTGAGATGCACTCCTCTTTCTTTTTCTTCCCTCTTTCTAGATTTAACAGCTATTTCAGTTATTCTTTGAAGTCAATACTACGATTGGCATTTCAATGGTGTATAGTGGTGCATGTAGCATGACCGTTAATCCTCTTTTGTTCTGAATCTAAATGCATCAATAACTTAACCAGCTCGTGGGAATAAGACTTGGGTTTTGTTGGTTAGTCGTTTGGGATTTTTTTCATGTTACTGTAGTGCATATTCATTCCCCGCCTCTCTCTCTCTGTGCCTCTCTCACCCTCTCTCCACACTGCCTGTAAAGTCGGAAATAAAGCAAGTAATTTCAGATGCAACACCAGAATTTGGAACTCTTCAAATTTACGTCAGCCAGGAAATTATAGTTTTGCAGATGGAAAGCTTTCAGAAGGAAATGGAAAGATGAACCACAAGAGATGTGGTATAGGGGTCAAAGCAACAAGACTGAGGCAGAACTTCTCAGTTACTAATCCAGGTCCTGCTTTTGTCTTTTCTTCATCTTTAAGAAGTAAAATTTTGGGCCTGAACTTCAGATTTCTTAAAATGGAAAAGCAGTGTTGACTTACTGTAACAGATTATTTTGAGAATTAATATTAATCCAAAGAGGTTTTAATAGTATGGTAACTACGCAAAACCAAGACAACTACTGCTTTTTATAATTTGTGATTTTTAAATGACAGTGTCATTGAAATGATTGCAATTGATTTGATATTTGATATTGCATGATAAGAAGTTAAACTGATGGGAGAGATCCTGTGTCTTTACAAACCTGAGTTTTGTTTTAAATGTATACTTTAAGCATTACTGCTAAACATTAGTGCTTGACCACAGTTATCGAGCTGTTTTTACAATCACCAGTGTTACAAAACACTCAGTACTACAGAGATAAACAGGACAGTGTTTTTCCATTGATGTTTGTTTTTGTTTTGTTGGTTGGTTTGTTGGTTTTTTTGTTTCAATCCATGGGCAGGTGGATGTGTTTGCATTGTCTGCTCAGAGTGTCAGTGCCAGTAATTGTTACCATTGCAGCCTACAGCTAGGATTTAGCAAGTGAAAAATTGTAGCAGGAGTTAATTGAGCTCCAGAAAACTGTCATTTAGAGCCCTGCCTGCCTTCCCCCCTGTTCCCGGTGGGAAGATTAGGCACAAACAAGGCAGTGCGTCTTGCCCAAGTTCTGGAAATTTCTGTTCAGGCTGCTACAAGCACTGATTACCCCAGCCATGTGTGTTCAGTTTGTATGAGGCAAATACTACTAAGTTATCACTGCCATGCTGTGTTTACTGTTGATGGAAGTGTAATAGTTGGAGGGCTGAGTTTTTGTCTTGGCTATTTAATCTCTATCCTTCAAGTGACTGAGGAGTTTGCAGAAGTTCTGATTCCCTGAATGAGTCAGTGGCTTCAGCTCTATATGAGTTTGTAACCCTTAATTCATCCTTCTACACTTTTCATTTTAATGATAATACTCATTTTAGATTAAGAGAACAATCCGAGTTTGCTTTTTTTTTCTTTAAGCAATTTAAATAGATAAATCCTGTCTCTAACTTGATTGTGGTTTTTTATTCTGTATATAACATCATAGTGTGTAGGTTCAAGGTGGACCTCTGTTTTATGGATGCTTTTTCTGGGGGCAGTTGGGAAAATAGGTGCTTTTCTGGTATCTGATTCACCTGGGGCAGTGCTAGTACTGCTGTCTTGACCAGAACTGGGCATAATTGTGCAAGGATCCAATTCATACAAACTTTTTTAACTTCAATTAGTTAATATTTTTGGTATGACAGAAAATGGCACTCAGCCAACAATAACACATCATGTTACTCAGAGGAGACTGGTTAGTCGTAAATGTCATTTTCCCATAACATTTACAGGAACTGGATGTTCTCTAAAACAATTTTAACACACATTTTATATAGAAATAAATGTCTGGGGTCACATTTTCATCCATGGGCAGAATAGGCACTGCGCCTATCTCTTATGCTAACCATGTCCTTATTTGTATTTTATCAGTCATCAGCAGTGGTAAAATATAGAACTTTCCATACTGCCATGCGCACTTCCTCTGAGCTGAAGGCATCCTAAGACAAGAGTAAGCCCTTTTTCTGGTGTGCTTGCTTCCTGAAGTAGCTCTGTGTATGTGTATAATAAACTCTGAGTGTTTGAAGACTGGGCTTGGATGGCACCCCATTCCTTTTATTTTGGCAGAAAACATGAAGCTTAATTGTTACTGCAAATTTAGCTTGAGATATTTAAATTTTCCTTGATGCAAGGTGGCATGAAGCAGTGTAGTTGAGGATTTCCAAGTAGGCAAAAGACTTTAATCATGTTTGCTGATACAGTTGCAACTTTTTCTAGTAGCCAAGACTGGAAGTAATAAGAGTAGTAATAACACTAATGTCAAACAGAGGCACTTCACTTTGAAGCTAAATATGCATCTCTTTCCCTGTAGACCTGATAATATGAGTGTGTCCGTTTTCTCTAAGATGGACTTGGCCAGCACTTCATCTTGGAGGACACAGGTGAAAGGGGGCTTGTAGCAGTGCATTGCGGCATGGTTAATTAGCTAAAGATGGCTTTGAAGCTACAAGTGATGAAGAATGCTGCTGGTTTCCTGTTTTGCAGTATGTGACCTTCAGAAATTGTATTAACACTATTTCCGATGGATTACAAATTGCTTCTGGGTACTGTTCCTAGGTATTGAAGCTCTGTGGTTCTGGGGACTTTGCTACTTGAGAGATAGTCACTTTCTTGCTATCTGTCCTAATCCTGCTAAACATCTTGCTGTATGTGTCCTGTATCTGAATGTGTTGGGACTTGAAGTGTGGGATGTTTGGAAGTTACATTTTCTCTTGTCTCAGTAGGACCTCGGGCCACATTGGCCTGGGAGCACTTGGTGAATCATCTAAAGGTGAAAAGTCAATGCATGTTTGTTTGAAGCATCTTAATGCTTAGCATAGGTGCTCTTGATCAGGATTTAAGTTTATATGGTTTCTCCAAACTAATCCTCTTCAAAGAGGACTAACACATTGCTTTAGACTACAGGATAGGAAGCTGCAGTGGAGAGCTAAAGGTGATAGTCTGAGAATTTTTTAAATGGTTATAGTTCTAATCAAAGTTTACTTCACAGAATTAATTCACATGTTTAAATAACAATTTAAATAACAAATAATAATTTAAGTAGCCTCTTCACCTGTGGCGAATTGTTTAATTAAAGAAAATCTTTTACTCTCAGATCTGTTGATTATGATGTGTTGAAGTATGACTTTCCATTCTTCTGCAGCCTTGGTAGTTCACTGCGTTAAAGACCAAATACCCTGCTTAAGCATAAAAGAAAATCATGTCCTTTAGTCATATGTCCACTCAAAGCGCCAATAACAGTTTGTATCTAGAATCAACTTTTTTTGTTTTTTTTGTAGCTACTTGGATGTGTGTTCAGCATCTGGAGTAACTGTTGCATGCTTTAGAAAATAAATGTTTCTTTATTTCTTAGGAAAAAAACTCTAAATTGTTAGGATGAAGAAGTGGATTTAACTAGTTCTAGCTGTTCTATGGCCAATGGTTTCTTAAACTCCCTTAAAATTGGTCTGAACAGTTTTCCTGAAGCCAAGAGAGATACTTACTTTTTCCATCTTTAGTTGTTTTTCAGTTTTCTTTCTCTGCCTTTCAAAAACTGTCACAGAGTAAAGGCTTTTTTAGGAAAGAGGAGGGTCATATGCATCTATGCTTACTTTGCGCCTTCATATGAAACTTTTAGACTCCAAGTGTTCCCTGATCTTCAAACACCTGTTAACTCAGTCGAACAGTCTCTGCCTCGTTATTGTACCCCAAATTGATTTATAACTCTCTATCGTTATGTGACTGAAGGGCACTTGGCTACGTGCCCTATTTGATCTCTTTTCTTGCCTCTCAGCTGATGGTCTGTGATGTTTAGGTTATATTTTCCTATTTTCAGATGTCACTCTGAAAATGAAGGAACTGTAGCCTGCTTTCATGTACAGTATGTTTCTGATGTATTACATTTAGCTTTTGTCATTAATTTATAACATGGTTTCAAATGCTGGAAATAAAAAGACACAATTATCTCTAGACAGAACTTACTAGTTGTTTGGTTAACTGCATTAGCCTAGATATATGAGAGGGTCATTTACAGGTTATAAAATATTACCTTGTCAAACTCTGATTCCCCCACCCAGTTAATCCTGATGGAAACAGGACAATTTTGTTATTTACAAAGATGGGAGTAATCATCTAGAGCTTTTAGCAGAGGATGGGAACAAAGCAAGGGCAAGCAGACACTTTCCAAAGTGGTTGCTACTTTGTATACCATGTTACATTTTCTTCCCTTCTCCTTTATAGGGGTTAGCAAAATACATAAGCTTGAAGAGTCTTGTCAGCTGTTGTCTGCTGCTGTCCTGAAAGGGAACCAATGTGTGTGCCTCCTGGTGCAAGCCTAAACATTCTCCACTGGTTGGTGTCATCCCCACACCACCCTCATCTCAGTCTGTTTTATCTGTCTTGAGTTGACCTGTGTTGAAGCTGTACTTGCTGACTTTGCTTCAAAGGCTTTTTATCCCCCTGCTCTGCTTACACGTATGCAAGCAAATGCACACACCCATTAATATATTAGATGTGTTTTTAGTAACATGTATTTTAGGAGAAGTTTTAAGCTTGCCAAGGTTCATGGTGGCCTTTTCATTGGAGCCAATTAAGTATTTAATTTGGGAATGACACGGGCTGCTAGTGAAAAGACTTTCCTATGGTACTGTGTCAGGTTAAGAAAATGTTTCAACTTTGAGCATTAACAAATATCTTTTTTTTTTTTTTTTTTTTTTTTTCCTGCTGTCCTACATCCAAGTTAGTAAGTTCAGCGTTGGATTTCAGATATTTAGGTCAGGGGTTGGCTGCCCCAAATGTGGAGCTGTTGTGCCCCCAGGTTCAAGTGACCAAAATTTAAAGAAGAAATTAGGATGATATAATTCACTTTCCCCTTTTCGAGGTAGGGATCTAAAACAGAATGGCTCTACTGAGGTTGAGAGTGAGCATGACTGGGGGGAGCATTTTGAAGTTGAAAAAAAACCCAACCCAACTGTGGCATTTATTAGGGGCTTCTTCTGAGAAGCCTCTGTGTAGCGAAGTAGAATAGAATCGTGTTTGGGAATGTGGTGGGTGACATTAGTTTCGGGCAAGCCAAGCTTAATGGTGATAAAATTTCCTAATTTTGTTCAGAATTTGACTTAATGACTGAAAGTTATGCCAATTTTACCAGAATATTGATTAAATCCATAAAAAGTGGACAGAATTTAGTCAGCTTATGCTTTCTCTAAGATAGTTTTGTCCATGTGCTGAAATCCAATATGTAATTAAAATGTGAGTTTTAAGTGTATATTAGCTGCTTAAAAACTGAAAGTAATCTTGTATGTTTTTTCTCATGGTAGCAACGTGCTGCTTCATTTAATTTTTTAGACTTTTTCCTCTTCCTCTTATGCTCCTCTTGCAGTAGTTGCTGTGCAAATGCTGGGTAAGCTTAGTGTCTCCAATAAAAAAGAATGAAATTTTAAATCCATTCTCTGCAATGGATTTGAAAGAAATTACTTTGAATATTAGGTTTAAGGCAGATCTTTAAGAACTCTAACCTATCATTTCTTTTAAGCGCAATTGTTCTGTTCCTTCCCAGGCCTTTGGAAGCCTATAAAAGACAATGAAATCTGGTTGATGCGTTGTTTCACATCCCTGAAATGCATGCAAGATTAATGGTTTTTCTTGTCAGAAGTATTTTGTTTTTTCCGTCCACATTTTCAGTCATGTTCACACTGAAGCTTTGTGTACCCTACCTGAAGCGTGTCTGCAAAGGTTTGTTGAAGCTTGAGCACGAGCAGTTAGGTGGTTGTGGGCTCTGGTGGCACAGCTTCTAAGAGCATGCAGTGTGAAGCAAAATGGCTCAAGTTCTGCATATTTACCTCAGCAGCCACTCTCTGGTGGTTCGTCCATAGGTCCCCTGCCCAGCTCAAGGTTGAAGTCAAGCAGTTGTGTTAAATCATTGTGAAATGCACAATGAGCTGTAGCAGAAAGGGTGACTTCTGCAACAGGCAAAAAGTATGTGCATTTATCAACTTGAATGACCAAGGTTATAGGACTGTGAGTTGTGTTGAAATGTTGTCTAGCAAGGTTGGTTTGAACTTTCACCCCCAAGCTTTCCACTTTATTATTAAAGAGGGTTATACAATGATGTTGCTGGGTGTTTGCTCAGCTAGCGTTCATTCATTCCTTCGATATGCACCTCCTCACTGTCTCCTCAGTTCTGTTGTTCTGGTGAGGAGGCAGTGCTTTGGGAGGTGTTGTTTTTGTACTGTTTTTAACTGGAGGCTACAGACTGTCACAGAAAATCTTCAAATATATTTTCCTCAAATTTGTGCATACTTGAGGAAAGTGAGCTGTGAATGCCTGAGTGTGCTCATTTGGTCCATCAGCGTGAATGCTGTTACTGACCTTCCAGAAACAACATGCAACATCCTGGACGTGCAATCAAAGTGGTTTTTGTCTCACTGACAGAAAACACAGCAAACCTCAAAATCAGCATAACATACTGAGAGGTGTTAAGACTCAAAATGTCCATTACTTCACTTAAATCACAAGACTGGGCACTATATTTAGAATTTTTCAGCAATGCCCCATACCCTCTTGGAGCTGAGTAATACAGTTTAGTGAACGGTTCAACAAACCAAACTTTCAACCACTTCAAAAAAGCTCAGCATAAACCTCAAAGATGTCATGGCAGAATCTATTCAATGTGAGAAAAACAAACCTCGGTAATTAAAATAATTTATTGGGAAGACATAGTTTCTAAGCTCAAATCAACTTGATGACAGGCTGAAGCTGAAGTATTAAGGGGATCTATTAATGCGTCAGAACTAAAATTTTATAGGATGTTTTTTAAAGATACATCTTCCTACATTGTAAACTTCTTAGGGTTCCCTGACTTAAATATTTTAATTGCTTCTCTGACTTAGATATTTTAATTGCTTCTTTAATGAACAGTATTCAGATAATACCACACCCAGGATTTGAGAAAAGCTGTTTGCAGGAGAGGTCCAGAGGATCAGTGGCTGCTCACGTGCCCGTGCCAAACTACACCTAGTGAAGAATTTTTTCTGAAGAAAAGTGCCAACCTTTTAAGAACTGCCACAGAGGAGAAACTTTCTGGGAGTAAAACTAGGCTGGTTTTTTTATCCCATGACAATGGCAGATGTGATAATTCATCACAATATTAGGTAAATAATATGAAAGTGCTGTTACTCAGCAAAAATCAAGCAATCTCTTGACATTACTAGTACTGATAGGGAAAATAAAATAAGTGTAAGTTATATCCCTTGGTCATCTGGGTGAAATTTCTAAAAAATTCTACTGTCAGCAGTTAAGTGGTGTTTGTCAGTGGAGCGAAGGGAAGTGACGGGAAAGGAACAAAGGGTCAGTGCAGTTTGATAGGAAGTTGACTTTCATTTTTGGAGGATATACTTGTTCTTAAAATGCTTTCTCTTTACATTGGGTGTTGTAAAAAGTTACTATAAAAAGAAATTTAAGTGAAGAAATCCAATTGTTGAAGACTGAATTACGTGATAATTTTTTTTCCTTTACTGTCTCCTTTTCCTGTTAAGTGATGCAAGCTAACATTTCGATTGCTTAAAATTAGATAGTCTCAATACATGCGGGGGGGGGGCAAACAACAGTGAGACATTTTAGTCATTATACCTCAGTCTAATTATTTTTGACTTTTACCACTATAAATGAGAGCAAAATTGGTCCTGTAAGTATTAAGTGAAGACTGTTTTCCCTTTTGATCTAAGGAAGACAGACTATGAGAAATAGAGTTCTTCTGGCTTTTGATAGATGTTATGATTTGTATTAGGCTAGCAGCATTCACAGTACGGATGGTACTTTGGATATTGCTAAAGCAGTAATTAATAATAAATGTTACCCTTCTCTGTTGGATTTGGAGGAGCTGAAATAGTCTCTTACTTATGGGTGGGCTTTTTTCTTTTTCTAGTTACCACCTTTATCAAATATATATGTTTATTCCATGTGTAGCATTTCTATGAATACTTTTTCTTTGTCATATTGTAGTCCTTTGGCTACAGCTTATCCTTTCTACTGGGGCACGTTTTTTTGAGGTCTTTCACTTAACTTTGGTTCTTAACATACTCTTTGATAACGTAGCTAACTTTTCCACTTTATAACTTGACAATGTCTTTATTATTAAATCCACAGGATATAGTATATGTAGGAAAACAGGTAATCATTTATCAGGAAAGAAATCTAAAAATGCTAGGACATAAGTTGCAAGACTGCAGATATAGCAGAATAAACAAAATAGCGAGCAGAAGACATTGTAAGAGGCTTAGGGTACTGATCTGGGGTAATGGTTTTCTACTATAACCTTATGTTTGTTCTGGTTGCTAGGATTCTTTTCATTCTATATACACTATACAGTACCCTCTTCCCTGAATCTGTAGCCAGGCAGACTCAAGGCATCAACAGAGGTGTAAACTTTGCTTGTTACAAGAAAGATTATCTTGGAAACATGGATGTGACCTTTATCTAAATGCCAAGGTTAATAATACACAAATACTTGAATTATCTTTGAAATGAAATGTCTGTCTATATATTTACATTTTTAGAAGCATGTGGAAAATAACTACATAATATTTGGTTGTTATTTAAAGCAAACAAAAGTGACAAAGATGTTCACATGTGGTATTTTGACTCACTCTCATTCCATGTATGCTTGATAGTATAGCAATGCATATGTTTGTATCAGCTTTGATTTTTCTTAAATATATACGCTTGAACAAGGATTTTGCAGGATTTAAAACATCAAATNAAGGGGGGGGGGGGGGGGGGGGGGCGACGGACGACACACGACACTTTCTGCTGTCCTAACATTTAATTCTGATTTGATTTCATATTAAGGAAAATGAAAACATACAACAAAAACATGTTTTACTTTGAAGAAGAGTTTGAGTTCAAAGGTCTTAAGGAGTCTAACTTTTCTAACATTTTAAATTACACTTAAGACTGGATAGCAATGCTTAGTAGTCTGAATTTGCAAGTAGGACAGTACAATTGACTTTATTGCAGTTGTTCCTATAAACAAGGATTTGACACTGTTTGGTCCTTAATCAAGGTAGAGGACAGTGTAGTTTTTTATACTATACAGATTCTTTCCATTCTCTGTTTTTTGGAGTTAATAACTACAATACTGTTCAGCATCTTTCAGAATAAGCCTCGAAGAAACCAGTATGTTTTCTGAATTTGAAAGCATCATCATTTGTTTGATGATCAGGATTTAAAGTTTTTTCATCAAAATCTGACAGTTCTGTCCTTTTGTGATTTGACACTTGCACACAAGACACAGAAGAGGGAAGCAGTGTATAGGAGTTGAAAAGTTTGTTAGTAATTAAACTAGTTACAATTGTTTCTTTCAGACATAGCATAATCTTATCGCAAAGTAATGTTTGTGGCAGTTTATACATCACTCTGTAAACTACAGTAAAAGTTGTTCAAAAGTATAGTAAATGCTTAGACATATGTGCATACATGTCTACTAATATATAGCATATGTATATAAATGCAGCATAAAGAGAGGCAGGCAGTAGCTCTACCTAATATATTACAATACAGTTGGACTCTTTCCACAGCTTTAAATGCAGTCATGATTTTATCCGACCATTTGGAAAGTGTGTGTAATTCATAACTACCTCCGTCTTTAACTATAAATTAATTCCTCATCTGTTGGCTCTGTAAGAATTGTTTAAAATACAGTTTTTAATGCTTGAAATAGTCATCCTACTTCTGAATAACCAGACATCATCTATATCTTCTGGTGCTGTTTTTGGGGGCATTTCATTGTTTCTCAGTCCTCACCCCTTTTTTTTGGAAGCGATTTCTCTTAAAAAGTATCTCAATAGGAAAAAGCAAGAAGCGCCAGCGCGTGCCAGAAGAAGTTTGCTTCCCACCCTCTCCCTTACCTTGCGCTCCTCGACTATAGAAATCCTGGGTCAGCTATTGCTCCATGGTGTGAGGCATTCAGCTGTAGCATCAGAGATGTGAGCATTCCAGCAGTCCCACTAAACAATGAGAGATAGGCTCTTTGCATGCCCCAAGCCTATGGAGCATTACGTCATTGCCTTGCCATATAAGGCACTCTGTGTTGTGCAGACTCGTCGTGTCTGACTGGTGTACTTTAGTGATAGCCAGAACTTAGAAAGCTTATTAATGTGTTCTGGCTCCAGCTGACGCTCAGGACTGTGTGAAATATTTCATTTGTCTACTAGTTCATGGCCAAGAAGAATGTGCGGAAGGTTTGGGTTAGGGCAGTTCCTTTCTATTATTGATAATAAAGTCCTTAGAAGTTGTTAGCTGATTAGTTATGATGTTTTCCACTTACTCTTGCAGACTAGAATTTGAGAAAGGAAAAATTAAATTCAAGGTCATCTTCTTTAATTAGTTGTTCTAAGGGAGCTTTTGCTTTTTTCTTACTTTCTTTTTTTTTTTTTTTAATATGACAAAAAATGTGAATTTAACTGAACTCCTCAGAGGGTGATATGAACTTCAAGCCTTCCTTTTTTTTTTTTCCCTCTGTAAAGAGTTGGGGTCCTCAGAGGATAGTATTTTATTTCCTGATGATGTAACTACAAAACAATTCTCTAAGTGATGATGGGAAGGCCAGATGAAATCTGATTTTTTTTCTTTCTTCAATGTTTTTCCTACAAAACCCTTTCCTTTTCATATGTTTGTGTTTCAGCTAAGACAATTAAGCAGTCCAACCAACTATTTTTAGTAAGAAAAGAGTCGTTTGTTTTAACACTTAGTAAAGAGGCAGGAAGCCAAAAAGCAGGATTTAGATTGAAGAGCTTAAAAACGTATCTCTTGTACACTGAAGGACAGGGAATACACCCTGAATGAACATTGAGAACACAAGTAAGAAATACTTGAAATAGGCACAAAACTCGCTGTTGAAATTCCACTAAGGGTTAACAGGAGTTAATAAAATAAACTCCTTTTGTGTTGATGGGTAAATTAGACCTTTGAAAGGCATTCTACGCTATTTTGTGTGGCTATGTTAAAGTAGGTGCATCCACAATTCATTTATTTGCAGCATTTGAATTTTAGTCTTCAGACAAACTTCGGTATAACTTAAGCTGTCCTACTGCCTGCTTTTTGTGTGTTTTATCATACTTGAACATAATGCTAACATAAGGCAATTTACTTATTTGGGGGTGCTGTCTGTAGGTATGAAAACAAATGGTGATTAAAATGTTTGCATTTCATTAAAAAGACAGACATCTCTTAGCTACCTTGCATGTATTTACCCTGAGTGTAGCCTGAAAAAGGTACTTATTCTTTAGTTGGAAAACTTCAGCCAGCCCTTTGCACTGTGGCTGGGTAAAGACTTACTCAGAAGCCTGCTACTTGTTTGTATGGTTGATCCTGCTGTGTCCCCCTTTATAAGTTTCTGAGGAAGTTCAGATTTGGGTGTTGGATCAGAAAACTTCCAAATCTATTTAATAGTGCAATGCCTGTATACTGACCCTTCCGAAGTGGTTTTGGAGATAATTAAATGTCTTATTTGAATATACCAATGGACAGACCAAGATAATATTTTATTTTCTATTCTAGGGAGATTTAATAACCAAATCCAAACAAAAGAATAACCTGTACTTTAGCTAAAGTTGGGCTGTTCAGTTTCTTGGCTAATGTTTTGGGGAACTAACACTTTGCATAGTTTTCCTCAAAAGTATTGTGCCAATGTGAATCATCTGAATTACTTAAAAGCTCATCCAGGCGACCTTGGTGTGGGGAACATGAAGTTGACTTAATCTTCAGCTACAAAGTCACCCTTTCTGCTGGGATTCTGTTTAAAAAGACCGGACAACTGCAAGTGCAAGGTACTGTCTTAGAGCAGGCTGTGGAGGATGCTGTATCCAGTTAAGATTTGCAGGGGGAGTCAGGTAAGTAGAGCTGTGAAAGGTAGCTAGGAGTTAAATGCGCATGCATTTTTTTTTTACATATAGATGTGTGTGTGTGCAAGCATACAAATGCTTAGAGTGAACATTACTGTTTCTGTGTTTTACTTGGTTAATTTTCCTTCCCTTTGCAATTGTTTTGTGGTGGGTTTTTTTCTGCATCTTCCCCTTCACCTGCACACCCTCTATCTCTCTAGTCTATCTCTATATGAAAATTGCCTGCATTTTTATCCTCCCACATGAAACGGTTGTTGTAGACCATAAACAGCTTTGAAGAAGAGGACTCCTCAAAAGCTGGTAATCAAAAATCCTAAAGTCCAGTTCTGTTCTGGAGTTGCTAGGATCACAGCTCAGATAGTGCTGGTGATAAGTTTATTGGCAGTCTGGGGGCAGGCTAGAGCAGCAAATAGGGAATGCAAATCCTCCTGTTTATAAGTCTGTGTTTACATCTGGGGATGGCCAGAGTATGAACTTCTAGTTTCTTAATTCTCCTCTGCGATACAAAAGTGCACATCTGTGACTTTCTGCAAAACAGCTTTATCAAAGAGCATCAGCTGAGTGCGTAATGACCTGACTTCCTTCTCTTGTATTGTCACAACTTAATAAAGGACAGATCACAGTACTATTCCAAACCCCGTTAAGGAACTATATGATTAAAACTTCAATGTTTTGGATTCTTATAACATGAAAAGCTTATTTATATCTGAGGCAATTAATAGCGTTGCTGAGAAGCCTTCCTTTACTGCTTTTTTTTTTACAGTGTCTTCCAGTATCTGTAGGTGGAATCCTGGCGCTGGTGAACTTCACTGAAGGGGGAAAAAAACCCCTTTGGGCAGGCAGATATGCCTGTCTCATTCTCCATTGCTCCCTGAAAATGAATTCGGTTTCCTTAGTTACTAGACATAGTTGCTCAGAAGCCATGCATTTGCAAGTATTGTGACAGCAAAAAGAAACTGTGGATTTGTAGAAATTAGAGACTTTCGTTTAGTCTCTCTGCTTATTGTTTCATATAGTTATTTGTGCCCACATTATCTCAGGATTTTCCTTGAAAAAAATAGAAGCTGGAAAGACGGAAGATTGTAGCAGGCAGGGAAAAGATAGGACAAATAACCTAAAAGACTTTGAGGCTGTTGTTTAGACTTTATCTTAAACTATCTGAATTCCTCCCATTGCTTCCAGCATTAAACTACTTCTCTTTTCTTTTTCTTCCCATGGCAATTCATAGCTGCAGTTCCAGCGTCCTTAAACCCATAACCTATCTATTGCAGCATTTGACCCTTTCCTTTAGCCATTTTGTATCTAAGATAAATAAAGGAAATTAGAACTTGGGCCTCAGTTCAACAAAGCACTTAAAACATAGTCCTGTGTATTTTTGTAGAAAAAGGAAAGGACTTCAGCATAAGCCTGATTTTAATGATATATTGAAATGCTTGGCTGAATCAGGCTCTTGGTCACATTTACTTCATGTAGATATTGTTGAAGCTTAGGCTTTTGAAATTCTCCATGGGGTCCAAATCTTAGGTTACTTTCATATACCAAAAATAGACATCTACAGAAGTACAAATACTGTCAAAGCTTTTATTAGCATTTTACATTACTTAAAACCGTTTGCTTTTTTGAAGGTGGTCTGCTTAAGCTTTGCAAGTGATACTGGAGTACTGAAACACATGCAAGATTGACAAGTTGAATTTTAATGACTTGCATAAATGGGATCTGGTGTTTAATGTTTTAATAACTCACGTGACTTCAAGGATTTTTCTCCAAAGTATGCTCAGCCTTGTCTCTGACGTCTGTGGGAGTTTTGACATTAACTCAGTGGAAGAAGGCTCACTTTAATTATTTCTTGGATTGATAGCATTCTTCAAAAATTTTCTCTCCAATTTATTACTTCTCCTAGCATTGTGATTGACACTCTCTTAGATATCATGAGTAAAGAGTGTTTTAGTGTTTTATATCCTAATGCATAGATTACTTTCTGAATATTACAAAGAGAAATATTGAGGCTATTATGGCTAAGTGACAGTCTGAAATGCACTGACAACTGATAAATTGCATGTGGAAGGCCAAGGGGAGAAGCAGGGGAAAGTTCTAAAGATAACATTCTTTAGATTCATGTGTCTTTTACTATGGCCCATGGATGGAAAGAGATTCATATCTTCATTACTGTGTGTTTTTAATTTTTTTTGGCAGCAGGAAGAAATATTTTCCCAAACTCTCCTATTGTTTGCAGATTCCATTATTCTCCCTTTTTTGGCAGATACAAATAAAATTCCTAGCCAAATATTAGGGATAATTAGATCCCTTTCTGTTGGGCGCTGCCTTGAGAAGTTGATGACTGCATCTCTTAACTACTAATGACTTCTCTCCTAAGAAGAACTGGCAAGAGCTCCATATCTGCTTGTGAGATGGTTTCCTCTTGTATATGTGACCAAGATTACTTTTTATGAAAAAGATGTTTTTTGCTCGGCAGAGATTACCATGAACAAAGATTAATACAATTTAATTTGTATGCCTTCCCCTAGTCTATATAAACCATATATAGCAAAGTAATCTTTTCTCCATAAAGAAATGAGATAATGTTCTTTAGTCTATGAAAACTCTGCACAATAGTGTATTTTAAGAAGCAGTTTAGGCTTGGATGTTTGTTTTGTTTATGGTGTTCTCAACTGAGATTTTTTATTATTCCTTTCCCCGCCCCCCAAGTATGCCTGTCTAGTTGGGCTATTTCTGGAGGCATGACAGCCATTTCAGTATTAACGCAATAGCACAAGTGAGTTGTAATCATATGAAGACTGTTGTGGTGAGATACCTTGGAAGGTACTAAGTTTCATGTCTGTGAAGGTGCTTGAAAGTAGAACATGTTTTAAGTGTCTGTCTTTAGTCATTAGACCTCAGAAAAAATATGTGACACTATGTAATTAGTTGCCTACTTTTCTTCATCCGTCTCCTTTGAAATTCAGTCAAAGCAAGATTCTTCTTGTAGAACTTCAGGGAAATGGTGTGACGGAAACATTTTGAGCTTCAAATCTGACTCCACATGAATCCCTGTCTCAGATCTTTTGTATGTGTTAACCTAAGCTGTGAATTCAGTCGTTTTGCTCAAAGTGATCAAACCTCTTTCTGAGCAGTTTAATTCTTGTTTGCATAATAAACATGCAGGTTTGAGTGAAGCTGACTCAACTTTTTGCATAGACATGAATTGAACATGGTGTCAGTGGAGGATGGTTCCTTTCAAAGCTTTGATACAGATGAGGGGGAGTAGCATAGATCAAGCTGTTGCAAGTTCCTTCAGTTCCTCCGTATCACTGACCATGTCTTCCCTTCTGCTTTTCCCTTCACATCTATTGTTTCTTCCACTCTTTGCTGGGTCATGCTGTTGCACCAACGCATTGTAGTGCAAAGCCCAGCACACAGGTAGAAGGGATTTGTCATTCAGTGTGTTTCTTGCTGGTTTCAAGTTTTACAGGAGTCACTTCAGGTCCATGGTCTGCTTTGAGAGCAGAAGCTTGTGAGGCACACACTTAGTCGAGTGCGGACTTGAATGCAGTTTAGGAACTGTAAGAAAGCTTGTTGGAGCCATTATGGAATCACAGAATCACGGCATTTTCAGAGTTGGAAGGGACCTCTAGAGATCACCTAGTCCAACTCCCCTGCTAAAGCAGGATTGCCTAGAGCACATTACTCAGGACTGCATCCAGGCGGGTCTTGAAAATCTCCAGAGAAGAGGACTCCATGACCTCTCTGGGCAGCCTGTTGCAGTGCTCTGTCACCCTAACTGTAAAGACGTTTTTCCTAGTGTTTGAATGGAACTTCCTATGTTCCAACTTGTGCCCATTGCCTCTTGTCCTGTCACTGGGAAGCACTGAAAAGAGTCTCGCTCTATCATTGATACTATACATATAGGAGTACAAAGTTTTCCATACTTTTTTTTTCCTTTGCTGCGAGTCTTCCATTTCATTGTTATAATTCTCTTGTGTAGGCTTATCTTGCCTCCTACAGATTAACCGAGTGAATATGTAGCTCTTAGAGAGCTTATCTTAAAGGCAGTAAGTTGTAAAAGAAGAGCTATGGATGCTAAGGCAGGCAGACTTTGCAAAGAGATAAAATATTTTTTGTTGGGCTGCCTGCAATAGCTGAATAAAACACAAACATGCTCTTGGGCCCACAGGCCCTTTATTGAGCTTCTAGATGCTGGCATTCATGTTATGAAACCTACATAATAAGAGACCTTTTTTCCTACCTCAGTAATTCCCTCCCGTCCCCCCGCCTTGGATTCCTGCTTAAAGTACATTTTTAAAGGTTTTCCTTATTCTCTACAATTTCAGTAGCCATACACTAGTCCCTGTTTAAAGCACAGTAGTGTAGGTTACTGGTGATTTCAATACCTGTTCAAGGAATCTGTATTGAAATAATGCAGAGGCAAGTGTATCCCATACAGGCCATTTTAGATTGTGGATTCCTAGGGCTGTAATGTAACTTGTAAAACTCTCATCCCTTTGGGATTCAGAATTGCTGAGCTATCTGATGAATCCATGGTTCAGAAATGTGACTTACTTGTGTGGTTCAATTCTCTAGTCTGGAAAAGTATTTACAGAATTTCTTGATCTCCTAATGTGTAGTCCCATGTAGTTCTTTGTGTTAGTATTGCCCACAGCAGGTACTGTTCAAGGAGTCTCTTGGGCTTGGGGAAATGTATTTAGCAGACTCAGACACTCCATAGCTGCAGAGTGCAACAAAAATTTCACAAAACCCTTGAGTGAGGAAGAGGAATAAATACAAAAAGGTATTAATTTGGCTTTTTTATGGCAGCCTGCATGAAACATGTCAGCATTAAGAACTGTTACCTGAAACTCAGCAATACTAAAGTTGTGTCATTATCTGGGAACGCTTTTATTGATCTCATGTCTCTTGATGTTAAGTCAACAGGATGGACTATTACTAAGAACGTCTTTCAGGAGATGAACTAAATGCTTGAATAACCTACAGATTGCTTCATACTTGAAAATAGTACTCAAACACAAAGAAGTGATTTAAGGAAATTCTCTTCCAGCACCTAAAGGAAAGACAAAAATTCCTTTTTAGTCCCTAAAATCCTATGCTCTTTAAACAGTCTTCCCTGCAACCTTCCCCAGTGCTTTATGGTCTGCTTTATTTTGTGGGGGTTTTTTAGTTGGTGAGTACTTTATTTTTAATCTGTTTTGTTCAGTTACCTATTTTTAGTTGTAAGGATGAAGTTCCTTTTAATGTTGTTTTCCCTTGGTAACTTAGTTGAAAGCATTCTGACAGAGCATCGTTTCTGGCTTCTATTTGCTCTGGCCAGTAAACTCAGAAGCTTATAATATGAAGATTGATATTAATTACATGAAAGACAGTTACAGTCCATAAAATGTTGTGTATATTGTGTGATCATGATGAACTGTATAGGATTGATTAAATGTAGAGGTATATTTGGTTCTTTCTTGTAGTGATACGATCTCATATAAGAGAAATGTGAAGTGTTTTCTTTCACTATGAAATCTCATGGTACATTTGATAATTGTTCATAATTTATCTTATATACAGACTGTGTTATTACTCAAGAAGAAAGTTTAACAAGCTGATATCTTAAATGGACATATAATTTCAAGTTGTTCTCTTGCATATCTTTTTAGCATAGCTGTGTTTTCCTAGCAAGGGTAGTACAACAAAATACAATATACCTTAGTACTCTTAGGTGACTCTACAGAACAAAGATTCAAGCATGGTAAATTTGTTAATCTTTGGGTTGTTCCCTACATGTCCCATCCATTCCGTTCTGTCCTATGTCTCCCCCACCACCCCCACTCCCCAGTTACATCAGTGTATGTTTAAGTATTTGTGCATAACTCTATCCAGTAGCAAGGGCAGAGGGAGAAAAGCAATTCTAGTTGTTGTAATGTGGTACTTATGATACTGTTTGCAGCCTTTTTATGGAAAATGACAACACTTATTATTTACTTTAACTTTTAAAGTGATACATAAAGAAGCATCTGATTCCATGTATGATAAACAGAGGCCTAGAACTAGAAGTTGCAAAAGAATAAGTATTTTCTCAATTCCTAAGGTATGTTGTTTTGGTTAAACGAGACTCGGTTGTGTGTGACCTCTTAGAATTTGATTAAAGCTTTCCTACTCTAAGATGTCTGTGTTTTGGGACATGGGAAGTTTATTTGTTCTTTGCATTTTTGTTTTACCCTATTTTTCTGGTTTTATTTGTTTTTATTTCAGAATCCCCATAGTAAGTGAGCAAAGGCTATTTTCACAGCAAACAAATCAGTCCTCCTTGATATTGCTGCTGAGTAAAGAGCAGCATACAGGGATCCAACTCTACCAAAATAGGAGGAGTTATTTTGCTAGAAGCCTAAGGTGTGTCCAGAGTGACATAAGGTTGTACAGAGCTTGACAAGAATAAACACTTTATTTGAGAGTTATAAAATGCCTTTGACCTTGGGGCTTGGGAATGTAAGTCGAGCCTTAACTTGTAGCTATCCATGTATATCTAAATCAATGCAAGTCATGCCCAAAAGATTTTGCTAAGTATAGTTTGCTCAGTGGTCAGAGAGGTGGGTGGTTAGAGTTCTTGGAGCAGTTCTGATGGAGATAGGTATCCCTGGAGCAGAAACGCTCATACTTCAGAGGCTTGTGGAAACCCTTATCAGTGGCTTTGCTTGGAGAGAGCAGGCTCTGAGCGGGAATGAATTCTGAAATGCCTCCAGACCTTTTAGTAATTGCAATTAAAAGTTTGCATTTGCAAATGTACACAAAGGAGTTGTGGATTCTTCTGAGCTTTTATGGATGATGGTTCCAAAGGATGTTGATTTCGTCCAGCTAGTTATTCTTTAGAACAGGGTTTGTGAAACCTTAGCTTTAAATGCCAGTATGTGCTCCACGTGTATTGATGTCACAGAATTTGGGTTGTTTAACCAAACTTTGACTCATTGCTTTCATTTCAGTATTGTTGGAAGATGCTTTCTTGGAAGCATCTTCTCTGTTTTAGGTATCTCTCAAAAGCAGGAAAGCAGCCCATTTTTGGTAGTGAATTCCTACAGGCTTCAGGGAATAGCATTAGTATCTTCGGTAATAAAAAAGGAAGATGGGAAATTGTGTTGATAGATCCTTTTGCAAGTCTAATTTATTTCTTCTGAGAACTGCAGGGGAACAGGTTGGCCCAATCGCCCTGTGAAGTTTTTCTGTTTTGTTTTATTTTGTTTTTGTTTTTTTTTTCTTTAACCACTTCACCAGATATTAACAAGTCTTTTCTCTTCTCTTCTCTTCTTGTGCTGTTCTATGCTTGCCTTTGATTTTTGAGTGAATCCAGGAGTCAAAAGCAATAAAAGAGGCTAACATTTGTCTGGTGAGGTTTCAGTTTGCTTTTGTCCTGTTGAAAGAAGAAAATCCATGAGTGGATTATTGGAAAGTGGAGGGAGGACCATGCGAAGATGCCAATGTCCGATAGAGTGACTGGGAAAGAATGATTAAGAGGTGTTTTTAGCATTTGTACTGGAATGCAGGGAAACTTATGATTGCACTTTTGTTCCCTAAGGGAGATCAATGGGCAAGGGAAGAGGTCCAGAATCAGGAAGTAGTCCACACGGAGTCTCAAATGCATACGTTTCACTTTGGCATTAATCTGAGCTTAGAAAGGAAAATGGCTGTGTCTTGCATTTCTGCATGGAATTGTCTTGGGAATCTTTTATTTTAAACAGAGACAATTTATTGCTGTCAAGTGCATGGCATTGAGGATACTGAAAATGGTCACCTCTTTCGCAATGAAGAAAAGTGTTCACTTTGTTTTCCAGTAGAGCTTTGGCTTGATTTGTTTGTCTTCATTCTTCTGACCCTGATGTTCTCTGTCTCTCACTTCTCATAGTAACTTCCTCAGTAAGAGTGATTTTACTGAGTTGATAATAGAATTTTGTTGTTTTGTTATGTGATTCTTCTTGTGAATATTTCGGTAAGCTTTTTTTTTTTTTCTCTTTAAAAAACACTTCATTGATGTGAAATAAGAAAGCTGCTTTATATAAAGCCCCATGAGGTGACAGTCCTTTTAAAACTGTATGTGTGTGTACATGGTCTTATGACGTTCATAGGCTGTTACTGTTTCTACTTTGATGAACAGTGAATGTACTGGGTATGTGTTAACTTGCAACATTTGAACGTAGGTCCCAAGTTAAACACCTTCAGAACTCTTAAGCTACAGGTGTTTTGATACAAGTTGGATTTCCACATATAACTTCTCTTTTAAGAATTGCACAAATCCTGCATGTGTTCTTTTGACTGCTGCCTGTTGGGCATATGCATGGCTTAAATTTACCTGGACAACATTTTTCAAGTTCTTATTCATAAATACAAGTTGGGAGAGGGTTTTTATTCCATTTTTTTTGAGAACCTGTTAACTTCAAATGAAGGTGGATTGCTCTGGGTGGTTTTTTGTGTGACTGGTTTTGAAGAAAATTGTGATTCTGTTTTTGTTATCAGAGAGTTTGTAAGAGTTACAGAGGAATAAACCAGAAAGGGAGACACAGCTCTCCAGCAACTGAATGGTTCAGACTGAAATGTGCTTGGGCTTTTGAATTGCGTGGTTCACCGTGGGCATGCTCGGATGTTTTGTTACTTCCAAAGTAACATTACATCATCTTATTTGCAAAGTCACTATGCTATAGTTGTCTTTACATCCAAAAGAATTCTCAAGTGGAATATCAAATATAAGCATTACATAATCAGAACAGAGTCTTTATTGGTTGATTGTACCCTTAGGGTGGGATGGTGAATGGTAGTTGCATATGGAAGACGTAATCTTGCAAACTTAACCATTTCCTAACCGTCCTATTAACAACTATGAAGTGAAATAATAGACTGGGGATAGGATTCACTTGGGAAGGGTGTAGCTGAAGAAAATAAGATTTTAAATTGGTTAAGAGTTCACTTTCTTTCTGTAAATGCACTTAAATGTATTGAAACAAACAAGAAGAACCAGAAGAGTTTTACAGATACGTTTATAGACTGAAAATTTCTGAAATTGCTGAAATTTCATGTGGTGTAGTTCCTGTTGTTAATGCATTCAAAGGAGGCAGATCAATTTCCACTCAGTCTGTGGGTTTAATTTGTTGGAAGATGATCCACTTAAAAATACTGGAAAGAAACTTTTTTGGTTATGGAATATTAAATTTGTTTTTCTAAGCAAATTTAAGCACTCTTTGGAGTTATTCACTTGTTAGGGACCACGTGTGCAAAATTATTGTTATGTGTCTGACAACTTTAATCAGCCGAGTTCAGAACTAACCTGGTTTTTAGTACAACCTTTTCTTGTGAAAGGTATAATATGGAGTTTATAGTTCTCAAGCTATATGAAAGTTATACCAAAGTTTGGTCTTTTATTGATTGTTGTGCTAGTTTGTGTGATCTCAGTCTGGTTTTAATGTTCCTGGACTTCATAAACCTCATCTTAAATGAAATAAATAGGTAGGTCCCTACTCTGTGGGAAATGAGACCACATTTAAAAAAACGCAACAAACCAAACATTTAAAAGTGTGAGCTTTATGTTATGGTTATCTACAGGTGATTTGCTGTGTTGTCTTAACATAGTTTTTATGCATGACTTAAGGGTAAAATTGCACCAAACTTTCAAATTAAAACTGCTAGTCAGCCTTTGGGTATGTGTACGTTTTAGATTGGAAGGTGTTCTTCAGTGAAAAGACTGACTGAACCCAAGGCCATGGATTTTGCTCCTCTCTTCCCTCTTGCCCTCCTCCTAGACTAAAGTAGGCACCAGTACGAATCATTCATCAATATTGACTTTGCTTTTGAGATATATTTGCTGAAGAGTGGGAACTTGTTGGCAACTTTTTTGTTAATGTGGCTGTCCCAACATACCCTTAGAAATAATAAATTTCATTTGGTCATTCCACAGAACCCCCTAGTTTCTTTTTCAGATCAATTCCAGATCCTCAGTCCTCCCATAAAATCTTGAAACAAGGTACAGATTTTGAAAGTGTCGGCCTCAAAATATTTGTCTTGATGCTTCAAGGACAACTGGGATGTAAGTGTGTGTAATACTTAAGATCCTCAAGTGGAAAGGAAGGCGTGCACTGTGAAGACTTATTTAGAACTTCTTTGTAATTTGTTCCATTCACAGAAGACAGTGTAGTTCTTAGACTTTTTTTTTTTGTCATTCATTCACAGCACAGAGCATGGATGAGTACTCCAAAGGCTTAATTAATATAGTTAATATTCACATTTTTTTATGAAATAAAATGGATGCTAGTTCCAACTGTTATCCATTGGATAGGCAATAGGTGGTGTTTAGCATGCTACCAGCTTGCTTTGCTTTTACTTCTCAGCAGTTCTGTTTAGAACAGTTTGGGGTGTGCATGCATGACATTTTCTTCCTGATAGTTATTCATGTAGGCATCTTTCTGTTTCAGTCTTCCAGTGATCTTTATACCAGTTGTGGAGCAGGCATTGGGACAAAGGATTATTAGTTAATTTGGAGAGCTAAATTTACATGTTACTGATGTGTGTTTAGGAAAACAAGATTGATTTCACACACACACACACGCGCGCGCACACACACGCGCGCACACACATATACTCTCCCCCCCCCCCTTGGATTTTGGTAGAAAACAATCAGCCTGTGGGATTTCTCTCTTTTGGCAGTGGAGCTTGCCATGTGACTTTCCTGCCTTTTGGCGTCTCTGACTTAAGACTGAATATTCCTTTTTCTGCAAAAGGACCAAAGAACTTTTAGACCTCACTAACAGTGGGTCATTTGAAACTTTCTGGGACCCAGTATTTGCTGCTTTATACCCTGCTGACTGTTCCTTTTCTTTACATGCTGCTTGAAGAAAGTTAGCATTGAAAAACAACTTTGTGTGTTGTGGGGCCCTTTTTGCTCATTTTAGTGATGGAAGTAAGTGGTGGAGGATTTCTTAAATTTTTACTGCTGAATCAGCATAAATATGAGGGTTTGAGCTATGTTCTGCTATGTTTCTGTTTGTCAAGAAGTATGATAATTGCTTATTAACGTCCAGAAAAGATGAGGTTGGTATCAGTGAGGCCAGAAATTTGTGGCACTGAAGAGGAGTAGGAACAACATAACATCATTTCACTTTGGGGCCACTACTCTGAGAATTAAGGAAAAGTGGTATCTGCATGAATTATAGTTGGTTTCATAGGACACCTTGGAATTAACAAACATAAAACCCCAGGATGATAATTATGTTTAAAACACAGGTAAAAATAACCAAGTAAGTCCAGGAAGAGTCACTCAATAGCAAAACACAGTGTAAAAGCAAGATGTGTTGGATAGTTTCCATTCTCAGCATGAATCCATGCCTTTAAGTAATTAACAATGTCCTTACAAAATTAAAAAATACCAGTTTTCAGGCTGTGCATCTTTCTTAGTTTCATTATGCTCTTGAGAATTTAAATGGAAGCAAAAGGTAATTCTTTGGACTCTGATAATGCAATTTAATTTAAGTAATTTTCTGGCATTGAATATATGGTTCCATTTTTTTCTCCTGTGAAAACTTCTGTCTGTATCTTCTCACATTAACAAAAAAAAAAAGACCTAGTATTACCACATGGCAATTGTGATGCTGATAATCAATGCAAGAGCATCAGAGAAGAAAATAGTGAAGTTATTAATTTTATTTGAATTCATTTTAGTTTAGTAACACTCTTATTTCATGAAATATTTTTTTTTGGTAACTTCTCTTGAAACTATCCAACACATCTACTTTTGCACTGTGTTTGTCATTGAGAGACTCCTGGAAATGTTTGATTATTTTTAACCTATTTTAAAAAAATGTTCCTTGACGGACTAACTTCCTGTTACCCCTGTTTAATGTTTGCAAGGTTGAAAGGTAGCTGCTGGCATACGTTCTAGTGGATAGCTTTTTTCCTGCTGAGTTAGGGTGCTGAAGATATTGTATCCTCGTCGTCTGTTACTCAGCTGGATTTTCAGGGTGCCGGAAGAAACTATCCTCAGGAGCACAGATGCCTTGGCATTGTGGGAATTTAAGTCATCAAACTGACTTGCTTTTTGGTTGTTTGTGCATCCTGTTTTTTCCCTCCAGTCAGATTTTACTGATTTCCCCCCTCGTTGAAGAATTATGTGCATGACTTTATCTTTTCATGCTCTTCTCTTGAAGAGAAAAAGAAAAGCACAGATAGTGCTATAGATGCTTTTTGAGGTCCACTGCTCTGGGTCTGTGAAGTGTGCACCCAGGCTGACCCCGGGAAGCAGGAGTTGCAGGGAGGGAGGCTGCAAACCACTGGTAAACTGAGCAGTGAGTTTACAAGAAAAGAATGTTGGATCACCAGTGTTGATGCTTGGGTAAGCGATTCACAAAAGAATCCTCCATCTGGAAACTGAAAGAAGAAAAAGTTTATTTAAGGTGGCCTTTAAAAAAATTTTTTTAAAAAAATGCTTCTCTCGTACAGTACATGACTGCAGCTATATATTTTGCAGCATGAGTCATGTATGGCTTTATAGTTCTACATGCCCTTGCATAGGAGGAATAAACTTTGGAGAAGAGGAAGTTAAGAGAAAACAGAAGTGTGAATAACTGCTAATGGTGCTCTCTCTGGCTCCATTCAGTCTGCCATTTCATCATACATGAAGGGGGTAATTCAGAGATTCCTTTCTTGGCACATAAGTGGCAACATATGTTTGAAACAGTGAGTGGAAACTGTAGGAAAAAAATGACAGGCATATGGCAATAGGAAGGCAAGGGAAAATTTGTTGCCCTAACGTTAGCCACATAATTGGTACACTTAAGTTCTGAGGGACTGATTTATTTAAAGACAAAAATGTATGCTCCATTTATTCAGGTTTTCTATATGTAGCTCATATCTTGTAGTTCCTTCATAATTTCTGTCCAAAGAGCTCTCTGAGGGAGTGGAAGGTGATGTGCGAGGTTCAGAGCCTCTCTGCCAAGGAATAGAGGGAAAAATCTGGATGCAAAAACACAAACCTGTCTTCATTCATATTCTTATTTTAAAAGAGGAAACATTGAAAACCTCCTGTATTCTAATATTCAGTTTTGTGGATTTTTTTACCGTGTTAAGTTAGCAAGAATGTTTATGGCTTAATGCAACTTAAGATTTATTGCTTAGTGAAAAGAAGAGCTGTCCTGGAAACAGGCATCATCCAAATGATGTTTCCAGTGAGAAGTACATGCTGAGGTAACCTGCTAACTTTAGTCAAAGAAGCATCTCTACCCCATGCACACATCTATGCACAATTGTAAGCAAAATGCAGTCTCTCAAACTGTCTGTGGTGTGGATAAAACATGGGTAGCTCTTTCTGTTTCCTCAGTTAATTTTGTGCTGTGAGTTAAACAATCAATTTCAAGTGAAAGTGTTGTTGGGAAGGTTAAAAGCAAACCTGGTCCTACGGGGCTTCTGTTGACATGCAGAATGTGTATTTAGGAACTTTAGCCTGTAGCTGAAAACTCTTCAATCCAGAGAATATGTTCTCAAAAATGCTTAGGAGGAAAGCAGTCTGTTTTCTTTCTATTGAAAAATGCTTGATCAAAACCTGGGAGAATGTCTCCCACCATGTTTGCTTTCAAAAGTATGGCTTCTTTTCTGAAGAGTGGTGGGGCCCTTGGAGAACTGTAACTCAGCAACTGAGTCATGTTATGGCCCGTGCTCTGAGGGGATCTTACTCCTTGCATGTAAAAGGAAAATTGACTGAATGACATTTTAATTTTGTTTACTCTTCTCTCTGACCTCTTCTGGCTCTGGGTTGTTATGGTCTAGTGATTTAATTTTGAGATGGGAAGTCCTATGTGAGATTGTAAAGAAATATTCATTTATAAGTTGGTTGCATAATGCCAGCAAATGCTGCTTATTTTGGGGAGAAGAAGGACAGATGCTTTACCAATCTTACTTAAATTTGGAAAGTATGCAGTGTTAAACTTCTAAAAATACATAAAAAGCCAGCTCTAGAGCTTTTTTTTTTTTTAAAAAAAAAAACCCTCCATAATTAGTACTCTGTGTTAACAACTGACACCCTGAAAACTTAAGAAATCTGAGCTAGTTTCTTTACCAGAGTAAATGACATCCCAAATTCTGTCACCAAAAGGAATGAAAACAAATTTTTTGAAAGGAAACCTATTTATTTTGTTTTGGTTGTGACCCATGTTAGGAAAAAGCCAGGAAAATGCATTTGGAATTCATAGAAATCTGTGGAGTTGGTTAGGGTTTTTTTTTTCCTTTCTTTTTATAAATATGTGGGGAGGAACCTGTTTTTTTTCCCTTTTTGTTTAAAAACAACAAAAATTAATAATGTGCTACTTGTTTTGGAGGAAAGAGGAGACATTTTTAAAAAAGTTTCAGGAAAATTATTAAATATCCTATATTTGGTAGCTTCTGTATGTCTTATTTTACTTAAGTGAAAATTTATTTAGTTATCCCATAGGTTATTTTAGTAAGTTGACTTCGGTGGAATCACTTCCACACGCACAGAATCCTGTAACTAATTATGCATGGACTAGAGTGATGCAGTTCAGAAGGGACAAGGACTTGTATCCTTGTTGTGGGGTGGTGCCTCCTAACGATGAATCAGTTTTGCAGAGTACATTTAAGGAAATTTGGTCCTTCTACTGTTCTGTTTGAGCTTCAGTTTCTGAGCGAGTAACCGCTGAGGAGATAACTACATTTCATATTATAAACCCTTTGGCCAATTTGAATTTTTCTGTGAAATGGCCATCACACCAGCATAAAATGCTATGAGGACTTGTCCTGTTTGAGGTAGAACTTTTTGCTTCAGTGTGTTGGTTAAAACATATCAACTAGTATCCACTGTCAGCTGGCGGAATGGCTCTTCTGCAATGTCTCTTCTGTCAAAGCGTGGCTCTTATGTCATTGTATTCCACCACCATGAAACTGTAGTCACAAGATGTGACATTTTTATGGTGTGAGAAACTTGAAATGGTTTGTATAGCCTTTTTGAAGCAGCAGGGTTGGAACATGTCTGTGTTCCATGACTGGCAACCATCCTTCAGAAGAGCAAGTTTCAGACAGACTTGTGTGGGCTGCCTGTGGGTATGGAGCACATGTGCACGTGTAGTTGTTTCTTGTATAGTGCTAGCAACCTTTTCAGCACAAGTGAACTCATCCTTTTTTCCCTTCCTTTTCTTGTGTCCAGCGGTAACTCTACTGCTCCATGTTACTTCAATCCCCACAGAGCGAATACTGGACGAGAGCCAGCCACTGCTGCCATCCCTTCCTGACTGAAGGCTGAAATCTGTGCTTTTATGCCACCAGGAGCCCTGCCTTTTCCTAAGAAAGCGACATATCCCTCTCTAGATCAGCTGAGCTGTAGGAATTTGTTCTTACTATAAGACCTGGCCATTAGTTGCCCTGTAAACAGTTCCTCTTTTTTATGAGCCATTGGCTGCCTAAAAACACATCTTTGGAGCTTTGAAAAAAGCTGCGTGCAGATGTGTAGCTCTGGCTTCTGAAAGCATGCCCAATTTCTGCCTGCTTTATAGAGAATTCAGATAGATAATCTCTTCAAGTATCAGTGGAGCGATGCTGATGTTGAAGTTTGAGAATATGTCGGTTTTGAGAAAATTTTGGCCAAGTGTGCTCCTTAGAACTAATTCAGGAGCTGGTTTGTGTATTTGTTGCAAGAGTTGGATGGTGGGGAAGGCGCTTGTTACTTTCCGTGCTCTGAATTAAGATCCATCTGATGCTTTGTTTTCAGCAGACAGCTTTATTTGTAGACTAAACTAGTGGTATTGACAAAATTAGTATCTTCTTCCTGCGTTTGTCTTGTATTTGTTTGGTTTGCCACCAAGGCATTGGGATAAACCCTTTTTGATTCCGGTCTACTTTTGACTTCTTAGCAGTAGAATTGTGGAGCACTGATCAGAAGTGTAGCAGTTTCCTTCACTTACAGACCTGTGGATCTGAAACCCATGTAAATTTTCCACCCAGAATTTGAAATGGAACAATCTCATCTTGCGTCTCTCTCTATCTTCTTTAACAAATCCTTGTTCTTAGTTCACTTGATGCATCTTTCGACAGGGCACAGGAAGATGTCTAAAGATCTAACATATTGTAAGGATGACTGCCAACAATTTAGCTGGTTCTAAAAACAGTGGTGTGATTAATCAGTGCTGACCTGCCTGCTGTGTGTTGTACCTGTGCTGTTATACAGCAGTGGGTACAAGTTACTTTGAGGAGAGTCATAAATTGACTTTGGTTTGGAAATCAGTCATGTTTGGGTTCAGCCTGCCTTTTCTAATTCTGAGAAGATGGATGCTTTCTCAGTTGAGACTTCTAACAGGGTAGATCTTGAGTTTCTTCAAAATTTAGAATTCTTGAAATCCTTTTGTCCAGTGTCATTGGAGTTGTTTTTTCAGGATTTAATATAGGCTGTGTTGATTTGCTCTACCAGGATGGGTTTCTTCTCTGGGTCTTGGGGATCAGTTTTATTGTTTACTTCCCCATCCTGCCTGGATTACTGCTGCTGTTGTAGATTCTTTTCTATGTTGAAATTTTGCCTAGAGATGCTTAAGAATTGCATACTCTGAAGAGCTCACTGGATAAACTAAAGAGACAACAAATCTAATGCTTTTGGGGCTTTACTGCAAATGATAATTTGAACTTTGTAAATATTATAAGAGGAGGATGCAACATGATTAGAGTAGAGACCCTATGTAAATATTTGGGTTTTTTATAGTCTAGAATGTCTTCTGATGCTATTTTATATCACTTCCTTTTAAGCAGACTGTTTGTATGTTTTTAAAAGATGCAAACTCCTAGGATATTAGCTAATTAGTGTGGAGAATTTTAAGCGTATAATAATAGCTTACATGTAGACTAATGAATTAAATATTTCAACAATATAAATAGATGACAGTAATTGAAACCTGAACGCACCTTTCGAGATTGTGGTCACCAGGTCAGAACTTTTACATTTATGATTGATTTATGATTGGGCATGACCTGCCAGAACACTTCACCAGGCTTTTTTTCTACTAGCATTCCTTAAGGAAAGGAGTCCCGTGTGGGCTTTATGAGTTGTCCTGCTGTAACCCCTTGTCTGCTGTCCTCCTTCATGAAGTGAATGTCTGTCAGGTTGGAGGGCATGTGTGTTATAGGGAACACCAGCATTTTGGTCATGATGTAGTTGCACAACCTTTCATGTGATGTTAGGGAGACACAGGGATTTGGACAGTCTAACAATAGATTTTGTTGGCCTAGTCTGAGAGAAAGGCTAGGCACTCTTGTTCCAATTTAGTTGAATGCTTTCTTCTGTTGTTCTGGTTTTAGTTTGTTTCTATACTCACTCCTTAAGCCTTCCTGACTCCTTTTCACAATCTGCTTTCTCCTAGATAAGGTTCAAAGGCATTTACAGTTATTTAGAAGAAGTTATTGGATACCTAGGAAGTACCTTTCATCATGTATTAGCAAATATCCTAATTGGGTTCAGTACTCTTTACATCTTGTTCATATCTTTACAGCTTGTTGATATGATGCTACCAGTAACACATAAGCTGGCTGCAGGAAAGTATGTGTGTGTAAATGTATATGTATACAGATACAGTCTCCCTTTAGTCCTGATGCAGACTTCTAGATAAGATCCCAACTCTGGTAAGGCACTAAGTAAAACTCTCCTTCCTAGGAGAGGGAGGGTATTGATAATGTCTGTAAAAAGGCTGGCTAGAGGCTACAGGGTAGCTTTGCTGGCTCTGACTCTTGTTCTAGACCACGAACAGAAGTTGTAGTTGGAGGCCATGAGGCCTGTCACGCCCTCTGTTGAGCTGGCAGCTGGGATAAGGGTAGAGATGCAGCTGAGCAGATGCTATTTCAGAGAATCAGATGTTGCCCGTGTGACATATGTACATACACCTTTAGAGTGGGACAGGCATGAATGGTGCATCTCAAAGGGTGAGGACAGTTGTGCAATAAGAAATCAGGCCTTATGGCAAACCCTACAGCCTGTGCACCTTTCCTCTGCACAACCAATGAAATGATATATTTTGAGAAGCATCAGTATTGTCCACTCCTTAGAGCTTGTGTGGTGTCTTGAATTTTTTAAGGTGCACAGATTAAAGAAACCACATTCAGTCAACAGCCACAGTATATTCTGAAAGGCATTTATATGAAATGGCCCAACCTCCCTTTTGGTTTTAAATAAAACTTAAAAATCATGGAATGGTTTGGGTTGGAAGGGACCTTAAAGATCATCTCATTCCAACCCCCCTGCCATGGACAGGGACACCTCCCACTGTGTCCAGACTGAACAGCCCCAACTCTCTCAGCCTGTCTTCACAGGAGAGGTGCTCCAGCCCTATGATCATTTTTGTGGCCCTCCTTTGGACTCATTCCAACAGGTCCATGTCCTTCTTATGTTGGGACCCCCAGAGCTGGATGCAGTACTCCAGGTGGGGTCTCACGTAATGATATATGTTGAAATCAGAGCCTACGTACTGCTACGTAAGGACACTTACGCTAGCATAGTATCAGGACTCTGGACAATGACTGACACAGGATGCCTAACAAAAGCATAGGAGCCAAACTGTAGGGTAAGCGGGGAAGAATAATTTGATCTATGGTAATGTCTTATTTTGATTTCTAAGAGGAGATACATTTGATCTCAAAATAATACTTTTCCCTTCTTTTTCCTGCTTGCTGCTGAATCCTCAGAAACAACTGTTGACAATTTCAGTGTCTTTGTTTCACATCTAAAGGCTCAGCAGAATTTCCTAAGTTCTTGGGCTCAGAAACTTATGGTAAAAGTGAGTGTCATAACATGATTATCAATGAAAGAAACACAAACTTTTTTATATACTTTTAGTTGGAGTTACCATGTTTATATGTTAATAGAGGCTCTCTTTCTCCATAATGCAAGATAAACTGAAGAACATTTCCCGAACAGCCTTCACTCTCTATTCATGATGCATTGTGTACGATACATTTGATTGTGTCCTCTCTTAATATATAAAACCAGAAATCCTGCAGAGACAGTAGACAGACAAGTGAATGTATGTGTATAAAAATTTTACTGAATATGGACATTTCAGTTCAAAGATGGAATACAGTAAAGAACATCTGATGTGCAAAACTGTAAAATAAAATGTATCCCAATATACATATGTGCAAAAATATGAGCATGTGTATGTATATATACGGACGTATGTTCATCTAATGCATTAATGTCAAATTCCCAAAAATGTGGTGACGAGAGAGGACCATTTTAGCTCATGTCAAGACAATGTGCTCTAGTAATTTCTCCATCCCTGGAGAGCTTATTAAATGCTAAACAAAATGTCTCAGAATGTAACTGATTGAGTGTTTTAAATTATTCACTTTCGTTTGGCTCTTGGCCAGCTTCTCATTGCAGAGGGCTATGGCAAACAAAACCTGTAATTTACACTGACAATGATAATGCCCAGTTTATTCTGCTAGCTTCTCAACTCAGAGTTTTATAAAGTAAACATTCAAACAAACCTCAGGTTCTTAAAGTAACTCTGAACTTAGCCAAACAATTAGAAATCAAATAGTGATTGTATTTTTTTTCCCCTTCCCATGAAAATGTCATCATATATTTCCTTTGCTGATAAACAGGGATATCCCAACGTGAATAATGAGAAAAGACAGCAGTAATTTAAGAACTTTTTTTCTTTCTCACATTTCTTTTTTTTTAACCATGTTGATTTAGCACCAGATTCCTAATCATTTTATCTTTTACTGCCAAGTGAGAATTGACACAACTTCCGCCATACATTGCATATCTGCTTTTCACATTCCACTTGCTCCAAGCTCAGAGTGCAGAATGGAAGTTAGTGGTGTTTTGCTGTTTGGTTGTTTTTTGTTTTTTTTTGTGGTGGTGGTGGGTTTTTTTTGGGGGGGTGGTGGTGGTGGTGGTGGTGGTGTGTGTGTGTCCATTTGCTGAATTCATTTTCTTCCAAAAGAAGATATTTGTTCGTCCTTAAGAACAGAAGTGTGAAATCTGATTGTGTAAACAGAAGTAGAATGGTAAGAAAGGGCAGATGCGATAGATGTGAAATGGTTAAGCTGTGTCAGAGTCAGTGCTCAATACCAGCACATCAGGGAGAGGTACAAGAAACCGTGCTGCAAATGATTTGGTTGTAAGTGTAGTAAACAGCCCAGTAAAGATTTATCCTTCAAATTGCCTATTCAAAGAGAGGTTACAGAAAGGAGTGTGACCCTAGCTGAGTTATCTACAAGTTACCACTTTTGGACTGGGATTTCAGCCCATGTGAAGACACCTATCTTCGGTCAGTTGAGTGGGGCTGTCATGAGTGCATTTCCATGGACCAGCGCTGGGAGCTTAGGTGCCTGCCTCACAACAGAGGCATCTGAACAAAGTCTCTTAGTTTAGGTGTCTGCATCTATAAGCTGAATCACGCCTTTAATGTCAAACATGAAACAAAGTTTACATTTTGTTTCTGAACATAATTTACAGCTACGGTCGAGAGCAGAGAGGGGAACGTGAGTGCTAGGAGGGCAAAAATTGCTCCATGTTAAGAAGCTTACTGAAACGTGATGTCATATACCTATTATAAGATAATCTGGATATCTTGTATAAGAATGGAGAAACAGAAACATTATCTGAAGAGAAAGTGAAGGTTAGGATTCTTTTCGGGCTGCAACCAAAATTACATCTTTGGCCATAATGACTGCAAGAATAAGTACTCTTTATAGAGCTGATGACAAGAACCAAGAAGGAAATGAAATTGAACAATTTTAATACTAAGGACTGAGGTATCTGAGGATAGATAGATCAAATAGAATAAACTTATTTTAAAAATAAAAAGAAACCAATGCACAGTGCTTTCATAGGAATGTCTGCTTCGTATATACTTTATGAACTGTAGTGCATAGTTGTATACTCTCTTGTCTTACGTATTCGTCCTGAATGTAATGACAGAGAGTAAGACTTGGCACCAGTAATGACTTAGGGTGTTGTGTTGTCCTTCCATTTTACGATTGAGGAAAGTGAGGTGTTTGTGTTAAATAAGGAAGTGTAATGACTTATTCAGTGTTATACAGCAAGTCATCAGCTTTTCCCTTTCCTGCTGTAATTACAACAGCTGAACAAACAAGATAACATGAGGAGAAGTTTCTTAATTGAGGTAAAGGTCTGGATGCTACGAGAAAGTGGAATGGTGTTCTCATGGTTCAGGATGTTTTTATTCTGCATTCATGGTCTCAGTGTCATCTTGTATCGCAATCCAAGTACTCCTGTGTCCTAATTCTTGAAGATATTTCAGATATTTCAGAAGATATAAACATTCATCATATACATTTTGCCTTATTGCATTTTTTTTCAGATTCAACTGAAGAAGACTTGTGATAAATTCTCTTGAGTTCTTTTTAAGATAAATGTAATTGAAGGTATTTTTATTTTTCTTTTAAAAACAAACAGCCTCTCCCTTTCTTCTTGGAGGTAGGAGAGCTCTGCTTTATAAGGAATAATTTTTAAAAGCCTAACTGTTCCAGTGAACTCAGCATCTTTGTTCCTCTCCCCCTTATTGGTACGAACTGCTGCATGCCTAAATGCATTGGGAAGTCTGGCTGCAGTTCTCTAAGGGTGAAGGCTGCAGGCCTGAGCTCTTTTGAAACTATGATCCCACATGTTACTACTTATTTCTTGAAAATTTGACTAAATATTTCATTATAGAAATTTTCAGGAGACTTTTACATCGGTTCCTATAATCTCATTCTTTGATTTATTTTTTTTAGAAAGAAAAGAGGGAAAAATTGAACATTGTGACCTTCTACAACTATCGAAATATTCAGCTTTTGCATTAGCAAGTCAAGGTTCTGATTTTACTTCATTTGGGTGCAGTAAGGATAGGCAGCTGTATCTGTACAGTATGTAAAACCAGCATGATTTGCTGTGGAAAAAAAGCTGTTTGTATAGTAAACCAAAATGAATTATGGAAATTTTTTTCGTAGCTGGATTTTTTTAGTGTACAATAATGTGCAAGCTACTAGGCTTTCCCCCATGTTAGAATGAACACAAAGTTTTTCAGCAATGTACTTTTACCAGGGTCGAACTGGGCTCTTGCTTAATGTCCTGGACACTAAAAGATGTCCATCTTCAATAACCCTGCAGACATTTTGTAAGTTAGAGGTCATTGCTTCTTTCTTGCATTTCATTTGAAATTAGCTGAGGGATGAGAAAATGGGATGATGATGGATAGGTGCACAGCCATAAGAAACTCAATTAAAAACTGACCTTTGTAAACATCTATTTCAAACAATTGTAAGTAACTAGTCAGACCCTTGAGTTTTGTTTTTATGCATGTTAAAGTGCATGAAAAACATACTCATGCTGGGAAAGGGGTAAATGAACTGCAGTGAGCTCAGTTATTCTTGCTTCAACGCAGATACCAGGATTAACGGGAGGATAGGAAGGGCAAAGCATTACTCAATTTGAGGACAGATGGGGAAGGAGAGCAGACTTGGCACACAGTTCTGCTTTCGTCTCAACTGGCTGGAGTATTTCATGTTTGCCTGATGTCTGTCAGTTCTGTTCTTTACTATAGTTTCTTCTAACTAGTTGGTGAATCAAATGAATTGGTCTTGAGTTCTGCTTGAGTTATTCCCAGAATCTCGTTAAGAACTAGTGCTGCCTCTCATTTCTCTGTTTTTATTTTTAAGGGAGGAATTAGCGTCCAGCTAATAGTTCATCAGTTTCTCATGCAATTTATTTTAGAACATTAAATACCGTTCAGTCCTGGTAAGGTGCTAGTAAGCTTGTTGCTTTGTGTTGTACAGATTTGATATAAAGCTTTTTCTATTATCAGTTCTACTTCAGATGGCTTTACAGACTCTTTCTGCATGAAGAGAGTCTGATGTGAAAAACTCTCTGACTTCCCACACAGTGGAATCCAATGCTGTCAGTTAGGGAAAAATACAAATGAAAAAGAACTAAGGTTATGGCAAATGAACCAAACTAATTTTATGCCTTACTTTTCAGAGGAGAAGGATGTCCAGAGCAATTCTGTGTTCTCCACTTTGAGTAGGATGCAGACTTCCCAAATATGATGGATGGCTTTTAACATACTAGCATTTCTATTTCTTGTGTATTACTTTTTTTTTTGCACATATTTTCCCTTTTAAGACGTCTTTATACTTAATTTATTTTAATATGTTGTTAAATTGCTTAGTTGTCTTTGGGGAGAGTATTTTAGTTGCTTTTGATTTGCTGATACCTATTTACATGGAATCTGCTTTGTCAGTGTTGTTAAATTGTTTCTGTGGTGCCTTCAAGAGGTTTTCTCTTTTAGATGTTCTGTTTAATTAGTTTTCATTAGTGTTATGCATTTATCCCACTTAAAGCTAGGTATGATAGCTGTTTTTTGTTTCCTTCCCTTTTACCTCAAACAGGTTGAATTTGAGAACTTATTCATCTCTGGCTTTTCAATATTTACACTGTGGACTAGTTCATGGTTCTAGCAGGAACGAAACCCGTAACTTGCACGTCCTATTGAAATTTATGATTAGGTGCTTTACAAAAAGTTAAGAATATTTAAATAGCTATTCTTTGTTATACTCAAGTGTGACATTTATCCAGCATGTAAAAATAACTGAAGATTCCACTTATTTCTGCCCTTTCTACCTCTCATCACTGTGTGGTAAGTGTCATTATTTTGGACTGATGGTCAGTAGTCTAGCATTTATATGATTATCTCTTTATATATGAGCTTCATCTCACAGGAAGTCTGGATATGCTTTTACAGAGTTAAATATATTTATATTATTTCACTCTCTCCACTTTTGTGCTTTCCTTATTTTGTTATAGCTGTACAGTGCCTACATCAGCATAATTAGTTTTCTTATTCTGATTTAGGTACTTTATCAATAGTATAATCGTATTACTTTGAATATTTTCTTCTCACACACTTTGAGAAGCACATTCTATCCATGTCCACATTTAAAACTAGACAGTCCAGATTTTACATTGGATTCTTGGACTACATTTGTATAGGAACCCTTGCGTCCTTGTTCTTTGGCTGTTGTCTTTTTTCTCTTTTTTTTTTTTTTTNTTTTTTTTTTTTTTTTTTAAACTTGGCTTGGTTGAAATGGTGTTTGGTTAGACAGAGCTTTGCTGTTTCCTGTCAAATGTCATTAACTACTTCAATGCTTCATTTGCAAGAATATAGAGTTTTAATGATTGCATCCCTAATTGATGTGTCATCCTGAACTATGCATGCTTTTGCACCTGCCAACTTTCTGTTAATTTTAAACAGTTTTCATCTTCATTTTAAACTTAAATACCAGCAGCTTATTTCTGTTTTATTTTAGGTAGAGTTTGTGCATCCCATTCCAAAAGTCTTTCCACAGTCTAATAAAACTGAGCCCTTTCTTCCTGCATCATTTTCTCAACTCCTTACTGAAATGCTACTTTACTGCCTGAACCTGTGCTTTGGTACTAGGATCATTTCAAAGATGTAGCCATGGAGACAGTCTTGCAGTCAGGTGGCTAAAAAGCTAATTTTGTCTCCAAGCTCTTTGCAAATTCCTTTATATGTTGTTATTTTTATCATAAATGGCTCCTTCTCAGTTTTCTCCAAGAAGTGCTCTGGATGCCTCCTGGGTATCACAAAACCAACTGTCTTTGCATTTAGTAATCAGAATACCCAGGGGCAAGATTGTGTATACTGTTTTGAGATTTAGCTCTTTACATAGGTAAACGTTAAACTACACACTCAAATGCTGGCAGTGAAATCTGAAATTATATGAAATTAGCTTAATGTTGAGATTGGTTACAGACAATAAATTTAGACCAGACTACTCTTAAAATTTGATAATGCTTATAAGCACGTATGGAAAACAGCCTGCTATGTAATTAATGTAAAATAAATGTTTTATTTTATGAAACTAGTAAAAGCTCTGTTGTTTGGAATGCCTTCTTTTCTTTCTTTGTACCTGAAGCTAATACAGACCTAAAGAAAATGGGAATTCATAGAGGTCAGGATCTTGAATCTGTAAAGTACATTTCTTTAATAGAGCTCTATAGAGTTACACACTGTGCTGTTCGGATGTTCGATATTGCAAGAAATGACGCTTTCCAAAAAGGTATTTTAAATCTCCTTGCCCTTTGGTAAACTGAGGGCTAAGTAAGCTAAATCAGCTCAGTATTTGTGCCATTATATAGGTTCAGTACTGTATATTTCAACCATCTTTTATTTGTAGGCCAAATACCACACTCGGGGAGACCTAAAGCGCAAACAGATGATAACAATAGTCTTCACTGTCTTTTCAGGAGAGTTGAACTGTATAAGCTCTGGGTGTATTCATTGCTCCTTCAGTCAGAGCTACAGTGTTGGCTGTTACATTGTGTTCATAGCCCATGAGAAAACTGGGTTCTGAACCAAAGATGATCTATATAGGGCTGATATTTCAATAAGAGTTGTGGATGACTAGCAATTAATGACATGGATTTATGGATGTGGTACTGTATTACAATGGTGAAGCTTTGATGAACATGTTTACAAGGTCCTTTGAGTTTTAATATAGTGGTTTTCATTAAGTTTATTTATAATCTATAGGTTTTATTTGCTATACTTAAATCTAGTCTATAAGGATTCTGAAGGTTTATAGCAAACAGAGAGAGATATAAAAAGTTAATTAACTTTATCCAGTGAGTGTGTTTATCCAAATATGTCATCAAACTTCTCGATTTCCTTTTTAGAAGGCCAGTTAGGGACAGACTGACTCATTCTCCTGTCTGACAGAATGCAAAGACATCCAGAGTTTAGCTGGCAAGACTATTGAAAAAAAGGGAGAATTTTAGGATTTCAGGGAGTGTGTCTTGCTTCTCAGTTCCCCAGTTGGATGTAAGCTAAAATTTTCAAATGAGAAACATGTGAAATCTTGTCTAAACATCTGAAAAAGTGATGTCCCAATTTCCTGATGACTTAAATGCAAATCATAGGATCTGAACTTTCTTAAAAGTCATCTTAGTAGTCATAAATTTATACGTCAGAATAAAGTTTGCAGTGCTAAGAATTTTCTGATAACCCTAAAATTCTTGGCATGCAAATCAAATTAAAGGGAGAGGAGGGTGCACAGTCTCCATTTCTGCTAGGTTTTATTTCCTTTTCCACAGGATTGTCTGGTTTTGTTCAGGTATTTTCCCAGGTTATAAGGAGGAAGGAGGCTAGCATAGCATATAAAGAAGTACAAGTGAGATGCTTCGTTCATATGTGTATATAATGCTCAGATATTTTGTAGCTGGGCATAAATGCGTTGAAGTTCATAGTATGCCATGGGAAACTTGATTATGAGTTTAGACCACAGGTCTTGATAACTGATGTGTGACCTGCACTCTCTGTTCTCATGGCCATTTTTCTCTTGCCTGTTCTTACGATGTGAAACTAATTATAGCACATATAAGTCACTTCAAATTTTCTGCCACGAGAAAGATCTTAACTTCATTGAGATTTCTCCTCCTCCACACTCGAACAGGGGTATAACTTTTCCCACAGCAATGATTTGTTCTGGAAAATTATGATAGTGTCAAACTTTCTATCTCAGAGAATGATTTATAGCTTTTTCTCTGTCTGATGTTGTGTGTTTTCTTTTCAAACTCTAGTTACAAAATCCTGTGCCAATTTCTCCCTCTCTCACAGCCCCACCCTGCAATGAATCAGAAGTGCACCGTGTCTTTTTTTGGTCACAGGTCTTGGTGCAGTCATCTGCTTCTATTGTTGCTTACGATTAGACTAGTTATGCTTTGCTGCACATGGAGCAGTGCTCTCAGTCTTATTTGGAAATGTAAATTGGTGACTAGAGCGAGTGCCCCATTACTGAGGGCAGTGCCTCACCATGAGCATATTTGGCCAGTGCTTCATCATCCGTGCTGGTCAATAGTTGGGTTCCAAACAGAGTACATGGAGTTGGTGTTGATTTACAAGAGCCATAAATATTCTGAGACTTGCCATCTTAAAAGATCATCTTTCCCTTTGAGCTCTGAGACTACGGTTAAAAGTGCTGACCACAGCTAGCACCAGGGTGGTTTTCCATGATCATCCCTTTCAGAAGAATTTATGCCCCGCTCATGAGGAGAGAGAGGGTAGCAGTGTAGGAGAACATTGTTAGACTAAGGTTTTCCATTGTGTCCTCCCCGGCCTCAAAGTACGCAATAATAGTATTGGTTGGTAATCGTGACGGTGTACATGAAGCAGTGAACAGGTGTCTTATGTGCTCAGAATTTAAACAAAAATAAATATGAGCCTCACTTCTCTCTGTCATTCCACCAATGTAAGTGGAGTTGCATGAGAAATGGTTATCACCTGGATCTTGCACCTGCTTGCTGATTACAGTAGGTGGAATAATTTAAATTGCACCACGGATCCACAGAATTTCTCAGTTGTGTTAACACTGAGTCGAAAGTCCTGTTTCTATTTGTATTTAGTCTTAATCTTTGTTTTGAATAAACATAATGAGACCTTATTTAACAGTTTTGGGTATTTTAATCCCTTTGTTAACCTGGATTTTATTAATTTATTTGCTTTCAGATAATGTATTTTAACCTTCTGTCATGCACAGAAACCATTGTAGAAATCTTTGAATCCTTGAATTTTGACAAGGGTTTGATTTCACAACATCTGTTGAAAGTTATGTAGTGCAGTGGTACATAGTTTTTCACGTATGAGCATGAGGTAATTAATCTGTGTACATCACTTCCTTGAGTCTGTCTTCATGCCTCAGTGGTATTATTAGTGGGACTGTCCCATTGGGGTGTAATGTAGAATAAGAATGCTAATGTTTTGCTTGTGGCGGGTCTCACTTATTCACCTACAGAACACTAGATACCCATGAAAAAGGTCAAATGTACAGAGATCTGGCATCCATTTCACAACTTGCAAGGCATAGTCTCAGGCATATGTAATATATATAACTCATTGCCAGAAAGCTAAAAGGAAATGATTGCATTTGAGTACAATGCAATCTACAACAATAGTTCAGTGTGTGCATGAAATTAAAAACTGCTGGTAACACATGTAGAATAAATAAGTCGACAGTATTTATTTTTACTGTAGCTTTCTATAGAGATAAGATCCTGATTCTTATAATATTTAATTAGCTTCATTAAGAAAAACAGTAAATATTAATTTTACCCACTGTTACAGAATATTGAATTTTCCAGAGCTGGGCATGCAATATATTGTTATTCCAGTGTGTGAATGTGTCAGAATTAAAGTACAGAAATGTTATGCTGACAACATACTAACACACTTCACCTTTTAGCTGAGCTGGTTCCTTCTCTCCTTGATGCCCTATCCCAGTTTTCAAGCATTGCTCACTTGACCTATTGTGTGTAGTGAGTACTTTCATCTGACACTTTCAAAAAACCATAACAAAACACTTAACCAAGAGTACTCAGTTTTATGAAATCACATTTCTTACCTACTCAATACCTGAGCAGTATTACAACATAATATGATTTAATTTTGGTACATTTTTAGTGTGATGTTTAGCCCATGTAATGACATTACATCAGAGAGTAATAGTGTACTGTAAAGGTACACAAAAGGAAATACATAGCCTTAATGCAGTAATGAGAGTGCATCCAGTGAAGAGACATAGAGAGGTGAAATAGCTAATGTGGAACTGATAAAAAAATATTTTTGAAATGAGGGTCTGGAAAAGAATTGTTATTTGAATGGACAGAAAGATATGTTTGGTTTATTTGTGTGGGTTTGGTGTTTTGTTTGGGTTTTTTTTGGGGGGGGTGGTCGTTGGTTGTTTGGTTTTAATTTTACTTTTTATTTTCTTGGAGGTGCTATGAAGAAGAATTTTTGAGCTCAGATAGAAAATGTGTCTGGGTATGACAGGCTGAGTGATAAGCAGTATTACTTTGTTACGCCAGTTTTAAGAACTGAGGTATTAGAGAATCTTAAGAATGAAGCCAAGCGCAGGGGGATAAAAGACTGAGTCTCCTTCTAGTGTCATGGAGTTGGCGATTATGGCAGGTTGCTCTCCAAATGGTGAAATTTGTTGTGGTGGTGGTTGGAGTAGACTTGAGTCATCAGCGTAGAGGTGATGACTAGCTTTGAGTTTCTGTGAGGAGAAGCACAGAGAGTGAATGTATAAAGAGAAGACCTAAAGAATAAGACCTGTGGGGTCCTATGGACAGAGTAGAGGTGGACAATGAGAAGTTTCCAACTCAGATTACACTGTGGAGACACTTAAGAGAAATGAGTCTAGCTGGAGTCACAGAAACTCTGCGTGGGTAAGATGGCAAGGAAGTACTTAAAACTTATTTGTGTCCAAGGCAGCCAAAAGATCAGAGACAGTGAATATGGATTAGCTTCAGAGGTTTGCCAAAAGAGAAGTTACTGAGCCTTTAATGAGAGCAGTTTCAGTTGAACATGGGGCAGAAGCCAGACCGGAGTGATGCCTACAATGAAACTGAGGGAAAGGGTCTCTTGGTGAGAATGGCAAAGACTGCATCAGGAGCACAGGCAGCCAACAGAATCACTTGGAAATCTTCAATAGTCAGCTGGACAGGGGTCTGAGCAGCCTGATCTGACTGTGAAGTTAGCCCTGTACTCAGCAGGTTGTGCTGGAGACCTCCAGAGATCCCTTCTAGCCTGTATCACTCAACAGTACATCATATTAAGTGCCTGACCTTGAGGGGGGGCAGCGGTTGGAGCAACAACCACAGTGTTTTTATGGTGTTTTGTTAGATGAGAAAGACTACAGTTGTGAGACTTCTGCAGGTTAGGTCCCATTTGTTATGCTGGGTGAATGCTGATTCTTCAGATGGGTATAATAATAACTTTTATCTTAATACTGAAAATGTGCTTTATTTGATGTTTTAAGAAGAAATGTCTGATACAGTGGTATAGAGCTTGGCTGGCTGGCTTAGGTTTTTCCACTTGCTTAGAGCATAAGGAGTAAGTTTCCTTTTAGGAAATGTTAGGATTTTCTTATATGTAAACAATTGTGTTTTTTTCTTTGGACTATGTTCTCTATCTGACCTTTGTGAGTGTGAATTCAGAGCTAAAGCAAAACCTTACGGTGGCTTTTCTCCCTGTAGAAAAACACTCTTCATCTTAGTAGGTTTAAATTAAACTAATTTAAACTTTAAACTAAAGATCCTATTAATTGCTGCTATACCTGCAAAATTTTGTGCTAATATTTGAATTCCTGTGAGCAATATTTATCATAACTGCCTTTAAAAATCTATTACATTCATTGTGAGCAAACCACTATTTTTTCCTGTCCTGCTGAACAACATTCACTTATTTAATGGGTAAATGTTCATAATAAAGCTTTACCCTTTGTTGTTTTGAGAGCCTATACAGTATACAGGAAGTTTGAAGATGGGACACATCTATTATACATTGGGAGATTTCTTCCTTTCCTCCAATTTAACCCTTGTACCCCAAGGTATCTGTGACTGGTTTCTTCCACTCATACCTTCATTTCCTTTCAGTATTCAGAAGAAGGGGAATAACTGTGTTTATGTAATATTTAAAACTTCTTGAGATTTGCAGAGGAAAAGGGCTTAGTGATAATCATTTTACTATTTTACTCTTTCATTTCTTTTTTTTTGTGTGGGGTGGAGATTAACATATAAACATATAAATACTTGGATGCATATGGCATGTGTTTTCAAACTAGGAACATCCATATCTGGAAAACCTTCTAGTTTCATATTTTAGATTTGTAAAGTATTTTCTAAAATAGCAGCTTTTATTATTTAATTGTACTGCAAAAATATGGAATGTGGATAAATATATTTGGACAAGTAGGTACATCCTCAGGGAAGATACACTGGAATCTGCATTTGAATCTAAAGTATTCTTCCTAGTCGTTAATCTTGCCCTCCATCCCCCAACCCCATGAAATGCAAGAGCTTCAAAACAAGCTCAATGGTTTTCATGCTGGGGTTCTTCAGGTGCACCTTGTAGTCTCTGTATCTAGCTTCTGGAGTTTTTTAATGTTCCTGTGAGTTTGAGTGCTGCTATTTCTTTAGGCTGCAGCAATACAATAAAATTTTCCCTTCTAGTCTCTAGCAGACTCGATGTAGTACACTACCATACACACGTAGTTTGTCTTTGTGTTCCTGTCTGATCTGCCCACATACAGAGGACAATTCCTGCTGAAGTGCAGGAAAAACCTATCCGGTTGTTGCCCATTGGCCTCCTTTTCTCCACAAAACTGTTCCTTTTCTGATAGGGGTTTGTCAGTGGCTCCATGCTTTAAAGGTACATATGACTGAAGATGAATAAATATAATGATATTTATATAAGTAGTGTGATTTTTATCATTCTTTTACTGGTAAATGTCTGTTGCTAAGTGTTGAGACTCTCTTCAGTTTGGAAGACTCATCTTTCTCGCTTAACAGAGAGACTTAAGAAAGATTATGGAGGATTAGTTTTGGCTGGCAACAAGAAAAATGCTTAAAATGCCTAAAGGGTTAACACCAAATGCTAATCGAGTTCTAGAAAGCCATCACTAGTCCTGTCATAAGCTCAAACTCTCAAATCTGACAATGTAAAATTGCTGAGGCTGAACTTAGTCTTCTTGCCTTGCTGTGAACTCAAAGGGGTTCTCGAACGATTAAGGTGAAGGGTTTTTACTGAGTCAGTGAAGACTGCTAATATTTTGCACTCTATACTTTTTAACTAGTATTTTTCAACTCTTTTAATGAGAAATGTCATGTATGGAAGGAGTAAGGCAGCAGAAAGGCCCTAGAGATGGAGGCTTGCCTAGCTTTTGTCAAAACATGATCTGATAAATTAGTTCATCACTAAAATTTTCATTTAAGAATTCTTCAGTTCTATACTTCCTGAGCTCATACATAAGAAAGATGAAATGCTTTCCCTCCTCCTTATTTGAAAATATATTCAGAGTCATACTGAAGAGTTGAATCTGACTGATAGTTTATTTTTTTCGTGTTGTTAAGAGCAGTTTTTAGTGCTTCAGCATGACTGTCCCATAACATCTACATTTTTTTCATTTTGATCACATAACCACATATTATTAATTTACCTTGTTTGGCTTGCATGCATTCTATACTCTTCAAGGATATCTTTAGCATATACTGTGTAACCTTGCTCTTTGATAAAAGCAAGACGCTATTTTGACTAATTGAATGGAAGTTCAGGATTTTACTTTGAATCTGAACTACTGTTAGGAATGTTATACACACTTAGAAGAGAATATTGCTTCTGACTGAAAAATGAAGTTCATTGATGAATATTTAATGCTTTTCTGAATTATTTTAATTGAATAGGGTGGAAACAAAAATTCATTTGTCATTACTTTATATATGCAGCATTTCATAGAGTTCTATTTGTTCTTCATCAAAATGCAAAATTCACATCCTGAGAAGATTTAAATTGGACTAAGGTTTTCAAAGTGGAGGAAAAGGTCACCTTGATGCATATTGGTGTTTGTTCTGAATGTCAGGTCAAGCAGGCTAATGTAGAAAGAGATGTGCCTTAACTTGCTGAGCAGTTTTTTTTGCTTGTGGGGTTTCTTGTTTGTTTTTTATTTGGGTTTTTTTGGTGGGTTGGTTTGGTTTTTGTTTTTTTGTTTTGTTTTATTATGGCAGGCAATTGTGTGGAGATCTTGATGGCGACATTACTTGGCAAACATTTTGGAATCAGCTCAACATGTGACATCACACCCCCTTAAGGTTTTCCACATAAAATACATCCTCCAAAGAAAATACAAAAATTGAGACTTAATCTGAAATCTATTATTACATCCCCTAAGGTCTTATTAGGCACCTCAGTATTCTCCCCCCACCGCCCTGCATTTTTCAGGCAGATAGACTAAACGTTGCAGATAATAGTGGTAAATGTTTTATAGTCTTCTTGGGGGGAATATGGAGGAGGGGCAGGGAAGAGAGTTTTAATCCCATGTCTACCCTGTTTTCACAAGAAAAAAATACAAAGACTCTGATGCTTAGTCTTTCCTTCTGTGCAGCTTTTCATGCTGTGTGAGCACATGTGTCTGATGTAACATTTTGCCACTTTTAGCAACTGTAGTTATTCAGCTCTGTCTCTAAGAGATGAGTGTCTCATAGTTTTCTGTGTCTTCTGGAGGGACTTTGTATGTGCCTTTCTGTGTGTGCCTGTGCTTGCCTGCATATGTATACATTTCTCTGAGAAGCAAAGGGTTTTTTTTTTTTGCCCAGCTGCTTTAATTGCAATCCATAAATATGGCTGTGTACTTGGTGGGAAGCATATGTGCTATCTTTGATAGACCTGCAGGAGAGAGGTGTAGTGCGAAGGGTGAACACTGCCAAAATACATGGAACATGATGTTACACAGGCGAAGCAGAGGAAGAATTATCTGTGCGTAATGTGAGTTTAGAATAGGCTTGACGTTCTCACACCCAAACATTTCCATCTGGAAGCTGTTCCTCAGCAAAAGGAAACAGAGACAATATTCTCCTATCTTCTGGAGTAGCTATCCAGGGAATAGGAAATGTTCTTCGATAACTTTTTTTTTTTTTTTATTAGGATGTGTCCGGTTTTACTGCAGATTGAGAGAAGCCACAGTTTAAAGTAGATTTTTTTTAAAGACAGTAAATGACACTAAACTCTTCTTAATCCTTCTGAGAATTGGTAGTGAAACCCTCACACTGTGCTTAAACAAACTGTGGTGCTTTTAGATTACACTTAAAAATAAAGTTGGATTTATGGTTTTTATGCCAATACTGATCTGAGAACTTTATGGCATTCTTACTTCCAAAGCTTTCTGTAAATTATCCTCTGCCTTTGCTTCCTCTCTCTGTATTTCTACGGCCTGTCCAAACACCTTCTACTTTTTCTCATGTCTTTTTCTTCTGCCATCAAAGGCTACGTGCCTGATTTCTTATTCTATTACTTACATACTATAGTGTATACTGAGCACCTTAAACATGCTGAAAAATCCACCTGCTTCATGTTGGTTGTAACTTCACACAGTTGCATATCTCCCTGTATTCTCAGTAGTGTAACATACCTGTCATCCTGCCACAGTGCAGATGAATCTACTAACGGTTTGACTTACCTCGCTTGCTGATGGAGATGTAGACACTACTGTTATCTAGGAGTGATTAGTCATGTTTTCACAACTGAACTCTCAAAATACAACTCTGCAAATATTTCTGATTTTTAGTGGATGCAGAATAAGAAGGCGGACGGATCCTTAGACATAATGTTAAATTGTAGGTATTTCTTAGTACTATGGCAAGAGATAACCTTACCTTTCACGTTCTTGTTCCAGTAAGTTTGTAAACTCATCACTTTTTTCCATGTATTTGCTGTGCTTCCTCTTCTCTTCTTCTAGTTCATACAGTGTCTGTCTGTGTGATTTTTCTACCATTAGAAGTTGCTCCAGCATTCGTCTGTGAGTTTCTTTCTGTTTCGCTACAACTTTATCAAGCTACAAAAAAAGCAAAAACTCGTGAAGTCTTTTTAAACTCCTACATGCTCAGGCTTTCATTGATGAAAGAATTTGAGGCTTAATAATATAAAATGCCAAAATGCCTATATCTATATCTATACCTATGTCTATATCTATCTATCTGTCTGTCTATCTATAGATATATATAAAATAGCCTAATGGCCAGGTCCTTTGGTATCTGTTTGGAAAGCATTATTTAGTTTTGTCAGTCTAATTCTGACAAATTAAAAAAATAAGTTAAGGTGCTCTTTTGCAGCACAGTCGGTCACCTTCTGTTCCTCTTCCCACCATGACTGATCCTCAACAGCTACTAATTAACAGTTACTGTTCCTAGGGCTGTGCTTTTTTCTCATTGATCATTGTGGTAGAGAAACAGATGTCTTGGCAGAAGAAGCCTTTGCTTCATACAGAAGTAGACTGACTTTTGGTTGAATAGAAATAGCTGCCTCATATGTAGCTGCATAGGAAATGAGAGCATTGGGCTGTCTTTGTAAGGTAGACAGGTAGATCAAAAAGCAGTTCTCTTCTGGTTTCACAGTAAATGCGTGATAGAGCCAAGAGTGGAAAACAGTCCTGTCTCCTGTGCTTACTTTGAGCATGGCTCTGAGTTTCTGGAATAAGTAAGTGCTAAATTTTGAAATGGTAGGAAGTATTTTTATTTAACGGTGGTGTTTCCTGTTTTGTTCCTCAAACTTCACATATTGTAAAGGGGTTTGCCTTGCAGGTGGCACCTTTATAACACACTCCGAACATCAAATTCCCTCCCCTTCCCCAAGGATTTCTTCTTAGCTTCTAAATATTATTATGTAGTGATATTTTACTTTAAATAATCTATTATAGGTTTTGGTAATAATATTTAGTTTCTTCTAAACCACAGAGGTATTGGCATAACTGTTCACTGGAGTTATGCTGTTAAACAAAATGATTTCCACAAACTGAGAGAAAATTATCATTCTGAGGATTCTCTTATAACTTTGAATTCAGTAAGTGATGGAGTTATACAAGTGTGTGCGTATGAAACCAGAAGGGGTTTTCCTCCTTAGGCTTTAATGATCTAGCTGAAGTTTGAGGAATGCTCACTGGAGGCCATCTAAAGACCTGGGAAGAATCTGCATTGGTGAGAATCTTTGTTCCCTGCTTGTTCCCCTTCCCCTGTGGAGGCTGCCTCCCTCATCAGGTCAACACAGGAATCCTCGTATCCTTTTTGGAAAAGAGAAATATTGAGCTCAAAGCCCAGTGTCTCCTTTTAACCACAGTCTATTCTAGTAGGTCAAGCTGCTTTGCAGTGCTTCACTCTATTAATAGGAAAGAATTCACAAATGGGCAGTGTGGGAAGCAAGGCTGGTTCTGGTTCTCCAATGTTTCCCCTACAAGGAATTTCATGTGCCACAAGAAACACTGGGGCTTCAGATTCTTAGGGCCACTGCTTATTTTGGACAATTTAATACCAAGGAGTATGATTAATTATCTTTTCTTCATGTTTATTCACAGTTTGGCCGATAGAAGCAATGATAAGAGGAGCTGGAATGCTGAATTTGAGTTTCTTGAATGAGTGAAAATATCCTCCATTTCTGCATGGGTTTCCAAGTCTCCTCCTGCTTACCTCAGCTTCTTTTTAGCTTTATATATTCTCTTATGTTTCTCCTAAATCATTGTTAATTTTTTTGGTGACACTGCTGTGAATAAGGAAAAAGGAACTATTGACAAGACTTTGAAGATGGTTTGAGTCCAGAATATTCCAACAGAAATGTGGACCGTTTTGAAAGTTGCCCTTTCTTTCTGCTATGACTTTAGAGAGTGTCTTTTCTGTTCCAACATAGCTGAGCTCATTTCATGAATGATCAAAAAATGCAAAGAAACCTATGACTATCCTTTTTGGCTGTTTTGTGGTGCTCTTACAGCAGGTTGTTAAGGGGTTTTTTTTCATCTTGTTCACTCATAATTTGCACGCTTTTATACCAGCAAGATTGATGCTTTCCAGAATCGTGATCATGAAGTAGGACCTCTCTTGGGAAAACATTTCTTACCTAAACCCTTGCATATGCAAGCTTTCTTAGTAAGCAAGTGCTGCCGTATACAGTAATATCTTGGCTGTGTTTTCTGTGTCTTACAGAGGTTGAAAACTGAATTGCCTTAAAAGGTCAGGTTGAAGAAAACTGGCCATTTTGAATTTCTCCACACTCTCCCTTCTTCCACCAGAAGAGGAAATTCCAAAATTTAAAATCTTGTGTTCAGCTAACTAGCTTACCAGAATGATAGAATTTTCAGTGTGCTTTGTCAACCTTTCTCCCCCTCCAAGATTTTTGAGGTTTTTTTGGAACAGCTATTGCACAGATGCATGAAGCACCATCGCTTGAGTTTCTGATCGTCACCTTTTTAAAAGTCGTGCTGTCAGGTGAATATATGCTGCTCTCAGAAGGCAACCTGCCTCCTGTTTTTTTGATAAAGTTCTGGTGCGGTGCTGTTTGCAACTGTGGACCTGTCTTCTTTAAACTGGTATGAAATGGGCATCAGCCTTGCATGATAGTGTTTGCTGGTCTCAGCCCTCAGTGCGACGTCAGATGAGGAAGATTGCAAAGGTGTGAACTTTTGATTTCTTTTGGCAGGCCGTCTACATGGATGGGGTTAAGAAAGTAAAGTGACACATTTGTATGGATTGGACCACTGCTTCAAAAGTATATGTGAGAACCTAAGGGGATGTGTAAATCGCTATTGTAAGAAAACACTGACATTTCTGGCTACAAGGTGATCATAAATCAAATGACTCCTGTTTCCAAACATATAAATGCCTGATGGAGATGAGGGTTAGTCATCAACATAAACAACGTTAACCAAATAGAAAATAGTCCTGCTTCTGCACTGTTGGGTGTGAAGGGTGTGGGACCTGCCAGCAGTGTTTTATGGGTTCAGTATATTTTGTTTGCTCTAGAGTATTTGTTGAATGCCTATGAGAAGTTAATTCAAGTGGTAATCCAAGCAGCAAGTATGCAAGATGAAAGGTAGTAACTGCAGGTTTTTGTTTTGCAGTTCTGAGTGGGCAATGCCAGTGCCTTTTACTTCACAGTTGTGCTTTTGTCAGTTGAGATTAGCAGTTGGGATTACAAAGTGGTATTTGGAATGGGAGAGGTGTGCATTCAAGGCAGGGAGGGGGAATGAGGAATTTGAAAGTGGGTAAAAGAACAGTAGTGTCCTGGGGAGACCTGCTTACATGAAAGAGGAAGAGAGACAAGTAAATAAGCTGCTGCCTCAAAGTGCTTTTCATGTTGCAGTTTTCTCCTGTTGCTCAGATTTAGAAGATGCGTTTAGGTTTTCTTTTCAAGAATGCTGTCAAATCAGTTCTACCATGAGCATTCGAAGCTGGCATGTGGCTGTTGTGGCTGGGAACAAGGTGGAGAGCGAGAGCTTGGTATTCCACTCAGGAGGGAGGGGAAGAGGTGCTGGGCCTGTCTCCTGGTACAGGTGGGTGATAGAGAAGAGAATTGGAGAGGCAGCAGATCCTACATCACAATTAATGCAGACACTTGAGATCTGCATGTAAGCTGCGTAATGGGTATGGACATTTGGCCTTGTGACGCTTGTGTGTGTTATTGTGCAGCATGCCTCTCCCTCCCTGCAGGACCAAGCAGAACAGAATCTGGTTAGGGGTTGCTGCGCTTCTGTGTGTTTTGTTTGGAAGCTCTGCTGTGCCCCTCTGCAAGATAAGGGCACTTCCCTGGGGAGCAGATTTGACTCTTGCATTTTCCCTGTGAGATCTTGTGGCCGACTCCCACGTATCCAGCAGAGAAGAGACAGAAGTTGTGTGAACCCCTGTTAGTGTGAGATCTTCTCACAGGGGCGGTCTCCAGCAGCCCCTAGTTCCTCGCATTACTCTGTCCAAATGCTAAATCTGCACATGGAGAAATATCCATTTGTATGTACGCACACACGTTTACTCAGCATATATAGTTCTTGGCTACAAACTGCAGAGGATTAATAAGCAGCAGTATAAATGTCTTCTGTTGAAAATTAAAGTGATAAAATCTTAATTAAGTGATTTGTTGTTTTGTTCTTGCTAACCATATGGGCTTTTTGCTAGAATTAATACTTGAACATACTGTACAATACAATGGAAAATAAGAGGCATGGTCTTACGTAACTGTGAATAGTTCAGCAAGCTAAAAATTCACAGGAATTTAATCATTTAAATATATTTTGCCACCAGTTCATGTCTGAAGTCAAACTAGGATGGCGTGTCTCATATCCATTACGTTGGAACCAAACTTTTCGTCTTTCTCTTTTTACACTGTTTTGTGTTTGGCACTGTGTCAGAATAAAATCCAGGCTAGTTACATTTCTTTATCCAAAGTTCAGTGAAATATTATTCCTGTTAATAATATCCTCATGCTCACTGTTTATAAGTGCATAATCTTGAGTTTAGGATTATTGGAGACTATGGGAGCAGTTCCTCCCTTGTCTTTTTCAACCCTAGCTGAGCCAGATTTCCATGCGGCTATGTTGGTCTGCTTTTCCTGGATGCCACGTTGTCAACCTTATTGTTTAAGTCTCTTCCTATGACTAACTTACTGGTGCCCTACAGCTGTGGTCGCTGCAAAGTTGTGACCAACCCTTGTAAGACATGGTGAGGATGCAGTCAGATATATTTTGTGAGAAGGCTGATGAGGATGCATCTTTCCCTGAGCTGATTGACACTGGGGTTTTAAAAATGGATTCAATTTTGAAGTATCCTTGATGGATGCAGAATATAGGCTTTCCTCTAGTTTCACTGCTTTTGGAGTTCTCAAAGTGGTAGGAGGTATTGTTTGTCACATTTCAAACAGTGAGGGACCAGATTTTTTCTTTGTGTTATTGGAAGCTGGGGAGAGTTAGAAACCAGAACTGGCTTTCTAATTTCATGGTGGTTTGAAACACGAGAAAAAGACACCATAAATTATGCAGTATCTTCCTCTTTATCTCTCTTTTCCTGCATCACCTTCTCTGATGGCTTTTTGATTCTTTTTAAAAATCTGTTTATTTTTGAATCCGGGAAAATGGTTCTTACGCTATTATTCTGTATTTAGTAGAATGTTGAATACCGTTCGTTTTCTATTCGAGAGAAGTGGCAATTGATCTGAAGCCAGATTTTTTTCATGAATAACTGACTTGATTTAAATTTATAAACGATGAAAAGATGGAAAACCTTTTCAGGCCTTTGTGTCAGACAGAAGCAAAACCAAAATAAAAGTCTATTTTCTTTTCTTTTAAGCCCCTTTAAACATAAAACAATTTATTGTATCCTCAAGTGTGAGAAATAAGAGTAAGCTTATCTGGCATTTGTTAGGTTGCAGAAAGAAATAGCTGTAGAGCAATTTTGGCTGAAAACCCCCTCTGCTTTCAAAAAAAACCAACCAGCAAACCTCCTCATAGCCAAGGAAGACATGGTTTTGGTCTGTCACACGCCTCATAGGTTTTGCAAAGGAAGATGTGTTACTACTGTCTTCTATTTTGCTACACTTCTTCACCTATGAATCCTGTTCCTAGTGAGTAAAGCGGTTCAGTCACCAAATTTTCCCACTATGTTCTTAACCAAATTTGCCAAGAAACTTCATAAAATTTACGATAGATGAGTGAGTTGTGGGAGAACATTAAAAGACTAGTCATCTTAGAGATGCCTTCTGAAATTCACTGTATTTTTCAGTTGAGTTTTGGGAGGTCCTCCGTGTTCAGGTCTACAAGGCTAAATAGTCAAGGGTGAGACACACGTGCTCTAGAGGAACTGGATCAGCAGTGATTTTGTAGGCAGATGCGAAGGTACATTGTCATGGTGGCGAAGGGGGAATTTAAATGGTCGGTTCCCATACTTTGCGGCTGGTTCCATCTCTCCTTCGGTTTTTATAAATGTTTAAAAAATCCAAACAAAAACTAAATGGATCTCTGACTTAATTTAGGGGGATTTTGAAACTGAAATTGTGGAATGCCTGCCAATTACAGCATCCTTTGGTTTACCAAGATATACGAAGTGTCTGGGGGTCCTTCTAGCTTTTTAGTTGCTCTCAGGATGTTTACCTTTGCCTTTTGGAATTGCCAGATCCAGTGGTGTTAGAAATCCTTTCTCTGCCATTAAGTGTAAGAAGGAAAAAGCGTGTATAAACTTATGTAAAGTAACAGACTGAACTTATGTTTTCAAACTTTTTTGGACTTCTCTTCAAATCATTTCCATTTGTGCTCAAAGTTTCTGTGACATAATGCCACAATGTTCTAAAATAAATTAACCTCCACAGTTGAACTTTATCTGTTTCAGATTATAGTCAGAGATTTTAACCTCTGAGCCTCTGAAATGAGCGTTGACCTTTTGCCTGACATAATTTTCTCTGAAATGAACTCTGTATGCTTAGGTACTGTTCTGTTCAGAAAGCTTGGAAAACACTTGGTAGAAGAATTTTATTCATAATTTCTGCTTTTATTTTGATGATGATTATCTATACTGAGCAGTATATTAAAAATGTTGATCTAAATTCAAGAGGAGACACTTACTTTGGAAAAAACCCACATATTCTGCTATGAAGGGAATTTTTTATATCCAGTGATTTGCATTGCAGGGCAGAAAGTAAATTCAGATAACATTGTTCAGAAAGTAACTGCACTGCAGCAGCAGCCATAAACTAAAGGTTACTTAGGTATAATGGGAGAGTATTAGTTAGATCCCTGCCTGGATGAAGTTTCTGATGATGGCTCTTTGCAGTCACTACTCAGACCAAGCAGGTATACCTGTGACTCCCTCTGAATTAGTGGGAGCTGGGATATGTGAAGACAGCTGTGCTGTTACTGCTGAATGGGCGCTTACCGGCCATTGGTAAGGTGGCCTCAATGAGATGAATGGGGAGGCATCTGTTTGTATGGGTTGTGAATTTGGATAACAGAAAGGGGGAAAAAAAGAAGACAGTGTCAAAAGTAGAAGGCTGATTATCAGTGTCTGAGTTAGACAAAATCATGTCTGTCTATGTTTAAAGCCCACAGCATGCAGTATAAATGAGGATCGTTAGATACGTGTTTTTATTAGGGACCCCACTGGACCCTGGACTTTGTCCTGCTGTTACTTACACTTGTGTTAGATTCTAGATTTATAACTCATTTGCTTTCTTTCCCTGCAGTCAATGAGATATTTTCTGTTGAATTTGGTGGGAACTATGGTTAGATATCAATTATATGTTCATACCTCTCCCATAGGCCTTTCATAGACATCTTCTTGCCATTGCTCAGCCTTTGTTTGAATAGCATCTCGCTGTAGGGCCTCTAACACCTTCTTGGGAGTAACAAAGCCGTATCGTGCTTCAAGCAAAGCCAAGTCAATTTTTTCAGCCTTAAGTACTCCTATAACTTCATCTTGAGCCTGCAGAAACACAAAGTAAGGTTTTATTTTGTTAAACTGTATATGCGCGTTTACAGGTTACCTTTCCACTTTTGATTTTAAGAAAACTAAAAAACTTTTAAAAAGAATGCTGTGTATGTAAAGTGTCCCAAAATAGTCAGTAACATGAAGACAGTTAAAAAGCATGAGGGAAGTAAATGTCTTTGTATTTTGTTAGTTCTGCATAAACTCCAGCATCTTCAGAACCCTCATCAATGCTCAAGTACTTTGTTAGTGATTAGATTGTATTGCTGTTTCTGGACTCGTGTGTAGCATTCACAACACAAAATTTCAGGACAAAGTGTGACTTGTGGCATTAGAAGCTGATTTTAAATTGTTAGTGAAAGATGTTAGAATGGTTCTTGAAGCCTGGAGGTGCATATTCTTTATATTCTGGGTGCAAAGGTGGCTTCTGTAGTTTAAACCCACCTGGGGTCGTCTGCTTCTGTTTTTACACTGAGCTTGTTTGAGGGGTGAATGTAGTGAGGTGTGTGGTGCAGGGGATGTGACCCTTTGCAATATGCGTTCCAAAGCAATAATGGCAGTTCTTAAAAATCAGATTAATTTCCTTCAAAGCTGGCACTGGGGTCCTGTGTGCATGCATGTGTGAGACCATGCCTTATGTATTTATAGACATGTAGATGTGCACACAGATATGCACATGCCCTCAGGTAATAAGCAACCTTGCAGCATCAAGTTTTTTGGAAGTAACTGCTGTAAGGGTATTCTCAATTTGTGAGTGCATGCTAAAAAAAAAAAATTTTAAAGACAGTGATTACGAGAAGGTGGTGTTATCTGGTTTCAAAAAATCATGTAGTTTCAAAAAGTATAGACTAAAAATGTGCATTATACTTTTCCTTTTTTAATGTGACTGTATTTGTTTCCTTAATCTTATAAATATCTGATGACATCCTGTTACCAAAGAGTAGATATAATATGTTCTCAGGTATATTTTTAGTATGTTCTTCTATGTCTGTATTTCAGAAATTCTTGCACAAGCTGGTAGGTGCACATACATTCCTATAATACAGCATTGCTCTCTAAGTCCGTATTCCATGCTGGAGAAACATGTTGTATGTATCTGCAGTATTTGAAGTGATCTATAGATTCTCTTTGCTTTTTAAAAAAACAGAAGAAAACAAACCACCACGAACACTTCTTTGCTGTAAAGCTACTAGCTCCTAGATGTGAAGTTGGAGGGGACAGAATACCTGCTGCAAATATTGTGCTAGTTCTCTCGAAGTCCTACTTCTAGTGATAATGTTCTTTCATGAGAATATCTGATTATGTGAATGTTTCCACTTGGGGGAAAACTGGTTTAGGTCACCACCTCCCCTCGGGCTGTACCCATCTCTCTCTCTCTTTTTTTTTTCTTTTTTTTTTCTCTTCGCCCCCTTATCCTCTGGTGTGGTGGAGGTTGCCCCCTGCCTCTATTATGGTGACATAACTACATGAAATGTTTCAAACATCCATTGTCTGCAATGATCTCAGTTAAAAAAACAACATGCTAATCCTAGAAGGGTAGAATAGGAAGGGACAAAATTGGAAAGAAGGATGTATTAGGAGAGGGTAACACTTTAGTGTGACTGCTCTTGGCTGGAGCACTTCTATTCATGACAGTTTATCAAAAAATACAAAAAGATCTATTTCTAATCCTTATCATTGTGGAAAAAACCTACAAGAGTGATCTTTGCATCTTAGATGTTCTGGAATCAGGGAGTAATGGCATCTAACTTTGCAACTTAATTATGGTTGGATTGACCGCTGATCTTCAGAAGTTTGACTTGGCATTATGGGAGGTGGAAAATTAAGAATAAAAAATGACTTCTTAAATTTTTCATTCATAATGCTTCCTTTGGAATGTCGGACATGATTTAAAGTGTTCACGTCAGGCTTGTTTTCCAGTTTCTCATTTCACTCTGTTCCAGTTTTAAATCTCAATTGAAGTGTGTGTTTATATATTTATATTACACATATATACTTATATTACACAAGTGTAATGAAGTGTGTGTGTAATATAAATATATATATCCACACATCTCTTTTGAGAGGAAGAGAGAACTGTTTGGAGGGGCATGTGACACCTGAATTTTCATCTAAATTAAGAAAGGGCAAGTGAGCAGGAGAGAAGTGTTTTGCAAACGTGGAAATCATTCCGTTTGCATAATGAAATGTTCTGTAGAAGTTTGCCTTGGATCTACCCTCAGAGATACTTCTATCAAATATTCATATTGCATGTGTGCGTGTTCTGTTAAACATGTATGTATCATTATGTAAACATAAATGCATATGTTAAGAATGGAACTATCCAGGTCCTGTCTAGTTGATAAACTTGGAAACCATGTGATAAACCCATTTATGCCACTTTGGCCAGTTTGCTTTTCCCTCTGCCTGTGAGCAGTTTTAAGTGGCCTTCACTACTTCTGTGCAATCAGCCTGCCACAGAAATATTCTCCCTGCTCACTGGAAATCTGGTTCCCACTTCCTGAAATTACATTTGACCAGGTTAGGCATCATTTACCACTTGGCAGCTGGCTTGTTTTCCAAATAGAAAAACGCTCGCTTTTCAAACCCAGCATCTTGTGGGCTAAGTGGCATGCAACAGTTATGCTTCATATTATGGGAAGTAAAATGGCTATTTTGATTTTTCTAGCAAAAGATGTTAGAATACTGTTGAGTGAGTTACTTCTTGTGATTTGGCACATAATAATTCATAGGGAGTAATGCTCATAACTTCATAGGAGAGGGGAGATAAGAAATAATTAATTAACAGATCTTAAAGGTTCTCCATATAGGTTTTACAATGGCAAATGCTTTGTATTCAGTGTACTTAGAATGGGGCAGCAAAATAGGGAAGGTTTGTGAGTTCTCTGCTTTGAGAGTTACGTGATCCTTCACAGTGGACCATGAGTGTTTTTAGTGTGATACAGGTACATTGTGAGTAAATTTTATTTGCGTTTAGGTGTGGTGTAAAGATCACCTTTTCTGGCTGATAGCTATAATAAGGAAAATTAAGTAGGGTGTTTCCTTAACATGAAAGCACCATGTTTTTGCAGTAAATTGGCAGGGGGGGTGGGAGGCGTGTGTTTTAATCTGGGTATAAAATAAGATAACAAATCACCTGTAATTCACCCTCAAGGACACTAAGAAGAAATAGCAAGTCATCACGAGAGAGATCCTCTCTTTTCTTGAAGGAACTTCTTTGTTTTTTCTCTGGCTTAGGGCTTCTTAGGATGGTACTGGCTTGGGCTACATCGTCCTCCTCCTGCCGTCTTTGCACGTTTCCTCTCCCACTGTAACCAGCCTCTTCTTTATGGTGGTCTTTCGGCCTTTGCTGGCTCAGCTTTGGTCTGGTTGGGCTTTCTGTGTTGTTACTTCTGGAACGCATAGTTTGTATCTCCGAAGCTGAAGGAAGGTGGGGGGAAAAAAGTAATTGTTTTAACTAGCAGAGACTATAAAACTATTACCATAACTTATGGTGGGTATTATTCCCTCCAGACTGGTAGTTTTCCCTCCCACACAAGGCTGTTTGTCATTTGACAAAGGCTGACAACCTCGTGTAAGCCAACAGGACTGGGCTGTCATTCTTACTGGATGTCTGTAGTGAAGTGAGTCTTTACTGGTCTTATGCAGTTGTAAGAATTCCCTCCTCAGTTTTTGCAAAGGCAGCAACTTTAGCAGCAGTACTGTACGCATCACTGCAGACCACATTTCCCATTTGAGAGATAGTGCCTACCTTACCTTTTGGGTAGATACTTATTCTGATGAGGCAAATTTAGGCTTAGACAGTTTTTACTAGGAGAATCTTTCTGTTCCAATTTCATAATGTCCCAGCCCTTACTGTATAGCCGTGATTTGTTTTTCTTTGTCTTCCCAAGGGAGAGCACAAAATCGGTCCTCCACTACTACAAGTTATGCAGTTGCATTTCCTATGTTTGGCAAAACGTAGGGGTTAGCATATCCAGACTGCAAGGGGAGAGCCTCGTTGTAAACACTCCCTCCCCAACACCACCACCCCCAAAACCAAACTGTCTGCTGATTGTGGTGTCCCCACCTGGTAACCGTGTACTATGAAAAATTACTACTTCTTTAGTGCTGGACTCTAGCACTCTAGAGGTGTTACTACCTGGCCAAAGGGAGACCTGTCCTAACTAGGCCCCTTTGAAATGCCACTGTTAAGTAAACATACTGTAATGCCTTTGCAGATAAATGACTAACCCTGCATAAATATTGATTAACCTCAGGAGCTCTGTTTTGCTTATCACCACTCAGATTAAGGTATGAATGGATTATAGTCCACTTCTACAGGAAAACTGTGGTCATGGATCCATCTAGCAGAGTCAAGACTGATTGTGTGATTCAAAAGTGAAATTAAACATGTTCCAAATACAAATAAGGCACAATTTTTCATATTAAACTGCAAAGCTAATTGCTGAAAGGTCCAGAAAATTGTTACGGCCTGTGCTAGGTGGGAGATGATTACACTACTGCTGTTTGGCTTCACAATCTGCGGCTGATAAAGTTCTTTCAGAGCTCCCCCTTCCGCCAGGTTCTGACTCTAAACCCTAAACTCTGTGACTGCACTCCTTAACTGTGGTAATTTTCCACTGAACGCTACAAATACTTCCTTCTGCAAGAACAGAGAAGGTGGAAGAAGCCTTTGGTTTGTAATGGGCGATGGCTGAGACTGGAGAGAATCTATCAAAAACACTACAAGGAAAGCAAGTGACACTTTCTATAATGCTGAAGTCTCTTCTAGTCTAATTTAAAGCACTCGTAATAGCTTGTATTTCATAAGAAAAACTTGTTTCTCCAGGTGTCCAAAACCCAAGGTGTGTCAGGTTTGTGTGGCAGCCTGCACTGGAACCTGTTTTGTGAAGCTGTGTGTGCCTCAACAGTGTCGGGTTAGGATGGGAGCTTGTTACAGTGCATGTAGGAAACAGTTGTTCATAGCAGGTCGGCAGTGATGTTAGCTGATGATGATTAGTTTAAGTTGGTGCTCATCCTGTCCTTTCAGTTGAGTGTAGTTTCTCTTTGTTCACTGTTGTCTGCTTACTAGGCTTACTCACCTTTTGCATCTTGCTTACAGAGTATTACTACTTTGGAAAAAGACTTGATTTCCTTTGAGTGTAAAATGCTGAATGCCTGCTTCACTTTTACGTACAGTTAGTGGCTAGTGTTTATAAAATCAAATGCAGGAGTTGTGAGTTAAATCATGTAACCTGAATGCACTCTGAGCTTCTCCGTGAACTTTAATGCGGCAAGCACATGATGCTACAAAATGCATAAATAGTCCAAGAAGTCCTTGCATTTTACCCCTCATGTGCCAGCTGCAGCAGCAGTCTTGATTGGACATCAAGCTACTCTCAAACTGGTTGACAACAAGTGTCAATGTGGCATTCCCTGTAGGAAGAGGAACCAGTGCATAAGGAAGAAGTTCATACCTTTGCAAGCTTTTGGAGTTGGCTGCACCTGGAAGCAGGATCCTGAAAGGACAGTAGTGTCAGTGATCCTTCCAAGGAGGACGCCCTCCCCTGCATTTTCTCTTACGCTGTACACAAGCCGTTGGCTTCAAGGTTGTGTGCCACAGCGGTGGGCTGTGTGCTGCAGAGGGCTAGCTGTGTGACTCCCTTTTAAGCTTGTCATGCCTACTTCTTAATCAGGTAGATCAGCCCTTATTGCACTGGCAAAAGGCACTTGGTCCATGAGAAGGCCAGCTGGCCTGCCAAATAGGTTACCATTGTATGGAGATGGTGCCTTTTCAGCGTCCCAGAGTGATTTTTCTTCTTTTCTTGTTGAGCAGAGTTGTTACGTGGTCTTTACCTGCATTCTGTTCTGGCATTCCTGAATGCCAGTGCCTGCTATTGAATCTGCTAGTGCAAATATTTATCAGATTTAGCAATTAACACGAATGATTAGAGATTAAAGTGGCATACTAAATGTACACTTTAAGCACTTTTTTATTGGTACTTGAATGTAGCTGACAAGAGAGGCACAAACACTCTGGTATTAGTAGGCTGCCTTATTAACATATTATTTCTCTCTTGATTTATTTAAGCCTTCTTATTACCTGTACATTGACTGGCATTCTTATTATTTGTAGTGTTGTCTGTTTACATAAGGATGTTAGCGCTAATGTGGTCATCAAAGGATATAGGTATGAGTAACAGAGGGGCTATTCAAAGCTTCACATTATTGCAGACAGTGTAGCTGCCGGTGCAGCGAGCAAAGGGGGACCTCAGAAATGGATGAAAATAAACATCCCATCCTTGAAATAAACATCCCATCCCTACCTTGAAACTCCTCACCACCTTCAAATTGTCAGACCCCCTTGATGTGGCACCATATAAGGGACTAACCTCCAAAGTGCACCTGACATTTTGGACAGAATATCAGCTGCCGTGTCGTGCCCTTGCACCATGGCAGAAAGATGATCCATTCTAGTCCAGAGGATGCTGGTTTTCTGCAGTGTTATTAAGCCCTTCAATGGCCCTAGCGTAACATTCAAGATAGAAGCAGTATCATTTGAAATTTGCCAGCTGTGTCTTTTGGTATGTTGGGTTATTTTCTACTTTGAACAACTCTTTCCATGTTCTTGAAGGTTAACAAAGAGCGATATTTTTTTTTTTTTCCCCAAGGTAAAAATGTTAGTGGGCTCATAAAACTTGTGGATATCAGTTGTCTCAAGGCACTCAAAAAGTTGTCTGATCCCTCCTGAGCCCAGGCTCTGAAGATTAAACTAACGAGCAGAAAATTTGTCCTTTTGCGTATCTGTGTCTCAGCTGGTTTTCACTTTAAATTACATATTGATAGGGTCCATGTACAAGAAAGCTGTCTTGCAAAAAAGAGGTAAGGAAGACGTGAAGTGTTCCTTCTTGTAACAGGCATTGTAGTTCACAGAGTCTCTCATTTTCCTGGAGGACTGACTCTTGCATCTTGTGGGAAACTTCTGTATAGAAGCTACTTTAAGCTGTGTTTCTCTGTACCACCAAGAAGGACAATATAAGCTACATTAGAAAACAGTAAATGACAACTGCTAAGAAAGAAGAAAGCAGGTGAGAAGGTTTTGTTGGCCGTGTGTGCCTTGGGCTTGTGATCTTTCATCTGTTTTGGATCCATTACTATACAGCAGGGATTGTAGTTACACAAACAGAAGAAACAAGGATACTTGCAGCATTCTCATATGATGCTTTTCGTACCATCTAGGCAATATCTGCTTGGATCAAAAATAAAAGAAGATTGAAAAGGATCATCCAGATCATGAAGTCATGCCTCCTGAAATCAGACTACCATGCAGTGGGTACATACCAGAGATTAGTTTACTGTAAGTGTGCTAATTGAAGAGCACAAGGCCTGTGTTCTGCACTATTGTGCTTTCCTTCATGTTAGGAGGTGCCTGTTTTACTGAAGATTTTGCTGTGGTATCTTGTTTGAAGTCACAAGGTGGTGGTTCCCAGGCTCATCAGATTAAGTGCAGTGGTAAACTGGTTCCAGATTCAAAATGGAGTAAGGGTAGATTACATTGAAACAGTCCGGTAAATCAAATTATCACAAGTAACATACTCAGCAAAGTTTGATTCTATTCTCAGTGTTTGTGTTCTTGCTCTTTTTATAGTTTGTTTCCTGTTCCGTTTTTTAAAGAGCTTGCTCATCTCTGAACACGTATGCTGTCCTTCTGCATATAAAGGAGAAATTTTCCTCTCCTTGGTGATGAGCAAGTAATCTGAGGGATCAAAATATACTTTCCTGAAGAGCCAGATGAATAAATGACCAAATGTTTCTATGATGTTAACTTGGTCTCCACCCTCTCAATCATTTTCTGAAGGAGATGAAACTGCATTTGTCTCTTTGGCAGCAGTGAACAAGCAGGTGGTTCAGAAATCCCCGCACTTTTGTGGGAGAGACTAAAATCTCCTTCAGAGATGACTTCACCACAGACACCATAGGGTTTTAAGAGACATCCATTTTTTTCCATCTATTTTTCCCTTTAGTGTTTTGTCTTTAGTTAGTGATTGACTTATGAGCTAACAAAATCCCTCACAGGACCAAATCTTGCCTTAATCCCATGGTAAGGATCCTGAATAGTTGAGAACTTGCCGTTTCTTCCAAAAAATCCGTGACTAAGCAAGGAATTACGTCTTTCTGGTTTTTAACATCCCTTAAAGAGATATGGCAATGCTTTTGATTTGCTGAAATTGATAGGACTCCTACCAACAGACTGACTTTTAAAAGGAATTGAGATGCAGTTGCTCAGCATGCCAATGTAATGGAATAGTGCAAAGCACATGATGACTTTTGGAGAGAGATCTGCAACCCTCTGCCCATCACTACAAATGTAGTTTGGGGCAAGAAAAAAGGTGGTCTTACCTTAATTACTACAGGACATGTCTTCCTTTCCTGTGTAGCAAAAGCTACTTTGAAGCAGCGTGTTCAGCTCAGTGCCACACTTACGTGCCTAAGGAGAAATTAATCTCCTGTCCCTGTTCTTCTGCCTTCTTGTCAGGCTGTGTGCCAGGTAGTGTCCGGGCATGGGAAGGGGCTAGGCCACATCACGTCCTCCACCAGAGAAAGCAGCAGGTTTGTCTCGTTCTCCTTCCAAGTCCTGGTGTAGCCTGTGGGCCAGCAATTGAGATATGCTGAATCATGGGAGAAAGATGAAAAAGCCTTCTTATTAATTGGAATCCTAGGATCTGGCCATTTCACAGCATCACTGAGCCTTTTCTGGAACTGGTGCCTTCTGACAGAATGTGTTTAGGACTTTCATCCTTCCCCTGAGTGGGAATACATTGCTTTGTGGTAGATTTTCACCACTTCCAAAGCTACAGCCCTTCATTTTGGGTAGGCTGCTTTAGTGTTTTCCTGAAAACCATTTGCAGTGGCTTCTATCCAGAGGGATGTTCTGTTGTACCGTGGCTGACAGCCTCATTTGGGCTGTGCTCTTATTCACAGTAGACTCTTGTGCTGTTTTGGTGCCTGGGCAGTAAGTGGGAAGAGACTTCTTTCCTTTAATGGGTTCTTCACCCAGGGACTCTGGGATAAGTGTTTCCACCCTGGCATGGAAACGGCAAGATTAAGCTGTTTATCTGGGAAAAGTGATGCAGGAGTACTTACCTGTGTAGCCTCATGCATCTGTTGGCATGCGGAGCTGCAGGGAGTGAAGCAGGAGAAAGAAAACAAATTAACAGTCTTCCCCCTGTCTTGGGATCTTGTCAAATTTTGGTCTTTGAAACCCTTGGGGATCCTGCAAGAACAGCAATTACTCAAATGGGAAGAAAATCTGGATTCAGCAGAGGATGTAAATACTCCCAGACAGGAAAACTGTATGGCTGAGAATTTGATGTCATTTTTGTGCCGGTTGTGGTTTATGCTCATCTGACCGCAAGTCAGATTTCTCATCCCGTGGATACAAGGAGCTCTTGTGAGACAGTAAGATGCCTTTTGGACTGTGTTAGAGAGTTGTCATGTTACTCTGCTGACAGTAAAGGTACTGTGTGAAATTTCCACCATCTGTTGTCTCCTCCTCCCTCTTCCAATCCTGTAGTGTTTTTCACACATGCAGTGATCGTGGTTAGGTAAAATCTTCCCAAGTCCCTTTTGCATATGGGGTCTGTACAGGCTTACAGTTGTCTTTAGAAGGCTGTGTCTGTGTGGGAGGTTTTCACCAGGCCCTTTTGAAGAATGTATCTGTGTCAGTTGTCTGTCATTTCAGTACTGGTGTGTGAACTTGTGATCTGGTCTTCACTCTTGTAATGTCGTGATCTGGTCTTCACTCTTGTAATGTCTCTAACTACATATATATATATACACACCATGGGATTTTTGTGCCTGGAAATAGAGAAAAGAGCCTGTACCATGTGGCCAGTTGCTGGTTTGGTGGCCCTGAGTTCAAGTTGGGCCCTTCCTGCAGATTAACCGATCTCAGCCCGTCTCCTATTGAGGTTCAGGTGGTGTTTGCCCACATATTTGAGTTCATACTGTGGCAGTTTAAAGCACACCCGTTCACAGTGCTCTGCACAAAAGCGTAAGCTGCTCGCTTGGAACATACTTGAAACTTTCATACTAGGAAAATATGGTTAGGAATGTATACTCCTATTCAGAGATGTCAAACCTTGTTCTAAGCAGGGTCCTTCAGATGGTCCATACAACCAAGTGGTCTGGGTATGAGACCTCTTCGTGGTGATCCGTGAGAAAATCAAGAGTTTGGGCTCCCTGCTGTATTGCATAACATTTCTGTGGCAAAACTGGTACCTCTTTTGCAATGAAGACCTGGATTTCATAGAGGTTTCAGTTCAGAAATCAGTACTTTGAGAGTTTTCTGACATGGGCTGATTTTCCCTTGACTCTGGTCATACCTTGGAACAACTTCTGACCATACCTAACACTCAAAGGCACTCACATCACTCTTTCCTCCTGCTAAACCCTTCTTCTCTCTCCTCCACAGGATTTTGGGTCTCCTAGTTTGTGGTCCAGCATTTTGCTAAGTTGATGATAGGTTTAGAAAAATTACAGTACATTATATGTCTACAATTTAGGTAGCAAATGGGTTAGACACAGTAGATTTGTTTAAGGTGATTTGTTTTCTCAGTGATGCCAGAAGGCTCCAATGTGCAGCTAAGGTTTTAGTTTCAGTGGGAGAATGACTCTGAAGTTGTATGTACACTGTAGCTTCGATGTGCTGCTGCAGGGCAACAGCACTAGTATAATCCCATGTTTTCATGGGTTCAAAAGGTTAAGGAGGAATCAAAATTAAAATAGCTAGAATTTCTTTAACATTCTACTTCTGGGAATTGAGAGTTGTGGGGAATTTGACACAATATCACCAAATTGCTTCTGGGAGATTAATATGGGAATCTTTTTCTCTATCTGCTTCCTTGGGTTTAGGGTTGGGTTTTTTTTTCTTTTTAAGTAAAATATTTCATACTTGTTTTGTATTTAAACACTAAAAGTGGATTATTTATTAGTGCAAGAGGTATTTTTGGTGCATGTGAAAAAATGTTACTATAACATCAGGTAGATCTGAGTGTTTGAAAAGGTAAACTCTGCATTGCCATGTTATCTGTTTCTTTTTCTAAATAAAAAAAAAATGTGAATTTTGCAGTTGTTTGTATGACAGATTTTTATTGGTAAAGTACACGGAAATAAAACTCAGCTGCTCTAATTTCAATTATATGAATTTACTTTCCAGGTATAGAATTTTCTTTTTTTATGAGCATAAGAAACAGTTAATGTTTTTTAATACAGTGCTTATTGTTTAATACTTATTATTCAGCTGCTGTAATTTTGGATCCAGTGTATAATGACTCTGTAATTACAGCATTATCCAAAGCAAAAACGGGAAATAGTGCTACCTGAAAAGAAAATGTTCCTATCTTTGAAATTGGGTATCTAAACTCATCCTTTTTCCTGAATATCTTGAAATGAACTGGACTGTAGACACTTATGTAGCAGGATAATTCAGCTCCAATTTAGGGAAGTACTGTAGTGTATACAACCAAGTATATATTTTAAAAATTTATTTNNNNGGGGGGGGGGGGGGGTGAAGAAGATGTGTAGAGGCAAGTACTAATGGAGCTTGGTTTTCAGTAGATCTATGCCTATAGAAAGGCAAAGGCCTCACCTACTGCGGCTGAATTTGAATCCCACGTTTCAGTTTTTCCTCACTGTGGCTCTCTCTCAAGTCTTTCTGCAGACACCAGTTTCCTTTAAATCTGTAGAAATGTCAGTATCTTGCCCTGTCTCTCTGGCTTGTTTGAAATTGGCAGTGGTTCAGGCTGGGACCCTTAGACAAAGTGCACAGCCTCATTGCCACAAAGAAACAAGCTCAGGCTATCTTTAGGAAGAATACACTGGAAACTTTGCTTTGCCTTTTCCCAGAATCATCTATCAAGGGGGTATTCATGAAGCTGAAGGGTGGCATATTTGGACTTATGAAACAAACAGGTTTTTGCATGGTGTGTACCGTGTTTCAGTAAATCCAACAGGCAATAGCTGAAATAGGGTATGTGAGGACTTGAGAAGGGGCTAGCTATCTATTTGTAAAATAACAATATGCAAGAGTGAAAACAGAAAGAAAAAAACCCAAACTAAAAAGCTTTTAGGTTTTGGTTTTCAGGGTAGGCTAAAATTTTCTGTATTGTAAATCACACACCTTCTGTCTTCTGAAACGGGTGGGGTTTTTTTGGTTTTGGGTTTTTGTTTGTTGTTTTTTTTCTTCCAAATTTACTGAAGGGTTTTACTGGCTTTCCTTTTATGTTTTGCAGGTTATTGATCTGATCTGGTTTGTACATTCGTATCTCATTTCCGATTCTTTCACATGAGATCCATACACCTATCAGGTCAATACCTGTGTTTCTGGCTTTGGTTTCCCCCTTCCTACTAGAGACTTACTAAGTGAAATCTTTAGAGGTCCTCGTTAAGATTAGTATCTCCTTGGGGCAAATGCGGTGCAAATATACCTGAAGGTATAGTCTCAGCAGTGAAATTAATTTGTGCAAGTACATGACACTTTTGGCAGAGTTTAAAGTCCAGGGGAAGTTGCTCAGTGCACAAGGCTCTCCAAATGCTCCATGTGTTTGCTTTTTTCCCAGCGGCAGGTATGTGCCCTTCCTTCCCCAGGCTGAACATGCTTTTGATAAATGGGGAGCCTGCAAAAGCAGCTATTTCTGACTTCCTGACAATACAGGTTATTGCCCACGTTTTTTTTGCTATCCTCAGCAGACCTGATATAGCCAAAAAGCCATCATTGTGTGGTAATCTTACAAATATGTCAAGGTGAGGTTTGTGATATCAGGTTTAAAAAAAAAACAAAATCCCATTGTGGCTGTGTTCCCTCCTGCTTCCCAAAAGTTCCTGTCACCCCCAAAATGGGAACATTTAGTGTTCTATTTTAATTATCTAAGCAGAATTAAAATATTGTCAATTCAATATTTTTTTCTTCTGATATTTTTAGTAGCATAACAGATAACTTCATTTTAAAATTATTTTTCAAAGTAATAAGAAAAACACAAATATAATGAAGAGAAGTCTGTAAGAATGAAAGACAAAAGAAGTTCACACAGTCCGGTGCAATTTTTACATCTCTGACCTCAGTGATTAACTTTCTCTACACATATGCACTTGCATGTACAAACACAACTTCACTGGCCAGTGCGTCCTCTATAATACGGTCCTTCCTTTTTGATGGAAGGTGAATTGACTCTGGCAAAGAAGTTCTTGTGACGAGCCGTCTTCTTGTGTGCCCTTAAACACAGTGGTAATGTGGTGTAAGGTAATTTTGAAAAGCATCCTGTAATCACAACTTTCCAAACAGAATATAATTGAAGAAATACAAAGTTATGATATTATTAGTTATAATAGCTGTGGGCAAAAGACAAGCAAGAAACCAATGGTATTTCTTGTATTTCAGTGTGTGTGTGTGTGTGCCTATACACACACATATAACATTTTACAGAATGTGTGTCAATGTAATTCTCTTGTGCTTAGTGCATGTGAGAAATATAAAATAAGTGGTCTTTTATAAGCTTTCAGCAAAAAAGCAGTACTACACAGAGTTAAAGTACCTTGCTTTTGTTTTCAATTAAGAATGTATGGTTAGTAAGCAAGAATTATCTAGTATATGTTATTTAGTGTAAGTTAATTTGTTATCCCACAGTAATTGGTCTCGGTATCCAAGACCCAAACTTCTTAACCCTTGCAGCCATCTCCATTTCCCTTTCTTTTTTTTTTTTTTTAATCTGCTCGATGTTTGCATGGGGTGCCATACATCCATGAGTCATGAAATAGGTAGCAGAGACCACAGTGAGAACTACAGAATAAAAATGTACACCTTCAAAGTAAGTATATATTAATTTTCTTCAAGGGTATTTTTGACAAGCATAGCTTTGTTGAGACATTTCTTTGTGTGGGAGTGTTCGCCTCATCGTTGCTTTTCCCCACACATGAAAATAAACCACAGACTTTTAAATATCCTGAGAAAAGTTTCTTCAAAGAAAGATCAAAAGTCTTTACTAATGTCTGAGGAAGCTGCATGGCTGGCTCTCTTGTGAACTCATGTCTATGGAGAGCTGGCTAAGACAATCAAGATCATTATTCCATTGATTTGATCATTTGCAACCTACTCTGAGAGGAGATGCCTTGTTCGGAGAGGGAGGAGGTGGGGGAATCCACAGATGCCCCCTAATTTTACCAAGACAGACATGAATGGAATAACTTTTCAAAACTAACTCTCTTGTTTTTCCCGCTATATTGTGTGGGCTGTTCTGCTTCAAGCAATTGTCTGTGGTGGTGCATGTTCAAGAGTTCTGTATAAGAGGGAGTTGAGTGACATTACACAATTTTATCTGCTTTTGTGGCTGCTGAACTTACATGAAATGTCCAGATATGGCTTTCAGGGCTTCACACAAATTATATATCTGATATTTTTTGTTTGTTTGTTTGCTTGCTTGCTTTTGATTTGAGTTGTCCAAAAATCTCTTTTCATCTGTTTTTGCATCTGAGTAACACAGAACACATATTAGCCAAGCTTTGAAAGTTTGTGATCTTCTCCCTAATCTGGAATTCCCCACCTTTAGACAGCTTTCGGGGAAAATAGATTAATTTTTGTTCTTCCTGCGTCCTGAGTTTTCTTTCTTATGTTTTTCTTAATGTCTGTTCGCCTTCATGAACTTCATCTTTTATGCTTCAGACCAAATCTTTATGTGCTGTTTGATAGAAGTGGGTACCCTTAACTCATAGAAGCTGTTGAGAATAGCACTTGTCTTTTGAAGGATTTTACTGGGTTTGTCGTGCTGGAACCAAGCATTTGTGAACAACAATAGGTAGGACTTCAGGCTTGTGTCTAAACCTAGGATTTCTGAGTTGTTGGTATGGGATTTTTGTTTGTTTGTTTGGGGTTTTATTTGTTGTTTTAAACCAAGCTTCTTCATACCATTCCCATCAATGAGTATATTCTGCTGCTGTCTAGAAATTGGACAGTAATCTTTCATTGGTTTATCTGACCAGAAATTAAATCACTCAGGTTGCTTTTTTCCTGGATTTTAGGGTTTTCTTTTAGCTGTGGACTGGATTTTCCTTTTATATCCTAAAGTTGAGATCTTTATCACATTTCTGTGACTTGGTACTTTGTGTTCCTATAGTTGTGGAAATGCTGAGTTTTAATTTGTATTCTGTAATACAAAACCAGTGTGATTGCACGTTGTTATTCTCCTTGCTTTCTTTTTTCATTAATGACAATACCCAAGTATGTAAGAGCAGGCTGACATATTTTTTCAGACTGAGACAATCTTTAGTTGTGCAAGAAATCTGCTCTGGTATTTTCCTCTTCCAACTGCAACTACAAAACAGCAACATGCGGAAGGCAGTGGAAGATTCCTCACCTCCCTCCCCACGCCCACGTTCTCCGTATTTATCATCCAAGAGAAGAACTTGGATAAATTAGATAAATATCCTAAATCATTCTTTCACAGGAGTTTAATGGAAACAAATCTCCCTCAGATTTCTAGTCCTCTCACTGTAACCTTTCTGTGCAGATTAGACCTTCTTTCCTATGGAACAGAAGTTTCAAGTTTTGGGTTTTAGTGAAGGGGAGGGTTGCTGCCATCGGGGTGAATGGCATGAGTTCCCTTCTCGCCTCTGAGCCAGGAGTACTGACTGACTGGCAGTGCCCTGTATCCCCCTCGTCTAACCCCCAAAATGCTGCCTGTGGGCATGATTCATGGTGACAAGTTGCGTGATTTTGACAAGAGTGCTCTAGGGTCACAAGATGCTCCAAAGAAATTTTGAAAACTAATTTCTAGGCTTTGGTGGAAGTGGAATTCAGTGTTGCACTGGAGTGTTTTGAATCAAAATCTCTTTTTGCAACAGGAGTGTTGATGTCTGCTTTTTGTTGTTTTGGAGACTTTTTCTTTTGTTTTCTTTGGGTTTTATTATTCTTTTGTTTTGTTCTTATTTGTCTTGGTTCTACCTGTGGATTTTGTGGCAGCAGGATTTTTTTAATTATCTGGTGCATGTTCACCTCTGCACAAATGAACACAAGGGAAACAGGAGCTTCCAGGTGGATTCTCAAGTCAGCTTTGTAGTTCTTTTTTAGTTTTTGAAGACTTTTTTTTTTTTTCATTAAGATTGATTATTGCCTTAAATAAGCCAAAGTAAAATTACGACTTTGAGTGGTGGCTTATATTTTTTATATTGTTCATATTAATTTGTGACTGTGGCTATATGTGTCTGCCAGGAAAATGTGAAAAGCACAGTTTGAAAAGTAACTGTACACAGTGAAATTAATTTTTGTACGTGTTCAGATTACAGGTTTTACTAGCCATGACATTCATTATTATTTATTATAATGGCTTACAGTTTTGGACCTTCAGCTCCCATAGGAACGTGCCCTGCTCTGATGATGCAACTTTGGAAAATGCAATAAAAATGCACTGGAAACCGCAGCTTTCTAATAGGAAGTTTCTTAAAAGCAGCGAAGTTAAATTGCCTCCTCACAGAAAAAAAGGAAGTGGAATGGAGGTCGGTGAGCCATGGAGATGTATCTCCTCTCTGTCCCTGGCTATGTTTGCTTTTTTGCTTTTCCCCCTTGTTTGAAATTTGGTCTTGAGGCCATCATCTGTGCTTTGGCATAGGGCACACAGAGAAAACTCACATATTCCTTTCATTGCTACATAAGGACCCTGCAATTTTGCTACATGAGGTTCATACATAAAGGCAAATGTTGATTTGTGGCTGCAGCTGTGACTTCACCCTGGTTTTGATTATACTGTAGCTGAGTCCTTCGGGGGGGAGGGCAAGGCATGCTCCAGAGGTGGCTCAGAGCACATACTGTTGTTTGTTCCTCTCTTTGTTTTTCCACTTGTTCACATAAAATATGGCTGTGGCCGCTTGCTAGCCCAGTGGCTAGTGGGAGTTGAGGAAAGGGATTTTGCAGGCATAAATGGATGCATCTATACAAATATTTCACAAGGTTCTGATGTTCAGAGAGGTCCTAAGACAACACTAAAGTCTTGGATGCCTTCTTCCCCATCCCCACCCCTCTAAAGGCCTCTTTGAAAAGCCCAGTTAAAACACCTGTTCCTCCTTTTGGAAGAATGGTAATTAAAGCAAAATCTTGGTATTACCCAGCTTAGCTGCTTGGTACCAGTTGTCCTGTGTTTTGCTGGAGCTCTGTTACATGTGTGTTGGGGCTGGAGAGACTTGCAGAAAGGTTGTCCTCCTGCCTCTGTGAAGGCCAGCGCCAGACAGCATGGAACTAGGCAGAGGCAAGGTGGGACCTGAGGGACACAGTAGGGGACCCTTCTGCTGCTTGTGTTCAGCCCTGCAATTATCATGGGAAGATTTGGGACGGAACAGCTTCCTTAGCAGCAGGTATCATAAATGGGTTGGTCTGCCAGGAGAGTCCTGCTGGAGTTGCTTTTTTTTTTGGTCTCAGTGCCAATTATATTATGTTCCTACTGGTGTTTTCCTGCCAGCTGAGGACAGGTCTGCAGTTTTTTAGGTGTGTTAAGGAGGACATGGACAGGTGACTATTAATGTTTGCATTTAACATACAAGTCCTTCCTAGCAAAGCAATGAGTCACATCTTGCAGGTACAGAGCGCCTCTTTAGAGCTACTTCTTAGTAAGATTTCACTGAAATTATTTTATCTGAAGCTAACGTTTAGCTGCTGAGAGCGTGCCTCTTCTGCACATAAATACTGTTAATTTGTTATACATTAAGTCAGTGGATTAATGCCACTTCTGACAGTACCTGTGCACCTCATCACCTGAACATATCCTCCTAATTCTGTGTTACGTAGGTATAGACATATCTCCTAGACATATATGAAAAAGACACTTCCTGGTCAAATTTCTGACGTGTAAGTTTGCTTGTGAACATTTGCTTAGCATTAAAATAAAAATAAATTCCAAAGCAGCACCTCATTTGATTTCTGAGTGGTTGTAAAGGAGTAATTTTAACACACAGCAGGTGTGTGTGTAGTGATCATATGTTCCCATGTATTAATACTATTTACATTCTTTCTCTAAGAAGATAATTTTTCTTAGTTCTCTGTTCCAGTCAATTCTGTTTTGAGTGAGTGAATAAGTGTTTTTAAAGTATTAACAGCAGTGGGCATTTACCTTGATTAAGATGGTACACAGCCCTGAATAGCTAGTTGTTCCTGTACGTGCAAGCAATTCTGTTTGAGGAAAGATCACAGATCCTAACACTCCTCTGACACCAAAATGTTAAGTTTTCTGCTCAAATAAATTTCTGGAAGTTAAAGAAAGGAAAGGCTTTTAAATTAAAGGCTAGAGAATCTGTCCTGCATCCTTTAATACCAAATACCCAGTAAACATCAGAGTGCATATGGTGGGGTTCTGCAAGCTTTCCGTGTGCAGGTAGGCCCATTAAAGTCTGTGGGACTGCATGTATAAGATTGGATTACAGGCTTGGGGACCGTATTTTGTGACTCTTATTGCTAGTATAACCCTGAGTACATGCATTTTCCTTTACAGTCTGGCCAGTCTCAAAATATAGCACTTTGAAAGGTCTGTTGTTAGCACAAGCATATTCACTAATTAAGGAAACAAATCTAGAGACAGTAAGATGTTTTCTCATGACTTTAAGGTTTAGTCATTTTCTTGCCATATAGCCTTAAACAAGAAGGAAAAGGTGGGGTGGGGGGGAACCAAACCACAAAACAAAATGTAAAATTCACTGGGATAGGAGAGGGGAAGGTATATTCATGATATCTGAGAGATAAAACTAGCTGTCCAGTTTGGCTTTTAGGGTTAGAACTGGAGAAAAAATAAGGAAGAAATGCATATGTATGGTAATATTGAGGAAGATTGTGGCTCATGACACTGGTATTGATAATGACAACAGTACTTTTATCATACACTTTCATAATTTTTTTCTTACTTTGCATGAGCCTATGACAAACTATGTACGTTTATCCTCAGAGCATTTGCATAGTGAGATTGTTTTTGTCATAATTTGAGCTTCATGGAAATTAGAGCTGCAGAGCTGAAACTTGCCCATATCTTTAAGGTTAGTTAGTGATTTCTTTAGAATGTATATGGTTTCGGGCAAATGCTTCAATGATAAATAGTAATGCTTAAGCATCAGGATTTGTTTCAGGAAACTGAAACAAATCAGAATCATTTTAACTTGTCTTTCTACAAATAAGCCAAAAGAATTGATTTTTGCTGCCCATCAAAAGAGTCAAGTAAAACCTTCAGCCTTTGAAAATAGTCTTTTGCAATATGTTCTAGTTTTAGTGTTGCTTTATTTGAAGAATGATATTTACAACTTCTTAAAGTCCTGTTAGGTCCTGGACAGGGTTCTTAAATGCCACTGGAAAAATGCACAAGAATGATTATTCAGAAACCTGCTGATCTTTACCTTACCGCATCTGCATTGTGCATTTCAAAACGAAGTTGTTGCTAAGAGGGTGTCACAATGCACTTCATTTTTTTTAAGGTTTGAACAATTAGAAAGCCTTATCTTGAAGTTTTGTTCTTGTGGTGTTCTTCATATCTCTCTTAAACCAGCATTATCCCAATTGATATCCTTTATGGTCTGTGATCAACAGTGTTTGTCAGAGATGTATGATTTTAAGGATCTGGACTAGATATAATTCAGTTTAGCAAGTTGAACTTGATCCTAAATGGATAACTATTGTTCAGGGCTCGTAAAAATAGTTTGGAGGCTTAGTCAGAGCTACAGTAATAAATGCAGTGAGCAGGCTTTGAAAAAAATATTAAGAACAGGATCCTGTGAAGTTATACAGGCCACCTGTGCAAGACGTAACCCTGTGGAGATTTAAGGCCGTCTTCCCAAAGGGCTTGTACAATACTTGTAAGAAATAGCTTTGTCGAATTTGCAGCTGCCTTGTTAAGCGTGGACCCTGGTCATCTGCTCCCCAGCTTGGCAGGTACAACCAAGGCAGCGTTTTGGCCATTATCTAACTGCTGGAGCGGTGGTGCTTGCTGGCACGGCTCCTAGGAGTGCCATGGGCCCTTGCTCTGCCCCCCGTCCTGGGGTGGGCAGCCCTGCCTGGCTCCGAGTTTGCTGCTGTGTGCTGGAGCTGGGGGCAGCATGACTGCCTGGGAGGAAGAAAGGACAGGAGAATCTGTCACAAGGGAGGAAGGAAGCCCTTGGCAAAACGTGTACGACAGTTTTGGGGAAGTGGCCGGCAATGTTGGTGTTTTGTCTTTGTTTTATGGAAGTGATGCACACAGATTGAACTGGACAGAGCAACTGGAAGCCTGTGAATAACACTGTGCTTTATTGTGGGACATAAGTATATACATATGCAAACTTACTCCACTGTGAGGGAAAATTGTAAGGGCCGAGACCGTGACACCTTGTAAAAAAGGATGTTTCTTTGTCCAGAATCAGGTATCTTAACATACATGTTTGCTTTCAGATATGCAGAGGAGTGTGCGGGAACCTTTTCACACTGGCTGTATGTACATGCTTAGCCTAGCTGGCTGTAAGCAGTGAAGAGGGATGGGGCTATCTGAGAGCACTTCCACAAATCCAAGGCTGGGTTCCTGCTCAGGAGAAGCCCTGCTTTCTCCATGAGGTGTGGCAGGAGACTAAAGAGACTGGTTGGTTAAGTACCTAAGCACTGAAGTATGAAAACTTCTTCCTTCCCTGTTCTGCGCTCTTTCCCATAGGAATCGGTGTTGTGTCTTAAAGATGTTGAACGGCTTGGTCAGTGCAACATACCAGAATTTGTTTTGCTGAAGCCCTGCAGAATTGATGTCAGAGTTGTAGCAGGAAAATTATTAAAATAAATGGCTTATCAGCCTATTTAATTAGATGCTTCTAATGATATCTCTAAGAAAAAGTCCTGAGGTAGTTATTAGCAACTGTTACGCTGCAAAGAGGGGTTGTAGGGTGTCCCTCTTTGTTGTTCTGGGAATACTTCAGCTCAGTCTCCAGCACTGGTCAGAAACCAGAGAGCTTTAACAAAGCACATAACCTACACTGGAAAGCATGATTATGCCTTCGTGCAAATATATTTTGGGTATTAGATGCAGTCGATTCCCTGTTTCCATAAAATGTAAGGTAGTACCAAATTACCTATGCTCTATCTCCTCAGACTACTAGACCATGACTGTTCAAATGGGAAAGAAAGTGTGTAAGGGGCATCTGATTTAGGACTCAGATATCCTGAGCAGCACACATGAAGTAAATGGAAATAATTATTTTCTCATAGCATGATAATCAGGGGAAACTCAGTGAATCAATTTGCCACAAAATTGAAACCAAGTAAAGTACTTTCTTGCACAGGCCGGTAATCAAACCGTAGAGGTCAGTGCCACAGCATATCACTGAGGCCAGAGGTGTTACTGCATTCAGTAAGGAGATTCATGGAGGATCAGTTTGGTTGTGGTAGTTTAGCAGGATGTTCTGGGGGGCAGCTTAAATCCTTAAATGGCAGCTGAGGGCATGCTAGGAGAAGGATCACTGTTGATGCTCCCGTTGCTCTTTGTCCTGAGCATCTGCTTTTGGCCCCTGTCCGAAAGGTTGTGGAACTAGTTCAACCTCTGGCTTTCCTCATGCATTTATCCTGTAGCACGGGTGAGACTCTAGACTACTAATTCTCCGGTACCTTTTAAAGCTAGGTAGTGAAATACGTTTTGTTGCAATCCACTAATTATTTACAGCAGGGAGTCAGGCTAACTTTGTCCATGTGATACTTTATATATCAGAAGTTACAGCTGTCAGAAGTCATTATTTCCATTCAGAATAGTGATTCATCTTTCCATGAGTCGTCAAGAGATCTCACAGTGGGTATGAAATTTTAGCTCATGTCACCATTCTGTAAGAGGAAATACATATGGAGACAGGACATTATGTTTGGATACATGTGTTTTCAGTTGAACTGGGTTGTCTTTAAGAACTTTTGTCTCTGAAGTGTTTTGAGCAAATTTAGTATGTATTTGTCCACGGTTAGCCTCAGCGTGGTAGTTGTGGAGGAAGAAGGCTTGTTCTTATGGAAAAGCTTACTTCAGCTTAGCCTGTCAAAGGTATCTCAGTCCTAATCAGGAAAAACGGCTTTTGGTGTGCTAGAAGAGTCTCTAGGAAATTGCAGTCTTTTTTTCCATGCTATAACTGCTGCTGGTGGTGCTATTCCAATCAATGTTTTAACTCACAATGCATTTCTGCTGTATTCCTTTTATCTGTCTGGTAGAAATTTGCCTTGCTTTTCTCTAATCACTTGTCAGAGTGGTCTGAGATGTCTGTTACATTGGAAAGACCTCTTGGGCAAGAGCTAACCACACCAGCTCTGTTTTCTGCGTTACTGTAACCACATATGAAATTCTGGAAAGAAAAATCATTTGGAGAAGATGATTTCAGGATCTATAAATCCAACATATCACAAGTGACTTTGCACTTTGATTGTCTCCTTGTGTTAAATTTTTTATTTTTATTTTTCACTTTGGTTGTCTTTTTAATGCTCAGTATACAAACTCAGTAGGGGAGTTGGAATGGAATTTGGAAAAATCTGAAGTCCAAATGTCACAGTTTTATAAAGAGAATAAATATGCTAATGAACAGCATCTGTATAAACTTGGGGTAACATTGTGCATATTTTCAAGTATTGTATTTCTTGTGAAGAGATGTCTTTTATAAGAATGACGCTATGAAGGTTGAATCAAAGGACAACATTTTGAGAGGGCTTTGAAACTGTGTGCTGTGCCAGGATACAAGACTTTGACCTTTCCTTTAAGAAGTTAATTTTGTCCCAATTTGTCCCAAATGCTAGTCTTCAGGGGTCAGGACACTGACATCCTTAAAATGATTTTTACATCATAAGCTCGGTTGCTGGAGAATCTCTTTTCCTAGCGCAGAGTCCTTAGCTTTGTGCAACCATGGAAGCAATGACAGTCAGAGGAATGCTGTGAGAATGTTTTCGGTCGCCTTTATCTTTTGGTGCTTCCTGCAGCATGCTACAGCTTAGGCAACGGTTGTGGTAAGAGGCAATTAAATTGATGTAAAGACCAAGTTGATTTGACATGTTTTTTAAACCAAGTGTTTATTAGTTGAAATAATCTTGGGCGTTTTTTGGCATAATTTATGTTTGAGTGGGAACTTGACTCATTGTCAGAAGTCTGTGTGTATTTGAGCATGCTAAGCTGACATTACCAAATGGAACCGTGGGAGGCTTTTGGCTTGTGTTTATGGAGTGTAAACCAAAGCTCCTACCTTGCTGCATCAAGAGCCACAAAAATGTTAATAGAAGTCAGAGATGCAAGAAAAAAATGTATTTCGTATAGCCTGTCAGCTTGCCAGTGCTAGCTTTTTCTTTGGGTTTCTTTCCACTATTTTGTTCCATCTAGTTTTAGGTATCACAAGGGATGAGATATCCTCTGTGTTCCTTTTGAAATTATTTTGCAGTCCTGACCAGGCTTTGAGAAGCTTTTCCCTCGTTTATATTTCCTGGTCCTTAGATTTTCAGAGCAGAACCTGCACCCAAACTGTCAGGAGTTGCCTTCCTCTTAGCTTTGGCAAAACGATTCAGTCTTCCTTCATGCTGCTGTCTGCTTTTGTTCAACTGAGAGAACCAGTGAACATTGGCATGTGGCAAACAAGTGCTTAAGGATAGGCGTTGTGCTACACTCTGGTGAAGGGTGCTGTCAACATTTTAAATCAACCTGCATGTATTAGGTGAAGTAGCTGTAGTTGATAGTTTCTTTTATTGTATTTTCTTTTGTTTCTCTCAGACTGGATTTTCTGCACAAATTTTGGCATCTCTTAGATCTTCCTAACCAGTTCCCCTTGTTCTCTTCTCCCTGACCCCTTTCCCCTTTAACACTAAGGTACTTCTGCATAAGCATTGCCATAGGCACATGAAAAGGCCTATTATAGGCACTTAAAGCTAGATTAAGACGAAGTCAATGATTCATCAGCTAGTAAAATGTAAAATTAATCATTTAAAGTGCTTGTAAAATTGGACAGTTTTTCCCCACTTCATCAAAGATAATTTGTCCCTGAAGAACACGTTGCTTATATCTCAACAGTTAGTTGCCAATGTGTACAGAACACAAGACAAACTAATTTGAGTTCCTGCATGAGCCTGCAGGAACATGGTAGCTTTTGCAATTGTTTCAAAACCCAAAATATTTCTGGTCTGTTATAATTTAATTAGTTCCTCTATTTTTTTCCAACATATAGATAAAACAGTAAATATGCATTTATGCTAATCATTATAGCTACGGAAAAAGAAGGAAATTGAGGGCAACTGAAAATCAAATTTAAACAATAGTATATATATTTTAATTTTTGGCTTTGGGAAATATTTTATTGATTCCTAAGATTTAGTAAGTCTTGTTTGCCCTCTAAAGTGGGGGGAACGTAAGCTAATAGAAACTGCAAGGCATTGACTTTGTGGATGCACCCGTATGCTAAAGTTGGTTATTTTAGGTTTCTAGAGCTGGAAAGGCAAGCAGGTTTGACCTTTGCACAAGATTTCTGAAACAGTTTCTCCCTAATACCTGTTCAGAAATTCAAGCTAGAAGAAGGCATCTGACAACTTATAAATGCTGGGTAGAAGGTCTGGGAGTCTTATGCTATACATATTCCCTGTTACCTGTGTGCTCTGCCAGCTTGCCTGTAAATCTTATTCCATCATCTCATTTGCAGAAATATATTATCTTCAGCTTAGGAGAGAAGGGAGGGGAAAAGTCTCTAAAAATGGACAATTTTGCCCATTTAGCTAGAGATAATATTTTTGCCTAATTTTTAGTTGAGCTTTGTCAACTCATGTACCTTCTTATGGCAGAGATACTGATTGTGGTCAGATGCCAGAAATAGCTGAATACAGTGTTACTTTTTTTTTTTTTTTCTTTCCACAAAACTTACCTGATTTTTGACACAAAATTGTTTTATCCATTAAAATATTGACTTAAAATGTATGTAATGATAAATTCATTTTAAAATTCTTTGTTGGGAACAGCAGTTTTTCCTTACTCAAGTCCATCTGTCTCTTCCCTGCACTAAATAACGTATTTTAAAATCTAGCCAAAAATTAACAGAATAAAACCCCAGTCCTCAAATGTGATGCTACTTAATGATATCAGCTTAAAGGAAGCATGCCCTAGCCATCTTGCTTATTATCTGTGGCCCATTAGGCCTTTAAATACAGTATCCTAAAATGCTGCATACATCTGATGTTTTTGTTTATGGCTTGGGGGAAAAACCCCAACTTGTTTTATCTCACCTCTGTTACACTGACTTCAGCTTTCAGGCCTTTTCCATTAGTTGTCCATAACTACAGAATCATGGGATTTTATAAAGGAGCTACTTGTTCAGTATTGCTGGTTTTCAGGCTTTTACTCATCCAAAATCCCAGACTGTGCTTTTGCCAGGTGCAAACAGAACTTCAAGGCAACCTGTAGTTCGGCACTGAGACCCGGCTAGTTTAAAAGAAAGTGGGTAGGAAGAGGTCTTCTACTGACAATGATGACACCAGGTAAGCGTTAACAATTTTTTTAGTTTAGAGCAGTGTAATACTTACTGCAGCACATCTTGGTACAGTGTTACGAGGCTATAATTTGATTCTTGAGCCAGGTGAAGTGGTTGGAAATTGCTTACTTTTGCATTTGTCTTTGTGTTTTGTTTGATTTTTACTGTAGGCAAAATTGAGCTAATTTCTTGTGTGTTGACTCGCTTCTCAGCCTTTAGCTTGAGTTATTGTACACAATGAGGTACACAGTGGCAACTGCTTTTTGAAAAGTTGCCATTTGGAAGGAAGCACAGAGGGTTGCCCCGCAGACCTGCACGCACATGTGTAATATATTACATGTGGATACGCCCTACCTCGGGTGGGAACAGAAGCAGCCAAGGGCATACAGAGATTTTTTGCAAGACAGAATCAGTTATGTGAAAGATTTTTTTTTTTTTTAATTTTTTTTTTTCGAGTTGAGTTTGTAAATGCTTTCTTAGATCTGGTGTGCACTCTGAAGTGTTACAGTATGATAACAGATGAGCTAAGTTGCTTGCTGCCAAAACCCTGCAAAGTGTGACTGGTACACAGCCTAAGGAGGAACACTGCTCTTTTAAAACTATGCCAACCTTAATACTGTAACTAAATCATGGTTTAAATCACAAAATCATCACAGTATCCTTGAAACAAGATGTAAACTAGGTTCACTGTACGAAAAGGGGAGGGGGGGAGATGTGTGTGACACTGGTGAACAGAGAGTGAAAAGGAAAGTAAGAAGCTGTGGAAATCACATCTTATCAGGACATTTGTGCTGTGCGATCACAGTCTCTTTGTCTCTCATCAGTCTCATAACTGAGCCTTTTTAAAACATGCTCTACTCCCAGCTGCTGCTCTCTCGCAGCCTCTTCTGGTGCCTGTGTTGGAGAGATTGTGGAGCAGCGCTGTTCTCCTCCTGCCCTCAACAGCTCTTACACAGTGTGTCAAAAAGCATCAAAGGAACTTTGGTTTGGTGATGTGGTTAAGTCTGTATTATCTTAAAGCTTCTCAAGTGGAAACGGCGGCCATGCAGTTCAGTGAATTCGTTGGGAGAAAATTTACACCATGAGTGGAACTTTCTACTCTATTAAAAAAAAACTTAACGCATTAACTTTTATACAAGGAAAGCTTGTATGCCAGATATCATCAGTCTGCAGCATTATGGCTTTGTCTGTCCTCCCACACCCGATATAACATGGGTGCAAGTTTTGGCTCATTTAATGGAAATACAGGCGTGATTGATAGAGATCAAATTTTTGCTACTGCAAGATCCATTCATACACAGAGCTTATGTTACTGATTGTGCGAATACAGCTTCATAAATGAATTAAAAAGGTTTCTGACAGCCCACCTGACCTGAGATAGCTAGTTTTAAAGCATCAGGAAGTTTTGTGAGGGTTTTGGGGATGGAAGTTTGTTGTGTCACATTATAAATAAGTCCGTGCAATCTCAGAGTACTCTTTGCTGCTTATACAGGTTTAGTTTGGCTTTATTGGTCCTACTGAGCAACCGGACAGTTTTATTTGCTTAGAGTCAGCCAAGTGTGTCTCTGTGGGAGAATGCTGATAAACCTTACTATTTTAAAACTGGCTGTCTGTCTCTGCTGTTTTTCAAGCATGATGTCTCTCTTTTTTTCTGCAAAAATGATGTTGACTTGCCTCCCCAGCTCTATTTGGTCCTGGCTGCTGCCAAGGTGGTAACACTTCTCAATTTCACATCACGTGGCCCGTTCATCTTTCTCATTTTTGCTCACTTGAAAAGCTTAGTCTTTTATTTCCCTCAGTTAGGCACTATGAGACTGCTCAATAGACAGCATTCTGTGCACCCTGAAAAGTCATTTTTTTCCCCAGTCTTCCTGCAATACTACAATGTCTGTTTTGGTGAGGCAGTTAAGGAGTTAAAGGCTTGTGGAGTTTCAAAGAAATGCCCAACAGCTGCTGTAAAGTATCCCTACAATCCTAGCTGACCTCATTCTTGTCAGACAACAGTGATAATATCCAAAAACGGGTGCAAGACAGGAAGTGTTTCAGGAAGGTATGTATTTCATGCAAAGACACCAGAAATGCACTCTCTCCCAGGGCCACTTACCGTAAGGTCCATATTCATTTAAATAGAATGGTGAAATTCCAGAATGTATTTACAGAAACATTATTTCGCTCAAAAAACCCCTTGCTTGTTATTCTAATGTGAAAATGGCAAAAGCAGATGAGTTAACCACTGTACACGTATTTAATATAATGACATTGCTGGCTATATGAACCTACTTTTTAAACATCTGGGGGATTCACATACTTTGTTGATAGTTTTGTTTGCTGTTCTTAATGCGGGGGCTTTGACTTGAAAAAGTGGTACGGGAGAAATAAAAACCTACTTGCAATATGTTTTCACATTTCCTTTACATTCAAAGACTTTGATATCTAACAAGCTTTTAATTAATTTAATCAACTAAGACACTTCCTAAGTCAGCAGAACAAAATCCCTTCCCCCCAGCCCTGCCCTGCATTCCATGACTTAGAATGTAAAAGAATTGGATAAATAGAGCAATGCCCAGAATGTGTAGGAAGCGTGAGAGTGTCTTCCAAATTTTTGCCAAGAAAGTAGGAATGGTTTGTTTTTTAAAAGATTTAACTATTTTTACTAGTCCATCTACCAAGTTATCTGCAAAAAGTCTTATATGTAGAAGTTCCTGTTATTTTTCATCTTATAGAAAAATTCATACATGAGAAATGAGCTTGTACTCTACTTATGTTTTTCAGTAGCATCCACTTAAAAACATGCAAATAAAAATAATTCTTACCAGTTCAGAGCTCTTCCGTTTCTAATTAGGGATATTTTCCCTAAATTTCCTCTTAGTTGTGTCCAGAATTGTCTCTCTTGTAGTATGAATCTGCAACAAAATTCAAAAGTCCATTACGATTTTTTTTAACAAGCATAAGTGCATATTGCTTCATAGAATTTCTTTGACTTCCGAGGTCCTTATTTCAGAATTAACTTGGTAAATTTATATGAAGTAATTTATTAAGTGTTAAACTAGATCCAGTAACAATTCTAACATTCAGAAAGTTGCACAGTAATAATATGCTCTTCTGATTAACTGTTATGAAGTCTAGCAGAGGCCTGTAAGAATATTAAAATAAAACACTGCTTTTTAATCTCTGAATTTTGTTTCATTTAAAGACTTGTTTCTTCTGCACGTTCTTCTGTATTCTCCTATAGTTCCGAAAATACTCATTTGCGTTGTTGGGGAGTGAGCAAATTCTAGCTGCCAGAACTTACATAGAGAATTTAATCTTTGGGAATTCACCGGTTTGTGAAGGATGTTGAAGGAGCTTTTGAAAAGTGTAGCCCACAGCCAGGCAGCTACGGGAGGGGAAAGAATGCCACGGTATTGATGTTGAATGGTATACTAGCAACGGTTTGTCTTTTTTTATGGAGATGTGACCAAGGAGCTCAGGTGTGGTGCAAGAGGAGATGAAGGCAGGCTACTGGGAGGAAGACCTGAGGGAAACTGAACTCGGCCCTGCCACATGCTGAGGAATGAAATGAGTATGATCTCTGTTTTTAGCAGATGATCCAAGGATGTAACAGAAGAGAAAGGGAAGGAAAATGTGATTATTTGGACACAGGAAGGCATTTTTTGTTATTTGCTGGTAGCAACTCATTTAATATACACACACAGTTGTTTCAAATTGAATTATATTTTATATTTGCCTGCTGTTTCTCGAAGTTATTGCCAAGAGTGAAAACCACATAATATATTTCTAGTATTAAACCATCTATTACTGATAGATAATGACAGAGTAGAGGGAGAAGGCACCAGTTAGTCTGGGTTAGCTCATGTGTTCTGGATAATTCTTTTTCGAACTCTTAGATCTCTAAACTTCTACCAGGCTATGTTGATTTCCTACTGCTTTTTGGATGTGATGAATTGCCTTCCCTCCCATGTCAATGTCAGGTAATCTCAAGTACTCCCATGATAGTCTTCCTCATACTTTTTCGGGTAATTTGCCATTTGATCACTTTTCTATTAGCTATTACAAGTAAGATAACAAATACCATAATGGCTGTAATAACACCTCTTAACAAAAGAAGCATTTTGGAGTTTTTAAAACCGCAGATGCCCTATGTTCTTACTTACATTTCATGTATTTTTTTGCTTTTTAACATTACAGGTGCTACATTTTGGATCTGTAGTAGCTTTCTGATTTAAGCTCCTAATTTTTGGTGGTGAAGCATGGAATTTAGCCTCTATGGTCAAAAAGGGCTAACCTTTTGAGAAACTTTCTGTAATTACTGAACAGTTACTGATGAAGTCACAGGAGAGAGATAAAACCAGAATCCTGTTTTACTAATTGTTGGTTGAAACAATTTGACTCTATTAGGAAAGTTTCTATGAAGTGCTGTGTAAATATGCTCTTTACAAAATCATCTAGTGATGTAGGATGTGGGAAAGGATGTTGATCCATCAGTCTGTCTTCTTGACTTTTTCAAGGTGATTTATGACAAAGCATTTAGTTAACTTGTTTTCTTGTAACAATGAATTTAAATGTGTTATTTAAGGGGTTTTTTTTGTTTTTCTTCAAAGTATATTGGGTTAGTTTTGACTAATAACAAGATGTATATAAGGAAATTCTGTACTTTTCCTTCAAAGAAGAGAAAAAAATCTTTTTCTTATTTTCAGTGTAGCAGAATTAGATGCTTTATGGTCCTTTTTTATCCTTAGTAAGAGCGGGGAGTATTAAGACAGTACTAAATGTGAACTGGTGCACTCGTTAAGACCAGTGACTTGTCCAATATGCTGTATCGCCAAGGAAATGAGTGCAGGATCTCAGGGATTTCTTGCTAGAATTCAGGCCTCCAAGCAGGGAAAAAGGAAAATTCTTATATAACTTTCAGATACTTGAGTCGTACTATGATAATATAATGCTTCTTGACACATCATTTAAGAACCAAATAGCTCTTTACTATTTTGAGTCATTCTTTGAGTAATGACTTGCAGTAAGTTTAATTTTTGGCTTTCTGTTTCTTTTCTGGCAACTATAGAGAGGTCTGTTCCATGTCTCACCCCTGTCCAAAATGTGGTGGGTTTCTTTTCTGTTCAGTTCATAATTCCTGCCAGGTCCATGACTGTCCGTTTTTGATCTCAGTGTGTTCTAGTCTTTCTCCTTCATCTTTCGGTATCCAACTGCAGCAGTCTTGTAGGCACCTGACTTGATAATCTGAAAGAAACTAAAACCTAACTGTTGCAACTGTCCCATTCAAAGGCTTTTCCATGGTGTACATGGAACATCAAGGAAGACAGTGGCTTACTGCTTAGAAAGCTCTGTTTGAAAATCTGTGTATTTGTTAGTGAAAAAAGCAGGACTTTTTAATTGATTTGTTTTTTAATCACTGCAAGTAAGGGATTGAGATTTTTATTGAATTTGTGTTTTAACCTTTGTATTACTGAGCTATTTAAGATGGGTAATTGAGAGAAGGCCTGGCATGGATGGGTTGGAAGTGTCAATTTTGTGAGTAGTTACATGTGAATGTAGGAAGGCTCAAAATCACACAACACTGCTATCTCTTGCAAACTTGTAATGACACCTACCTATGCGTTAATAAACAAGCCGAAGTATTGAAGTATATAGGGTGCATCCTAATAGTAGCAAAGGTAGGTAGTGTTTCAATGGAGCAAGGCTGTATTTAAGATGGTTAGACATGCCTTCCCTTGAATGAATGTGATAAAATACCTAAGTCACTCCGGTGTTGTCACCACTCTCCGCATTTATAGCCTGTTTATGTGCTCTCTTAGTAGTAGTTGTACAAACTTCTGTTGACCAGCGCTTTCTTACCGTAGTTTTACAACCACTTTAAGAAGACCATTGGCATTGCACCAGTGGCAGTTTGGTAGGAGTTGTTTGTGCTCTGCTCTGACTTGCTGCCCTTCATTAAGAGGGTACAGCTTGATGCTTCTGTGCCTGTTGCTGCTCTGTTAAAAGGGGATAGCAACACGTCCCTGTTTTGGTAGGGCACCCTTCTGATCGAGAGGTGAAAGAGCAGCTAGAGCCTTCTTTTTAATGGTCCCAGGAGTACTTGAATACAAACTGCACGAAGGCCTGCAATCTCTGAAGGAGATTTAAGGCAATCCTGCTGGGATTTGATTCTGCAGTTGAGTCATTTCAGCCTGTTTTTTGACCTGTTAGTAAACCCTTGTCACACTACTGCTATTGCCTTTTGTTATAGTCATTACATTCCTCTGGAGTCTCTATAGCCATTGTCTGTTTTGTTTCTTTGTTTTTGTTTTTCCTCGCTAGGGATAGATTTTTAAGTTGGCAGAGGTATCAAATTCAGTTCCCACCACCAGAAAACTCTGTGCATTTGCATGGGGCATATAATAGCCATGCAACCTCAGCTGCATGCTCCCTTGGGGAAAATGCAGCTTCCTGGGGGAGGTATTCGTACTGTGTGTTTCCATCCCAGGAGCCCCCACTTACAGTAGGTGTGCAGCGCAAGTGGGGTGTGGGTGTTCCTCCTCCTTGTTGTTCTACAGCCTGTGCTGGCAAAGTACACGTGCATGTTGCTTCCAACTTGTGAGTAAATTTTTTGAGACCCTTTTTAGATGTGGACGTGGAAAGGAAGCAGTACCACAGAGCAAGGAATAGGGAAAGGCCTCTAAGGACCAGATGCATGCTGTGGGATATTCAAGACTGTGGAAAGCTCTTTTCACCCTTTTGTGTGTGTGTAAAGGCACACACAGTCTCACCCCATGGGACAGATACATTACATATTTGAAAGAGTTTCTGGGAGCTTTGGCTTTCTGCTGAGTGTGCGTGGGTCATTTGGAACAGACTGATGGTTTTCTTAGATGGGGACAAAGGTCAGTTTAAAATTCTTAGGTGTACTATCTAATGCAACCTATTGGCAGATTGGAAGATAGCCTTGAACACTTCATCAGGGAAGAAGGCCATTTTTTCAAGAGAAAGCTTTGGATGCAGAGTGGGAAGAGGAGTATTTGCTAGATACGTCTGAAATGTGTTTGTTTCGAAAGCCACCATTAGATTGGGTGTAAACTGTAAGCCTGGTTTATACTCCTCAAGGCAGGAGAAGATGGAATCTGTTGTTTATCAGAGTACAGGTTTTCCCCAGGGTACTCATGTACACTATAGAATATGCATTAAGCTGTTGGCATTGTATCTCTCATTCTTTTCTTTGGTTGCAGAAGGTCTTAAATTAAAAACAGAACAAACCAGACACCCCCACTCCTGCCAAAATAAACCAAAGTTGTGAAACTGTCCTTAACACCTTTGCTGAATGAAGCACAAACAGGTCACTCTTACCAACCTACCATTTTCTGGCAAACCCTGTTTATCTACGTAAGGACTCACCTGAGAGATTTTTCACTGTTGCCCACATAGTCTTTAGCTGACCTTCAAAAAACTGATGAGAAAGGGAATAGTTGTAAGGCAGATTACTGCCTGTTTCAGATTTGGGATTACTAGTGGTTTTCTGCATATGACAGGGACAAAATTTTTTCGCTTCTCTCAAGTCAATGTTGGCTTTAAAGCAAGAAGCCTCGAAAGGGACATGACCATTTACATAAGTTGAGAACACCTTCAAAACATCTTGATTTAAATTTTAATGAGAGGTTTAGGCCTACTGTTACGGCACAATGGAGAAGCTTCCCAAATCCTTTCCAAAGAAGATAAATGTATTTTCTTTGTTATTTTGCATTCCACCAATATTCTGATTTATTGTCTTAACATTTTAGCTATAAAATTAGTAATATTTTATATGTTACTTCTAATATTGAGAAAGGGATGCCATGAATAATCAGTAAGAACAAAATGATGAGCTGTTTTTAACTGAGGTGACACATTTAGGTATCAGTAGCTCAAGCGCAGCCGTTGTAGTGGGTCAAAGACAAAGGAGAAAAGGAGGAGATAAAATAGTTTTTTCTGACTTTGCTTTTCAATTTCTAGAGGTTTTCTTTATAATGGAAAGTAGACCTGCAACCCTGTAGTTTAAAGTCATGAAGCCAAGAAATCAATTTGGCAATTCACAGGATTGATGCTGAGATAAAATGAGAGGAAAGTGAGGGGAAAAGGAGTGTTCTATGGGAAGGAAACACTAAGAAAATAGGCAGCCTAGTTAGGAAGACTTAGAAGCAGAATGTGAACAAAACTGCATAAGCAGCGGGGTTTCCATAGGCTTAGAGAGACTTCAGCACATGTTTGCTGTGGATGTTCTTCTGAGAGTTGCTGCCTGTGAAATGGCTCTTGTGGACTTTTTTTAACACAGCTGCTGCTGCTGCTACCTGCCCCCCTTGCATGTTTGGGTGATTATTTTCTTTGCTTCAAGAAACTTAAGGATAATTTCATTCTGCTTTTAAAGTAATCTTCAGGGTTTTTTATTTGTGTCAGAGCAAATAGAAATGATCTGCCCTTCCTTCAAATGACCATTACTTTTTTGAAATGTTTCGGGTAAAGTAGCCATATACAGTATATTAAATGATAGCTACATTTATTAAAGTGACTGCTATCGATCCAATTTTTAAAAGACATTCTGAAATTTTACATTTTTCTCTTGCCCCAGTATTTCCTCTTGTCCTTCTTAATTTAATTGAGTAACCGAGATACCTGGCTGGGACATGAATCTTTCCTAACAGTACACTTTGTACTCACTGCACAATTGATTCACAACTGTGTGCTATAAAAGATGTTTAAAAACATCTAGACTAATGTGGAAATTATGTAACTGTGATGAAAACTTCAAAAGAAAGCTTGGGGTATTTTTTCTTCTTTGCCTTGTTTAGGTACGTGTTCAGGCTGGTTCTTCATCCGTGTGCGCTTGCATATCCTTCGTATTTGTACTCTCTCAGTAACTGGTTTGTCAGGAACTTTTAACGAAGTATGCAATCTCACGGTGGGAAGATATCTTTTTTGTTTTTTCTTTTTCCTAGTTTTCTTGTTCTTCTAGGGTGTGGTTAGAGCTAAAATGAAATTTAGGTTGGTGTGTCCTTTTTTGACCTGCCAAAGCGTTTGTTCTGTTAGCATTGCTCTGCTCCCTGTAAATCAGACATTCTTCTCGGGCTGCGTCAGGTTCCTAATGACATGATTAATGCAGGAAGGGTAGAGAAGGATGACGTAGTGGCTCGTGCAAAGTTTACCTGAGAATTATCTCTAGCTCTCTCCTGTTTAGTGTCTGTGTGAGTCATGGCCTGAAGCCCTGCCATTCCCTGTTCTTCAGCTGGGCAGGATCACACTTACCTCATTCTATGTATGCATTTCTCCCTTTCCTGCCAGATCTGATTAGAAGCACTTTTGTTTTAAAATCTATGTTTATGAAACATTAATATGCTTTTTACAAATAGCTGACCATAATGCTAAATGAAAAGCGCCATTAGATATCTGTGGTCTAAGCAGCTTTAGAAACTTCTCTGTCCTTATGTGAATTCTGATTTTTATCAAATAAAGTCTTTTTCACATTCATGCGTTTAGCAATGATAGTGTTATGACATTAGTAAGCCTTGCATTAAGACCATGAGTCAGTTGCTGTCTGTCAGTAAAGCCTCCTGTTGTTTCTTGTGTATTTGCGCAGATATAAGCTTACAAAATACAAATGGCAAGTTTGTGATGCTGTCTCCAGCTTTTGAAACTTTCTTGGGCTGCAGGTACAACTTTTCCCTTTAAATTTGTTCCACCTATTGATTCCTTAATGGAGTAGCAGGGACATTACTGATCAAGAAAACATTTGAGCGTGTTCTCTGATACACTTTCAAGTCTTGGTCATTCCCTTGTTGTGGGCTGGCTGACTGGAGGAACCAGTCTTTATTCTGCTATTTGTGTACATGTTTTCTTTAACTATAGGTTCCTCATAGAGTGTCTGTATTCATGTTCCACTAAATCTGCTAGAAGGTGCGCTGTCAAGTGCTCTCAAGTCTCTCTTAGGAGACCAGCATGAAGACAATGTAGAATTTGCAAGAAACGCTGATTATTTTTTCAAGATTACTGTTTTCTGTGTTAAGACCATCGCAAAGTCTTTGGCGTCCTTCAGGACTTCAGCTTTCCTCAACTAAAACTGTATTCTTTTCTCTGTGTCTGCTGCTCAGTCTGAATTATCCTGTGCAAAAAGTGCTTAATGTTTAACAGTAGAGGGTTATGCTGAAAACAAGCTATCATTTTCCAGCCAGCTCATATCTCACAACCTGCCAAAGCCTATATCAGGAACACAATGTGTGGGAAAAAGTTCTAAAATGATAGACAGAAAAATGTCTTGTGGGAAACCTAAATGCCATGAGACTCATTCTGTTAATAAAGAATGTTTTTACAAGTGCAGCATCATCCCCTTACTTTTTGACATTTTCAAAAATGAAAGCTTGAGAGCGTAACGTTTGTGTAGAATGTAAACAACCTTGATACTTAGATAAGTGACATTTCTTGGAAATAACATTCCCTTAAGAGAAAAGAATGGTCAAAGTCAATAATTAGCCAGAAAAATAACTCCAACTTATTTCTATAAAGCATACCTCTCAACTACTTCTAGTAAAGGCCATAGTGGTGCCTGAGATAAAATTTTATATGCACTTTCTAATTACAACTTGCAAACATATCTTGAAGGAAAACAAACTCATCCTGTGATCTGCTAATCTCAAAAGATGCACCAGATGAGTAAATTCTTAATGTAAACATATCATTAAAAAAAACTTAAAAAAAAAAAAGCTCTCTAATGCAACATGCAGCACATTTTGTATACATTGCAGTATATGCTAGTGGAGTTAATGATTGTAATTACAAAGATGTCTGAATGGGGATGGCAAAAGTTCACGTCCAGCTTAATGTTGCCTGTATTTAATTTTGCTGCTTTTAAAGGAACTGTTTACATAAAAGAGCAACATAGATTTTATTCAGTGAGTCAGTGTTTAAGAAAAACTCAAGCATATTGTTTGACACGTGCCTTTATGTAAGCTGTGTATCTAGAATCTGTCTTTCAGCTTGAGCAGTGAAATGGTATTTCTGGCTTTTGTTTTCTTCTGGCTAAATAGCCAGTGTCTTGGCTGTCGAACTGATTTTTTGCTTTTCGTCTAAACCCCACTTCTTTTGCGCTTTCAACTAGAAAATGAATCAAACAAAGCTTAAAAGTTTATTTTTTCAACATTGAAATGCACTGAATGACGTAGAAGTGAAAAAAGAAACTGTCTTTAAACAACTTCGGTAAAACCTGTACCTTCCCTTCTCCTGCAGATTTATCAGGCAGGACATTGCCTGCCTCCCAGTTCATGTCAAGTTGAAGTTGCCTCTTGCGGCTCAAAGCAGCAAACGGTCTGCCGAGAAAGAGCGAGCTCCGTCCAGCTCCTTGGCTCAGTCAGACTCCTGAGCCCAGTGGAAGCTCTGATTGAGGAAGGACCCAAGAGGCAGGAAACAGATGTTAACAGCAGTGTCCTGGCTCAGGTGGCCTGATAACAAGTGTACCAAGCCAAAATAACTAAGTGGGTTAGATGGCCAGAACTATAGTTCATAGTCTTTTTTATTGGAGTACTTAAATCTAGGTTTACCTGACAATTAATGTGGCTTTTACACATGCTTTTCTTTGGTTGGCATTTGTGGTGTGTTGTCAAGCTTCAGACAGCTTGTCTGGTAACACTGCAGGTCACTGGTTGTTTCTGTGTGCAGCTAGGTAGCTTTCTCCAAATGCTTTGTATGGTCTGTTTGGGACTTTGGTAGTTTTTATCCTATATTTAGCTAAAGATCAGCATGCGTAGGGGGATGCAAAAGGCCAACATTAGAGTCCTGCATATTCAGAAAAAACCCTGTGAAGTCTCTAAAACAGTGAAGATTTAGAATTTTTTTTTTTTTTCGCATATGCCTTTCTTCCTGTAACCTTTTCTGGTGTAAAAGACACCTGGGTACATTAGTCATACCAGAACCACAGGAAGCCTACAGCAAACTCTTTAAATTGAGTGTTGACACCTTATCATCCAGGAGGAGTACACAGAAATGCTTCTTTGAATCTACTTTCAGATTTTGAATGTTCTTGGCATCCCTTCATCAGTTAAGCAGTCTCTCATTACAAGATACCAGAACAATATGGGGAATCTGAGGATTTAAAAAAAAAAGGAATAGAACAAGTGGAATTGAAGACAATTATGATCTTGGGGGTAGGTGTGATGCTCAAAGGTTGTGCCATGAAGGTGTCACCTGTCAAAGAGAGATGGTTCGTGCTCGCAATGCAGTGGAACAGCAGTGTGGAGGTCTGTGCCTGGAGCCTTTCTTTTGGCTCCCTCTGGCTTTTGAGAAGGGCCCAGACACAGTCTCTGCCTTGGGATTTCTTTCAATTCTTTTGAGACTCTACTTCTGTCACATCTTTCACAAAAGCAAAGCCCTTGTTCCTGGTTCGTTGGTGGTCTGCCTCTATCTTAAAACAGCCCCTTGCAGGGTTGTCACTGACAACGCTGAGCTTTCTGGCTTGCTGCTTAGCTACCTGGGAGCCCTTGGTGAGCTCAAGTAGGTAGATAGCTACAGGGTAATGCAGAGTTTTTCTGAATGTACTGTTGGCTCTTTGGTTTAACAGCACGAGAAAAGTGCCTAATTTACCCATCAGTGATCTTCCTTCATTCTTGCTCTACGTTTCCTCCTGGTAATTGGGAGGTTTGTCTTGTTTTCAGAGAGGCCTGACTTTCCCTCATCTCCCATGACAGCTGCTGCCACCATTTTTCCATTTGAGAAGGTGTTTCCAAAGATAATCTCTTAAGCTTCCTGAGTGTAACTCAGTGACATTCTTAATTTGTACATGTTATTTTCTGCCATTTGTCTAGCTTTGGAAATTTCCATTTCCCAAATCCCTTTAGGAGAGATAGGAAAAAACTCACTTTGTGAGGGTGATGAGGCACAGGTGGTGTATTTGTTTCAGATCTCCATAACAAATATTTTCCATTTCTGACTTTATGAAAATCTCCTTTTAGGTAAGTATCGGAATTTGCTGACCATAGATCTGTTTTAGCATCATATAAAGGTTTTTCTCTTGTAGTGATCCTCCTAAATGTGGGTAAAAGATAACAAGAAGTCACAAAACTTAACACTGCTATAGCATTAAGAAGCTGGTTCTCAGACAGCAGGAAGGTTCTTTTTCTTAGTTAAATGCCACTTTGTAAAAATGGAATGAATCTATTGAAAAGTACTGGAACTGGTACTTCTCTCATTGGTTTATTCTTCTAGGGAAGAAGGACTTTTACCTGCCTGTCTGACAGTCGTTCCAAGTGACGGGCATGGATCAGTTGAGAAACAGAGATTTTGATGATAATAGGTTTCAATAAATTTCATGAGAATGGCTTCCCAGGTAGAAGAGAGAAATCTTAATGTAAGCTTGTGGACCTACTGAAGGTTTTTCAAGTCCCCATGGGACGCATTCATAAGAGTGCAAACCGCATTGGTTCCACTGTTAGTAGAGCTGCTTGCTCTATTCTGTGTTGGGTTTTAAAATCAAATTACGGTTGCCTTTGCTAAACTTTTGTTGTGTTGCTAGCTTTACTCTGTATGTTGCAGTTGCCAAAATACTAGAAACCACAAAGGGCACCAGTGTAATAAACAAGAACAAATAAGGACAGTCTGATCGCTCTTACTTGCAGATAGTTGACTTAACATCTGAAATAAAAATTGTTTCTGTTTTTAGTATTTATTTTAGTTACAGCTTTCTTACACCCCTATGAACTTCTTTTCTCCCACTGGAATATCAGTAAATACAAGAGGACTAATGCTCACTTTCAACTATTTAAGAATTGCAAGCAATAAAAGGAAGCAAAAATTAATACTTCAGATTTGAGAATGAGTTTTATGTAAAAAGTAAGGCTTTTAAATTCTGAAAATTAGACCTGTTTTCAATTTTGTATGCATGTTTCTCATGAAAAAATCTGAAATTGTCATTTTCTGTTGAAAAAAGTTCAAATTTCTGATTTTTCATCTTTTCCCATTTCTGATTCCTATTTAAGATAATGAAATAATCACCAAGATGCTTACTATAACTGTAGTTATTCATAACTGCCAAGGGTTGGGCATTGAAAGCTATGATTATAAAAGTAATATAGCCTGCTAGATATCCTTCAAACTCCTCCTGATTATGTGTTAAGTGCCAGCAGTATGAGATTACATTCAGTTTAAATTTGAGTCCTCTATTTAAAAGTTACTGGATTTCTGTGGCCCAGCCTCCGCCTTGAAACCCTGAAGATGACCTATTTGAAGTCTGTGTGTGCATGAATCCTTATTACAGAATTGCTCTGATTTTCTTTAGACACTCATCACTTCTGTCAAACTCTTTTTATATTCCCCTGTTCCGCTGCTTTAAGACAGGTTTCCCTGTGGTAAAACAGTTTCCTTTATTACTTGTTTGTTTGTATTAGTAGTGGTTTCCTTCTTAAGGTTAATTATTGTTTCAAAGAAATTGCAATTTCCTGTTCTGGTGTAGCTTGTTGTCTTTAGATTTGTTCCACACTGTCATGATGTCTGTAAAATACTGTTTGGGAATTCTTTGTGTTTTGACAATGCAACGCTCCAAGGGATGATTCTTAATCTTATTTACTTTAGTCTCTCTCTTTTCTTTGAATTTTAGGTAAGAATGGCTTCGGCAGTGAGGTTTTTTTTTTTGCTTTTGAAGAATTTCTCCTTTGGTAAAGTATTGATTTCTTTTTCTATCTTCCTTAAAAAAATTGTGGTATTTTTCTCTGTATGTAAGGGAGGAGGGGGAATCCTCAGCCAAGGCTAGTGCTGTGCCCTTTTAAATACTCAATATGGTTGCTGGAAGAGAATTTGAAAATTTCAAGTATTTGTTTGGGTTTTTTCTTAATAATTTTCTATATTCAAGGTGGTAGTACAAACGCACAAGTGAGTTATTAACTGTCACCTGCAGTAGCTTGAAGAAGTTTGAAATAGGTTTTCCTTTAATGAAGCGGAGTGCACTGCTTCAGATATCCTGTGGAATATCTGCATGCTCAAAGGCCCGGCCCAAGCATATATCAAAGCTTATGTAGTAGTAAGTTCTTTATTTATCTATACCCAAGAAGAATTTAAAGCTTGATAGCAAAAAGTAGGTAAGTTAAACACACATTGTAAATTAAATGATGATTCAACAGCATAATTAATGCAAGTTGCAAGACCAGGATTCCGGAGTTGTTTGGGTTTTTTTATAAAAACAAGGTCTGTTATGTCTTCACTGCCCCTAATAATGATGTGGGGGCTGTACTGTACTGTATTTTCCCTTCCACAGCCATTACTAACTGTAGGTTTGGAAGCTTCCTTTTAAAAGGCTGCAATCCCAAGGAAAAAGATCTTTCATTTAGCGGGCCTAGAGACAACTTCTGATTATAAAAGAATTGGTATATTGTGGAGAGTAATGCAACTATAAATATGACTTCCTGTGCATTAGACATGTTTGCCAGTTGCTGGAAGCTTGGAAAAGGAGATCTTGTCTGGTTACAATTCACAATCAACCTATGGAAAGGAGTTGAGAACAGCAGTCTGTTTCTTTTATTAGGGACACTCTTGGTTCATAGTCTTGCAGTTCTGCTTTTTTGTTCTTTTTCCTATATGTATACAGTTTTAATTAACCAGTGGGAGGCCCGGGTATGAGGTAATGCTGGAAATCAACAATTTGAATCCTGTGATTCTTAACAGAGAATTAATGGAAACAGAGGTATTGCTATCTCCTTGGTTGAAGTAGTATGTCATTTGGACAGTATCTAAAGGCAGGCTCTGGGCTGCTGTGTGCATAATATTCCTTTTGGTTTTGTCTGTTTTTAGAAGACCAAAACTAAAACAAAAAATAGTGTAATTCATACTGGGAAATAATCCTGATCTTTAAAATTGTCTGACATCTGGACTGTCACAACTTAGTCAAAAGCACCTTGGTCAGACTCAGACCTCTGTAGCCATCCAGTCTGATCCTTTGTGTAATGTAAGGCAAAAATCTCTTACTTATTATTCAAACAGATTTTCTGTGGGTTTCGGCTTCTAATAAAGTCAATGCAAGTTGTGTGAATTTTAATTTTCTCAAGGCTTAAATATGCTTCTTCCTTGCCGTTCCATGTGAAAGGCAATTAAGAGATGTTCTCAAATGAACTCCGGAGTTCAGGATGCTTTATTCCATGAGACAAAGCTTGTAGTTGCCCAGAAGTGGGTGCATGGTGTTTGTCCTCATCTTGACCACTCCTCACACAACTGGTTCCCGGGTGGCAATGAGGAAGAAGTGGGAGGCAGTGTGACAAGGAGGGGAGGGTAGAGAGACAGTGACACTGGTGGCATAAGGAGTAAGGAAAATGTATGAAAAAGCTGGCATTAGTGAGTTCCTGCTTCAGAGGGTTAAGAAAACATTGACCTAGGATTTAAAGGGTAAGATTCCTCCAGTTGTTTTCTACATATTGGTCTTATTTTTAGGGTAACCAGACTTTGCAGAGACTCGAGCTCTTAGGTAGTGGTTCTCAGTTGATGGGAGAAACCTGAGAGGAGGAAAGGGGGAAGCACACGTGTTCCATCTCCTGCACACACTCTCGCTCTTGCTCATGCACTCTCTCTCACTCACTGTTGTCCTTTCCTGGCAATCTCTTTTGTTGGTTGAAGACTTATCACATTTGAGAGTTTGAGGCTGAGCAAAGCTTTAATTACCAGTCAAAAGCATTGCATTAGTTTCCCTCTGTCAGCTACGCTCCTCCATAGGCCCTTCCTGCTTCTGTCCAAACTGCCATGCAGTGTTATGTACTCCACAAAGGACCAAAAACCCAGACACTGTGGCACCTGCTCTGGGCCACAACAGAAGTAGAGAGGGAATGTTGCATCAGTGTGCAATGCATGTGCATGTACTACACACCCAGCACAAGCCTGGGCTGTATGGATGACCTCGCTACAGTGCAATTTTCTTTTTTTTTTCTCNCTTTTTTTTTTTTTTCCCCCCCCCCCCCCCAATAGACAGTAGCTTGGGGGCAGGGAGGGAAGAAGAACGTGCTGTGAAAAAAATGTAGATTTCACTTCCTTGAGATCAGTTTTTGCCCTGGTTTTATAAAGTCACTTTATGTCATTCAGTTAAGAAAGTAGTTTATAGTCTTGCATCTTAACTACAGGTAGATACACTACTTACTTTCATCTGAATTCTGTCCTGTGACTTAAAAGAGCCATATTCCTACAAACAAACAATTATCTCTTCTGAAGGTTTTCATTTTCACCAGTCTTATGATCTGGGGGAAAAAAAAATTGAACTATGGAGTCCAGATTATGTATTTTGAAGTATAAATTTAACTGCAAATATTCTAGGTTGGGGTTTTTTTTGTTCACCTGGCTTTGATTTTCGTATCCTTTCCTGAGGTTTCTTCTATATTTTTTTTTTTTAAAAAAAAGAGAAAGTAAAAGAGTTAAATATAGATGTAGATTACATCACTTGGTCTGTAGTACTTATATTTTCTACAAGGATACCAGTTTACTGCCAAAATATGACTCAAAAGATCAATAGCAAACAATCTGTACAAGTTTACACAAGAGAACTGAAGTATTTCATTCCGTAAGCATTGTATTTTAAAAGCACACATTGCAAAAATAGATACTTCTTTGGGAAGGCTGCTTTCTTAATTTTCACTGTTGCTTTCAGAAGTAGGTCCAAATAGTTACAGGGTTTTTCTTCCTGAGAAATCTGTTGCTGCACACTGAGAATGTAAGGGATTGGAATGGCTATGGCTCCAACTGCTTGCACTTAACAAAGGTCTGTCATAATATTTCTGTCCACAAAGACAGTCCTAAATAAAAAAAAAATTAAAAATTCTTAATTTGCAAGTTTGATGCATTTTTATTGTAACAAAGAATTCAAATGGAGGTCTGAAAAATGCATTCCTGTTTAAGGATATGCTGATTATGGTGGCTGTGGTTGAGGGAGGTGCATTTGCCATGTCTTTATAAACATTGTTATGCAGTGCATTTAATATTTAATACGGTTTGATTCCTTTAAAACCCTCTGGATTATTTTATCTAAAATCTGTGTATTAAGAAGTGAATGATACATTTGCCTTGTCTGTGCTTGGCTATCATTTTATAGAAGAAAATTATTTGGACAACATAATACTGCACTAATAGACATATCTTATTTTTGTGTAGCCCTTTTTTGTTGATAGTGTCAAACATTTTGCTCCTCAGTCATTGCCTTTACAGTTATTCTAATCCTCTGTATGTTGCTCCACTTGGCAAGTCAAATGTTAGAAGGGAAAAGGAAGGAGAACTGCCCACTGTCCCCTCTTTTTTAATCTGAGATTTAAAAATTACATACAAGTATCTCAAGCTCTAGGAGGAAAAATGTGCAGTTTAGGAATGAATCCTGTCCGTTTTGCTCAGCTCATGCTTTTTATTAAGCTCTTTGGCTCTTGATTTAACATTATCTACCCAGTAACTGATAGTCAAAGTCTCCACAGCATTTCCAACAATTCCAGAGGCATCCTGACCATCTACGGATGGTAATGTTTGATAGCACTGGGGTTTTTTAGGCTGTGTTTGAGCATATCATAGTTTTTAGATTTGAGAAAAAGTACACATTTTAGAAAAACAACCGAGAAGAGAAAAGTAGAAGTTGGAAAATTAAAAATTGGGGTAGGTAGGAAAGAAGGGCAACTCAGGTACTTGGGGCTTTCAGCTCCGGGTTTATTGCTGAGTGTTCCTTAAATTTGGCACTCGTCTGTTGAGACTGTGAGAATAACCTTCGTTATTCGTAGCAGTTTACCCACCACAAAGTTTTATTCTCCTTCTACAGAGGACTTGTCAAAATGCTATGACAACTAGGCTGGTTTTAGACAAACAGACCCTGGCTCTAAAAAGACAGTAAGTCTGCAAGTCGAACGTGGAGGGCAGCCATTGGCACTGGAAGAAGTAAGAAACCACAGATTGTTTTCTCGTTGGATGAAGAGCTTAAAGCAACGTAAAGTTAATTGAAGAATTCCTTGAAAGTGAAGTCAGCCTAAAATAAAAGCTTAGGGGTCTATAATTTACTAAATGTGAAAGCTTTGTAAGCAGTAGTGAACCTAAAAGTTTAAAAAGAACATATTTTGGTAAACAGATCTGGCTTGTGTTATGGACTGTCCTGTTTTAATTATTTGTCCAAATAATGTAGATTTGCAGTAGGATCTCTAATTAGGCACGGTTTGATTTATTGAGCTGGCCCCATATAAACCATGATGTCATGCTGTACTGCTCAAAATTACAGCTCTGCTCTTGCAGTTTAAAGACGATTATTTTTAACTTCGGAATGTTTCAGTTTTGTGCATCTTGGCTTTTGGCTTTGTGAACTTAAGATGTTCTCTGCTCCCCTCCTCCTTCCTCCCCCAGATCAAAGCAATTTGTTGTAATGTAACCAGAACAAAAACCATTGAAATGGACTTCTGAACACTCTTGGCTTTAAATGTTGATGGTAAATAAGAAGAAAGGCAAGAATATTCATGCTTGCTGTCAGGGAGGTTGAGAAATAGGTACAGTAGGTATTGAACTATGTTTTGCCAGGTGTCCAGATGTTGATGCCATTCCAGAGCAGGAATGCTTCATTTATGTCTCTAAAAGGTCTTAGTTTTCTTTTGATGCTGTAATTGAAGACAAAGAAGAAAGGGAAAAAGAAAAGGGGGGGGAGGAGGAAGAGAGAGAGGCAGGATCTGCACTGCCTGTTACTGCAGGTAATAATTATTTACTAGGAACAGGAACTCTCACGCACATGAGTTTTTACTCATGTGTGTTGCATTTTCTGCTTGTTTCCCATTTGAATAGGAAAATTTGCCTTTACTTAAACCCAGGTCTGTTCCAAATGCAAAGGGAAGGCTTTTCACAGGAGGGTTTCTGCATTTCTGTACAGATGAGGTCTCACTTCTGCAGAAGTGAGCAGCATCCCTTCCTGCCAGCATCCCTGATCTGGACTTGAAGGCAAAGGTACACACAGCAGGGTGTGGAGGAAGGGAGGACTCAAAGTTGAGTCAGAGCATGGTCTCTCTTGCCAGCCTCTTCTAGTATGTTAAGAAAAGACCAGGCATTTCAGGGCAGGGGGATTCTTTCTGTGAAGGTGTCAAGACTACTTTAGACTTGAACAGAGCCTGACAGCAAACTGGGAAGGGAACAAGAATAAAGGCACAGAGGTCTTGCACTTATACTGGAGATGCTTAATTACCAGTAGATGTCAAAAGGTGGGAGTTGTGTTTGGGAGGCAGTAGCTGCGGCAGAGAAAAGCAGACTTCAGAAAGGAAAATTTCCTTTCTTTTCCTTTCATTTGCTTTCCTTTCCTTTCAGAAAGGAAAATTTTCTGAGTGGGAGGGGAAGGTGAAAATGTCTTCCTGTGGATTTTAGAGGGAAGACGAGATGAGCTGCCTTTGGTAATGATTGCAGTGTTTCAGACTCGTGTAGGTTGAGAACAATGCACATTGAGTCATTGCAAAGCTATACTTCTCATGAGGAGCGTTGATTACATAGCAACTGACTCAGTTTCTATACTATAAATTGTGTACGTAGACTAGATTACAGCTTAAAAGACTCATAAAAAGCCATGGGATTTCTTAGGGTTTTTTATAAGTGTATTCCCGAATGAGTATCACATTTTTAATATAATCAGTTGTTGACTAACATATTGGTTTTAGATGTGTAACTGCTTTTAGTCATCCCATAACTAGTTTCAGTTTAGCTAATGAAGGTCGGAGAGAATGCTGCTTGCGGGGGGAAAGGGGAAAGGAGTTCATACTCTGTCTCTGCTTCGGTGCCAGTGAATGTAAATGGATGGAAAGTATGTGTGAGTTTGCTAACAAATGTATGTATAGTGGGAAGATTTGATGTCTGAGTTCAGTTTAAAAAAATACATATTAATTTGCTTGTTTTGACCTGGCAAGGTTGCCAACTGGAAACAAATTTAACCATTTAGAATAAGATGAAAGCCTTAATCCTTTGAGTATTCAGGTCTCTGGTTTGCAGTCAGTAACAGGGAGCCTGTAATGTCTTGATTGTAACATAATATCAATAGAAATTTAATAAAGTTTAACATTCAGTGAGTTTCAATCTCTTGTTGATTGTAACCCTCTGAGAAGCTTTTCACAGTGGCTGAAATCTCTGAGAACAGCCAGCTTTTGGTGACGAGCAGACTACCTGTCTTGTTTTCATGAAATTTAAGTGGTAGATTTCAGATAATTCCACGATGAGATGCTCATGTTTTGTCTTGCATTAACAGCAGATATGTGTCTCTCTTTTTGTATCAATCACAATATCTGAATATAATCTCTTTCCAGGATGGTAGTTGGCAGATAGTTGAAATGGATCTTGCCATGAGATTTGAGTGACTGTCATCCACTGTGTGTGTGTCTGGGCACATGCATGCACATGCATTGGGTTTGTCCTCACTTTCTTTAATGGATCTGGCAATATACTTGGTACTGAAACAGAAACAGTCAGACCTTGAGGAACTTATGACTGACAGCAGTTTAATTCTTTTCTGTGTAATAAATGACTGATACAGGTTTAATTATTTATTATTTTTTTAGCAGTTCTTTTCCTGACATTTACTTGCTGAAACTGGTCTTGGAACTTAGAGGAACAGCTTGCCTCTGAGATGCATAACAGCTTCTCCATCACTACCTCTAGTTGTTAATACTGGACATTCACCTACAAGCTGTCTCACAACTCTGAAGCTATAGGTCTAAAATTACTCAGTGAGGATCTTAGCCTGCAGTGTATGATGAAGTGATCCTAATGGCCAGACAAGATAAGAGTGTGATGATGACTGTAATGAAAAACTGAACAGGGAGGTGGGAGAGGAACGTGCCTGCTGTGATGCCTCTGGAATTGCCAGGAGGTCACCAGATAGAAAGTAATGGCACTTTCCAGTTACAGTACTTTCAGTAGCTTCCTTTTTCTTTTGCTCTACAATGTAAAGCTGTTTAGTGTCACATAAAAAAACCCAGTCTCTTCAGTAACACATGCCTGACATTGTTTCTGGATACTGATGCCAAAAAACAACTGAGATCACAGTGTACAAAAGTACTTGTACAGAGAGATGGAGGTGAGCAAATCTGGTGCACAGGGAGTCAGTCTCATGAATGTGAAGTCATGCGAATTGCATGAAGGCACAGGGAGGAACACATGTGGCAGCCACATAATTTGAACAAGTCCCTTGGCATTGATTAACGGTATGGTGGTCACATACAAGAACTTACCACACGTCTCTTGTGATATTCCTCTACCCCCTCATTCCCACTTTCTCAGCTGCAATTGTTCTCTGGCCTGTTTCTGGCCTGTTTGGTTGAGCAGGCTCAACCAAAAAAGTTGAAGGAGCTCATCTGTGCTAACCTGTCTTGGGTGGAAATGATTAGGCAGTGATCATGCAAGCAGCTCAGCTAGCTTGAGGATTGTTGACCTGCCTTGTGGCAGTGGGCGGGAAAGAGGAGACCTCTGAGGAGAGGTGACTCCCGGCAGAGCGTGCATGCTCAAAACCAGTGATAGTGTCTGCTCTGCATCTGCAGGTTGAGGAGGCAGGTACACATAGCTTATCATCTGACTGTGGCATCTTAGTTTGCTAACTTGAGCGTGGTTAGTAGAGAAGCCATGATGCCACAGGTCAGAGTGCAGGCTCTATGAAAGCTTAAAGCTTCACAGTGGCTGTACTCTCAAATGCAGACTACTGCACTTGTTGGCAGAGATTAAAAATAGCACAGCTTTGGTTTTGATGTTTTGCAAGACCAATTCTGACTGGCATAGTGGAAGGTATGCTTTTCTTCAAATGCAGCTACAGTTTTGCCCAAGTAAAACTTTGGCTCATCATTGGTTACGTCTGGAATTCAGGAGGCAATGCTAAGATGATTCACATTCATTAATTAAACCTCTAGCACCATCCTGGGAGGCAAGTTTAGAGAGAAGGAAACGGAGATGCGTAGCCTAAAGATGCAGAAGGAATCTGCTTCAGAGCTGAAATTAAACTTTAGCTCCAGGCATCATGCCTCTGGAAATTCCTAAACTACTCAAGTTTCATGTCAACACTGTCCAATTACATACAGCACTGTAATTTAGAGTAATTTATAAATCTGTATCTGTAGTGGATAAGATTTGCATAAACCACATCCATTAACAATAAAAGAACTTCTATTAAATAATTAAGTAATAAAAAGATCACACCATCAGTAACATGATTAAGCTGTCTAAGAAAGGCTATCACTTCTTTCTATCTGGCTTCTCCTGAGCACTGAGAAGATGTACTGTGTCGGACCAGTGTCCATCTAGCTCTGTATCTCATCTCCAGCTGTAGCAGTTAGCCACAGAAAGATTACAGGAACGAGGCAAGCGTACAGTAACACACTTTTTTTTTTGCCACATCTTGCTGTTTTCAACAATTCTGCTCAAATTCTATTCTGAAATCTATTTTCAGCTTTGAATTTTGGAAATTATGCATCATTGTGGCAACATATCCCTAGTAATCTGTCTTTTCTTGTGAACAGTATGACTAAGCACACCCAAGCCTCCCTCATACACATTTTATAATCACCATCTGCTAGTGGTATGTTGTGTTATATACTTGAATTTGAGAAGTTTTTTTTTTACAGCAGGATAAGTTAATTTGTCCACCATAGCCTAGAAAACTCCAGAAACGTGCTGAGTCCCATTACTGTGTTTGTTCATTTATCCATTTTATAGAATTAGTGGTTATGGAAACTACCAAAAGACCCTTTCCTGTAGAGATTTGAAGGGAGATACGGAAGGCTCTTACAAGATGTGAAAGAAGTCACTGTGCTTCATGTTTTCTTCCCAGAGCTCTCTAGCTGCCTCCTTACCATTGGTAGGCCTATCATTTATGTTAGCATCGTAACATGCTTGCAGCGAATGGCTTTTGCATTAATCAGAGGCTATCTGATCTGCTTAGTCATCTTCAAGAACAAGCCTTTTATGGTTTTGTTTGAAGTTCTTCTGTAAGCATTGTTCTTTAAGAAGAACAACATCATAAAATGGCTTTATTAAAAATGACAAAAGTTGGTAATTAATTGAAAAAAATTATTTTTGTAAGATTTTAAAAGAAAAATTTTGGATTTTTTAGTAGTTATCCTTTATTATGTATGGCTGCTTTTAAATGTTGCTGGAACAAGGGAAATCAGACAAACGAATTTCCCCTGGTTTTCATTGCAGGGCACATGGGTCAAACACCCAGCGTGTTGTTCTCAGAAGAAACAGTTTTATTTTTCCTAATGTGGACATGTAGTACTAAAGCTTGCTGTTTTATGACTGAGCAGTACGAAAATGCTGTTTATTGTCAGTCTTTTCACATCTGAATGATGTTATTTCATCCAGATTTTCTTTGAAAACACTGCCAGGCATGCAGTATGGATGAATGCTTGGAGAAACCAATGGGTGTTAGGCACTCTGATGCTTTTAATTGTTTAGACTAATCATGAATTTGACATGTGGAGGGAAAATGCTTATTTCCGTTCTCTGTCTATTTAGATTTACACATTGAGTGAAGGGTATAGATGGCTGGGGGTTTTTTGTTTTGTTTTGGGTTTTTTTTTAAGAAAAAGATAATTATGGGAAATATAGTAAGCTTTTGCTTTGCTTATGCTATGCAGTTGGAAACAATGTGTGTTGAGTTGGTTTTATGCAGCACCTTTGTAATCAATGAGTGTATTTCTTCCTTTGTTCTGTGTGATTCTTTCAGGCGGAGACAGGTGAGAAGAGGAGCATAAACAAGGGTAATGAAATGTCTATACCCTTCTCTTGCACTTCCTAATCACATTTTCTTAGTTTTTATTGGCTTGTTTGCTTGGTTTAAAGCATGAGAATCAAATGGAGAAGTGACCCTGTAAAAATATAAATAATCTCAGGGCGTTCCTCTAGTAGACCCTCAAAAACCTGAGTACTCCTACTTTATGTAGATGTTAAAGACAAAATTGTGACTTGTATCTTTGCCTCTTATTTCCTGCACAGTTACTAATCATGTTGTAATTTTTTCCCACCATATGCTTGTCTTAGCTAGTGTTGTTCATAGCCATAATTAATTGCTGGCAGTAACACTGGCCAGTGTATGCTATAAAACAGGATTTGCTTTTATCAATAAATTGTCATACACTTACAGCTTGAGCCTCCATCTGCATTAAAGTTCTTGTTGTTCCTGCTGCTGAGTCTTTGCACTTGGAACCGATATGTTGCAGAAGAAGCTAATGCAGACTCTGCCTCAGCCTCCTCCATGGGGAGCAGTCATTTGGATGGAACAAGCATTTTTCTAGGAAAGAGTGGCATTTGGTTTCTTTGCGCTTTCGTCCATATTTTGCAAGCTAGCCCGAACAGGAGGAGAAAAAAATATTTGCTGGGTTCCTTTCAGATGGGGAGACCCTCCCTTCCTGCAAATAAACACCAACATATCTTGATTTCTCATGTGCAAATCAAAGGCAAGGGCTTCTCATTCCGTCTGTCAAATCAAGGGTTTGTATGTGCTTCATTGCATCCTGACCTACCACAGGTTGTTTTTTCCCTTCTTCATCTCGCCCTTTTATGAAAAGTGCTTCTTTTACTTTCATCCCTTACTTTACAAAGGTGACTGAAACCTGAAGAAGGGCTTTGGTACCTGTAAGTTGGACTTTTAGCTACAGCAATTAAATCCAGTAGTAGATACTGTCTCTTTCCAAGAACCTTGTTGTGCCTGCAGTTTGTGAAGTATTTCAACAGCTTTCATATGATCCTGTATATATGAACTTCTGATTTTTTTTTTTTATTTCTAGACCCAGTCTTTATCACATATAAGTAATGAAAAATCAAAGAGCTATACCTAAGGAACAGAAGTTTCATTTCTGTTTGGAACATATGTGCCTAGTCATGATTGAAAAGATTCTTTTTTTTGTGTTATTTTCTTTTTTTTTCTAAAACTCATGGCTAGAACATAGCATATGCTGTAATACTTTCCATTTGCAGAGCCCTCTGTTTGATGATTGCAAGCTGCTCTGTAAACATTTTTTGGTCTGACAGTCATTTTTCAGAGTTTGGAGCCTTCTCCATTTTTGGTGGGAATGTGACTAAGTGATTTGCTCAGGGTCACCCAGTGTATCAGCTGGAGCATAGTGGTGACATGGATCTGTAAATTTTTTGCTTTTTTGATATCTTGATTGTATTTTTCTCTGCATTACATAGAATAGTGTAGAGCAACATACCTAGAAAATAACTAGAAAAATTCTTTGGGCTGAAAGTAAAAAAGGCTGGAGAATAACTTGAGAGAGTTGGGAATAATAATTATTACTTCCTTATGCATTTTACAAATAACGATCATTGAGAATAATAGATGAACTGGACTACGCTAAGTCTTACAAAGATACTTCCTTTTGGGCTTTTTTAGATCATACACAGATACCATATATTGCTTATTTGTAAACTTAAGCTTAGGATAATTTCTAAAATTCCAGAGCATAGACCATCGCCTCTCGTTAATGCTCTGTTTAAGTTGAAAGCTGTTTGAGGTTGAGATACAGTTTGACAACTCACTCCTTCCCTATTTTTTTTTCCGTCTTGATAATACTAGTAGTATTTTAGTAGAAATGTGTTCTTCTTCCCCTTGTTACCCAAACCCTTCTCCTTGTCAGTGTCAGGCCATCCTTTGGGCCAGCTACGCTTCTCTTCGGGCTGGGTTCCACTCAGGATCCTGGGCTGTGTGTTCCCCTTTTCTCCCTGGGGGAGGTGTCCCTTCCTCTCCCACCAGTCCATGAATGTCTATTGTTAGTGGCTTTGATGCAGAGGGGGGTTAATGAGGATGAAAATGAAGTCAACATAGATTTATTTTACAGACAGTAGAGTGCTTTCTGACAGGTTTCTGCTGTTGGTTTCTGATAGCTTCAGCTGTCATGTTTTCATGGATTGTTACTGAAGTTAAATCAGGTACACTTATACGTAACACAATCATAGCACTGGGAAGAGGAACGCATTTCTCTCTCTCCTCTACCCTGTGCCCAAACCCTTCTCATTTTCAGTGTCAGGATCCTCTGGCCCAGCTACTCTTCTCCTTCTCTATGTAGCCGCAGACCTCAGATATTTTGGTGATTGTGTTGATAGTAGGGTATTCCCCTAGACATGCAACATTATTTATGAGGTGGATGTAAGTATTTAAAACGTTGCCTCACACAATCATTTGAAAAATACTAGTAGTGTGTAAAAATGAGGCTGTTCTGATATTTGCTGAATTTTCCTCTGTCTGAGAGGAGATTAAGGAGAATATTTATTTCCTGTTCCGTTGGCATAACCTGTTGCTGAGTTTAGCATGTTACATTTATTGAGCTTTTCAGTTTCTAATATGAGATGTGGCACGTGACAGGCTTACAAATGATATATTAAGGTTTCTCCCAGAAGTAAACTATGTATGGTTCCAGTTAACACTAGTATTCAGTGAGGAGGAGAGCAGATGTGATAGTGGTTAGGGAGGCAGCTGAGGTAACATCTAGAAACAGCTGGTGGAAGTTTTCCTACGTGAGGGAGTCTGTACTACCTTGTGTTAAAATCCTCTGTATTTCACCTTAAGTCACAGGCATTATTTTACTAATCTAGAGCCATCTCTGAGCCATTAATGTATATAGAAACAGTTTTGCCTTGGTTGTTACCTGTTCTCAGAGAGTTTGAGCTGTTTGGCTTTCTTTTTTTTTCAATAGACCTTCTCTTCATGGAAATTTGAAGATTTTTTCTTTTCTTTTCTTTTCTTTTTTTT
>RSEF01000001.1:103880610-103911448 GCA_003993805.1 Himantopus leucocephalus | reverse complement strand
TTTTTTTGCACAAAAGGATGGGCTCTGCCAGCTGTTAGTTTGATTGCTGAGACTGGAAAGGTAAAAAACAAATTAATTTACTGTCTTACTTCTCCTCCCACCAAAATGCTTTTTATGGGGGAACTCAACTTCATTAAAGTTATAACAAGAATTGGGAATGTGATTACACATTGATTTTTTTTTTTTTTTTTTTNTTTTTTTTTTTTTTAATTATTCCCCCCCCAGTAGTGTCTTATCACAAGTATTTTTGGAAGCCTTATCAGTCAGTCATCACACCTGTACAAGTCACATTAACTCATTCCATCGTAGCAACAGACCAAGCACAGACATTCCTATGAGTTTCAGAGCAGCTGTAAGGATGTCTGGGGTGCCAGCAGCACAGTCACATGTCCCAGCCTATGTGGTCAGAGCTACTTTACTGTTGGGCACACATTTTCCATTCAGAGTGCTACGTTGATGGCTACTTCTATGGGGAAAAGCAGTGACTCTTTTCAAAGTTTCAAACTTGCTGCGTTCTGCACGGTTTTAATTGGCCATTTAAGTTGGTCAATGTCTAATGAAGCCTGTGAAGAGACTGGTGTGGGATGTCTTGTGGTTAGAGGAACAGTGGACCTCATTTCCAAATACTCGCTCTCCTTTGGTTGGCCTGAATGAAAACTGGTTGGTGGTGTAAGCTAAACATGGGTGGGATGGAGTGGAATGCCCTCTGGCATGACCGAGAGGAATTACCAAAGACCATAATGATGTTCTCATTTGAGAAATCTCTAGAGTTTTTCCAACAATGCATACTTTGAAGCTCGTGTTGTCATGTCCCTTGGCTATCCCACTTAACATTTGGAAGATAAGCATGAATGTCAGTTCATTTTAAATAGGCTTAGCCTTCGTGAGTCATATTCGTGACTCACCAAGTCATGAACACCATGCCACTTCTTAGATGTAGCTTACCATGATGATTGTAATTGACTGATTGTACTGGTTAGAGGCTCCAGCAGGTGCTAGGAGCATCCATCTTTTTCTGAGCTTTGCGGGGTTTTCCTGCCAGTTGAATGCAGACTGAGTGGATCAAGGAGTTTTTCTTCTATTAAGTGACGTTTTAGATAAATCGCAGTGCTTCACAACTGTGTTCAGTTTTCATTCTTGCTATAACGATCCATCTAAGTTTTCTTGTGGGACTAAGGCAGTGCAAAATTCCAAGCTATTCATTATGTGTTTTGAACTTAGCATATCTGGGAAACTTAGGCTACCATGTACTTTCCACATTGCCTCCAAATGGAGGAAGGACAGGGAGCTGAAAAGTCCTTCATCATGCTGGTTACAATCTGAAAAGTTATGCTACCCTATGCAATAATTCTGCCTCATGGATGAATTATTTGGTGCTTTTGGTTTCTTTCTGCTCTCTTCTGGTTTACATTTTTCTGCTTTTTGTTTTCTGACTACTAATTGCAGTATATTTTCAAAACTGTGATATGGGGAGTTTCTAATTAAAAGGAAAAAAATGAACTTTGATATATGCCAAGTTTCACTTGCCAGCAGCTTTGGCCACATGACCAATCTTGGGAGGGGAAAGAAGGAAGCAACCCCCTCCCCCCATGAAGTCTTAATGATGATAAATGAGTTGCTGTATTATTAGGAACATAACCTAATGGCCCTACAGCTAAGTATTTACTTGAGAATTTACTTAGTACAGCTTTCTTTCTTTTTAAGCTATAGATTTCTTCATTGCATCCACTGTTCAACTGTTTGGTCTTCCTAAACTCATGATCAGGGTATCTGTGATGTTAAAGAAACCAGAGTGTGAGGTCAAAATTTCCATTACATAGCCAGAGAGGAATTTCAAGGAACAATGCCAAAATCACTTAAAAAAATAAATTTACAGGAAAGATGACTCATCAATCAACAATTGCAGTTCTAGAGAACAGAATTAGTTGTATATGTTCTGGGTACAGAGAGAGACAAAATGCACCCGGCCTGACAGGCAGGGATGAATCAGGGTGATTGCTTGTTTGTTTGTTTCCAGAGATTTTTACCTTGACCTCTGCTTCTTTTTTCACCCTAAAAGGAGGACCCTAAGTAGCACACAGCTTCATGTTGCAGCAATCATTGGCTTCTCAGAGCTACAACTACCTGGCAAAAAGAAAAAAGATTTTCTGGCTTTTTGTGGCTTGAAGTAATTAGCCAAACAACTGAAGGACAAGGGGAACAGTCTCCTCCTGTGCTTAACTTCTCTTTTAACTGTAAGAAATTTAACATGAGGCCACCTGAGAGACCAAAATACAGCATTTTATGCTTGATGGAGGTGACAGACTTTTGCTTCAGTATGCAGTAACATGAGTGTGAAAAAGACGTGATAAAGGGCAATTTCCTTCCTTCCACGATACTGAATAAAGAGCACACAGGAGTGAAGGTCCTTCTGAGAGGAAAGCATGTTGAGCTGCTGCAGCGTCTCAGAGAGAGTGGGGCAGGCCTGCTGCTTGCCGCATTTCGTGTCATGCCAGCCCTTCGGTGGGGAAGGCACTTCTCTGGTGCTTCTTTGTCTGCTTTCCCCCTTGAGCTGCACAATGTTTTTGCTGTGTTAACCTTAGGTGTGGAGAAAGTAATGAGTGCTGGGACTTTAAAGAGATGGCACTGGAGATGAATCTGCCACATCCCATGGTTTTTTTGTAACCCTGTTTGCTTTCTTGTCTTAACAGGGGGAAGGGAAGAAAATGGTGTAACCACTTACTGTACCTCTGGCAGATGGTATACTGGACAGTTTGCGTGTCTGGATGTCTCTCCCTGGCACTAGACATAATGGTTCTATAAAGCTTTCTTGCTCATGAGACACTGCAGCAGAATAGCGTACCAACTAAAGGTGACTTCTGACTGTAATGCTCTTTGGCCTTAGAATTAATTTAGTGAATACTGTAGTTATTTGTACGTAGAAAGCACGCTCCAGTCTGTATGTTGTTTTTATGGATTTCCCTTTGCTGCCCTTTCTTTCCTGGAATAATAGTGTGGCAACAAGCCCCTCTTTGAAAGGGGGTGGGGACTGCAAACAAACCCTGTCTGCCATATGTGTTTTATTGCATTTAGACTTGATGCTTCTCCATATTAGAATTCTGAAAATGTTATAGCATATTTTGAGCTCACTTCACTTATTGAAGCAGGTAATGTTTATAAATGCGTATAGGCTGCCCATTCCTTCTAGAGCCCAAGCCGGGCAGAGGCATGGAGACATCCTCTCTGTCAGCGTCAATGGGGAGAGTGCTACAGGTAAAGGGTTGCACTTCTCAAACCCAGTAATTTTGAAAATACTTGTGGAAAACAGCTGAGACTTCTGGGTAGAGGAACTGTCATTGAACTGTTCCCTGGTTCCCGCTGTTGCTGCCAGAAGCATTTACAGCAGGACATTGTGGGGCGCAGTGAGGGCAAGCCTGTGCTATACGCTGATCCTGGAGCCCCTTCTGCAGGGCAGAGATCAGTGCATGTCAGCAAACAGCTCATTTTAGGTTAATATGAATGGGGGCAACAATGATGTGGTTGAAGTGTCCTTTTGAGGGTTAAATGGGAGTGCTGAAGGAAGCAATGCATTCCTTCATCCGATTCCCTTTTGCTTAGGTTTTGTCCGTTCACAGCTTGGATTTCTGTTTTTTTTATCTGAGTGGTAGTGCAGAGAATTGGGTCATGGATGACAGATTTGAGTGATGGCCACAATACTTGCAGCTTTCAGAACACAATATGAGGTCCATCTCTTGTCTTAGCCTTGCCCTCAAGGGTGGTAAGGAAACAAAACCAAAACAGTTTCTCCCACTCTTCCTCAAGAAGTATTCCCTTTTATCCTTAGAGGTTGGAGAGCCTAGCAACTATCTGTCTGTTTTATTTTTCTTAAGATGCTGTGATACCATGGTGATGAGTTATTAATAAAACTCCAGGCAGATGGAGAGAGAGCTTTTAACTGAGTAACTTCTTGCGTTTGGTTTTTTTTTTCTTTCCATGCATCCAAGAATAACCATATATGAACAAATGTCATGATTTGATCTGTGGGGCAGAGTAGCTGAGCATTTAGCACAAAAATACAACTTAATCTGCAAATAAATCAGAGCAGACTTTTTGCTTAAATGTCAAAATACCACCATGTTTATGGAAGAGCAAATAATTGTAAAGCATTGCATTCATTATTTTAAATATATGAACATGATGAATTAGATATGAGATTTTTTCTGATTTGTTGCATTTCTGAACATATTATGAGCTATTATAAGTGCAGTAACAGTTTCCCATACAGCACAATGCTCTGCTACAGTGGCACTGACTCAAAATTCTGTAAGTCTTTATACTAATGTGCAGTAATCTCTATAACAGTGACACTAATCTCCTCTTCTAATATGGAACTTGAATTAAAAAAATCTGTGAAATGTAGCTTTAAAGCAGCTTTTGGGAATTATTAATTTGTAAACCCTCCATTGGTCATCCATACCAGTAGGAATGTCTTTATAACAATGGAGCAAAGGGGTAGTCACCTTTAGGAAAAGCAGTGAAGCCTTTGGGGGTTTTGCTCTTTTTTTTTTTTTTTTTTTNTTTTTTTTTTTTTTTTTTTTAGTTTGTTAAAGTGTGAATGGCATTAATTGCATAACACAAGCAGCAAGAAGTTTGTTACAAATGGTGTAAAAGTGTTATGTTGTCCTACACAAATGATGCATACTGACTCTCTTGTCCTATTTTAGTGTACCGTGGTCAGTTTACAGTGTGCTTAAGCTACTGTTAAAGGTTTGGGGTGATAATGTCTTACATGGCAACATTACAAGCTTCCTGAACTTCTCATTTATCGGCTGCTCAGTTGCTGATGGAAAAAAAGCAGACATCCCCACAAATGTTGAAAGCTGGACACAAAATGTCTTTTTAATATTTTGCTTATTAATTTCAGATGATTGTAGTTATTGAAAGAATAGGCCCTTAAAATTTTCCCAATGCCTTGACTTCCAAAAAAGTTTGTGGCCTTGAGCAGGAATTGAACCATGGTCATGAAAACACCCGAGTAAACAGGTAAGACGAACCATGATGTGCATTTGTGATGTCTGTAACACCCAGTGACATGGATAATGCTATATCGCCTTACGCTTTACACACATTGTGAGAGGGATTGTCTGTGGGTAATACTTTCTTTGGATAAGGCACAGCCCTGGTTGGAAGTCTGTAGCTAATGTGTTGGGGGGTTCCAGGTGCTTACCTAATTAGCATGGGGAAAACATCTAGGTCATACTGGGCTTCTCAATCCCATTGAAATTTCATGGGATTAAATTTGTAACTCATGTAGGAAATTCTGAAAACATTATCCATGATACGTAACCTTATTTCTCTCCTTTCCTCTTTACTCTCCAGTGTGATAATACATGTCCTTTAAATGGAATCCATTTTCTCTATAATCTGGAAATTGCCTTAAAAATACTATAGAAAGATCAAAGCACACTGAAGAAATGAGACCAAAGTTTACATGACCTCTTAACTGAGGTATTTGTAAAATATAGGTGAAGTGTCGAGAACTGCTGTGACATTTTATTCCATATGGGGATGTGAGTGATTTTGTAAAGCATTCCAGCAGAGTGAAACAACCAACAATCTTTCGTCTGTGTGCGTGAGGTACTTATTTTTTTTTTTCCTGCCAAGAATGCTTCTTCCAAGTGGAATTTTTTTTTTTTTTTTCATTTTGGGGTGGTGGTTGGGCTTGTTTTTTCTTTTTTTTNACAAACAAAGAAGCAAAACAAGATGTTCCATCTGGAAAATGCACTAGTATTCTCCAAAGTAGCCTTTTTAGTAGAAAGAGGTAGGAAAAGTGACATTCTTGATGAAGCAATGGTCAGGGAAGCTGGAGGAACAAGTATATTGCGTGAAAATGTTTTGCTTTCTTTTGGAACAATGATGCTTTTATGCTTTTGGTGTTTCACCAACTCACAGGATAAAATGTTTCTGCCTTAATAAACCATCTCCCTTTGAAGAAACTATAAGAAAACTTTCATCTAGCTTTAACCTCAGCTGTGGCCTTGCTGCTGTTGGATATGGTTGCACTGTGGTAAAGAAATGGGAATGAGCTATTAAAACATGGAATTTGCTGTCTCTGTTTCAGGTTGGAGTTCTCGTAGGTGTTGGGCTGGGCTCTGTCCCCCGTGCATGGCCTCCTGTGGAGTTGGGTTGCGACTCCTCTGTCCCTGTTTTATTATGGAGAACCACACTGACATGTTATTTTATTGTAGGAAAAGGGAGAACATTTCTCTCAGCAGCCAACTAAGTGTACTTGTGTTTTTTTAGGAATATACAAGAGGGCTCTGTTGCTACCGATTGTTGTTTTTATTTGTGCAGCACCTAGGGGCTTCACTTCTGAGCCTTGATGTTAAACAAGGTGCTTTATGCAAACAGCAGAAAGATTATTTCTTCTTTAGAGAGCCTGATTCCATAGTGCAGTGCAAAGATGCGCACAAGTACCTCACCTAGTTTTGAGTGAGCTTCCAGGCACTGGAAACATAAGTGTGGTGGTGTATGCTTGTGTGTTGCGTTTGTGTACATGTGCTACAAGCTGATGCCCGATTCGGGGATTTACAGTGCTGTATTGGGCTGTGCCAGTACCCTCAGAGAGAGAACAATGGAGTGCAAGAGATGACAGAAAGATGCAGACACATGCAGTGGAATTTAAAGGAACAGCAGGAGGTAAAACAAGCTTGGGTTAGGGTTATGGCAGTGGTGTGTCCTATGGATTTAGGTATAGGATTTTTCTTGCCTTGAAGTAATGCCTTTAGGAGGAGCTATAAACCCGGCAAACCAGGGACTAAAGAATGACTTGAGGATGGCATCATACCCAAGAATCAAAGGACTGAGCTGAACAGCGTGTGGCTGAGGAGTTCTTCCCATTATATCTTAACAATGTGAATTTCGTGTACAGGTAGAGGTGGACACTCTCTGCAAAAACAGTTTGTGATAGGAGTTGGAATATTTTTTCCTACAACTCATTATCTCTCCAGTTTACAAATTGCTTCACCATATTTGGGATCCTGGACACTTATTGCCCGATAAGGAAAAGTTGTTACTATTTATAATTTGGTGTTTTATTACACAGATTGCTGTGATGTCCAAGTGCTTCCGTAAGAAGGAATATAATATGGAAGATAATATAAACTGTAAAACTAATGAGGGAATTGCAATACAGATGGCATTGTGTGTCTGCTTTTCAGACCGTATTTTGCATTGTTGATATTAAATTTCTATTCAAGGAACCAGAAAACCATGGAGCGTGTGGTAGGAAGTGGCTTACTAAAGGTGTCCTCTAGAACAGGCTATAATGCTAATGAAGATTCAGTGCTAGTGCAAATGCACAAATGAACTTTTAAGGTACTCAAGGAAGCAGTGCATTCATTAGTTTGATGGAACATTAGGCAGCTTTCTTAAAGATGAAGTTTGAACTGTACTAGACTGATGTTAATTGCATGTAGGATGAGTTAGGTATACTTTTGTCTCCTAGTCGTTTCCTATATCACTTATTGCAAAGTTTGTAAAAGCTGCATGGTTCCTTCTCCTAGGGCTGTTGATTTCTTTTACAAAGAGCAGAAGCTGTACTACCTTTATCTCTTACATTGTACTGGCAGCCAGCGAATTCCAGATTCAAACCTTTCTTTAATTTTTGCAAATATGACATAAACGGACATTGCACATAAAAGAGCAAGCCGTTGCATATGGCTCCTGGTACAAAGAGTATTACAGTAACAGAAATGCCCTGGTCATAAATTTATGCGAATGGTAACCATGTGTTTCTGAATGCCTCCTGTTTCTCATTCGAGTTAAATGTTACTCTATCAATACTTTCCAGATATCTTGCACTCTCATGTCTCCACAATATTTTTAAGACTTTTGATGCCTTGCAGTTTATGAAGTAGTCATATTATTTTTAAGTTCCTTAAATTAGGTCATAACAAAAGTATTTCTATTTATCTAATCCATTTCCCCGTGTTCAGACTGCTTGGTGTACTGGAGCATGTAATAAAGTAGAGAGATTTAAATGGCTTACTTCACTATGAGAAGAAAATGTTAAGAAAATCACAAGTTTCCTTCAAAAACTGAAGCCTTTTCAACTGACTGCAATGTGATGGGAGTGGCTGTGAATGATTAAACTTCCTTGCAGGGGGTAGGATTTGTAGGATACAGAGCTAGTGAGTCACTATTTCCAATTTTTGACCAAGAAAAAAGAAAGGAAAAAGAATTTCTATAGCTGGTGACTACTCTGTGTCTCGAGGGAAGTAAGTGTTGTGGTCTTGTATCAGTTTTCTAGTTGCTTTTGTCCAACTTAAGTTGGAATCCTGAAGCCATCCAGTTGTCACTGCTCACAGAAGGAATACAGGGGTTATGCAATTTTTTTAATCACACAGGTTGTCATCTCTTGTTCATCTCATTTCCTTTTGGCCAAAAACATGAGCACACCTTCCCTAGTGCTCGTGATTGTCGTCTTGTACATGGTGAGGATCCTGCTCAGGTAGCAACCAGTAGTTCCATCATCACTTTTGCTCGAGGCTGTTTTCACTCTGAGGGCAGATGATAGTCACAGCTCAGAATCCAGGTACAAGCTTTTGATATGCCGTTTTGTCCTGGAGGAGTTACTCTCCATATTTAACATCACCCATGCCCTGCCTGTTTAGCTAACAACTTTTTCTCCCTGTTAGGTTCTTCTGACTTCTCTTTCAAGTTGGATTTATTCAAATCAATGGGTAGATGAGAGCCTAGAGCTCCTAAGTAAAGATCTTGTTAGGAGGCAGTGAACTGATGAAGCATTTTGTCTGGATCCTGCTTATTTCAGAATAAGCAGTGCTTTCTCAAACAAAGCCTGACTGTACTCAACATCTATTAAAAGCACCCACTAAGCTTTTTTTTTTTTTTTTTTTTAAAAAAAAAAAAGNGGTCTGCTGGAATCACATAATCTTCTGAAATGTCTCAAAACTATTCAAATGCTGGCAGCCAGCATAAAGCCTGTGCCTGATCCTAATCTCCAGAACGCAACAGGCATCATTGCCTGGCTGTTTTCAGTCAATTCTGCATACTGCACATCTAAAACTAGAATAAAACTATCACAGCTCTGCTTTGCTTTCCAACCCCAACCGCTGCAACAGCCCTGTCCTCCTATCTTTTTTTTTGCCCCCTTCAGATATTTAGAACAAAATCAGGCACTTCCATCCTAGGGTTTTTTTAAGGTTACAATATTCTTCCTGTGGGAGAAGCCTGCCATTTTTGTTGGCAAGCATTTGACTCCTGTCTTTCCCGATCTTTTACTTAAATAAGCAGCTGCTTCAATAACATATTTATTCATATTCATGTGAGTTCCCATATACTACTTGTCAAGTTTTCAGAACAAACCTGAATATGTTCTGGAAGCTTTTGTGGGATTTAATCCCAGAGTTGATGATCTCCCATGGGCTATACAGCTCAGGATTGCTATGTGTCTCTGTCTCCCTTCAGTTGTGGCCCTCTGTCCCAGTTTTTTTTTCCTGATTTACTTTTCTCCTCCTTATTCCAAACTTTACTCTTATTTGTACTTTTGTTGCTTGGTGATGAGTTGTCACTCGTAGCCATTGTTTGTCCTACGGTTCTTCTCACCCTCTAAGTTAGGAGTGAGCTGACTTCCCTGACACTGCTGGTGAACCATAGATTTCTCTCTCTCTCTCTCTCTCCAAAATAAAAAAGAAAAACAAGGATTTAAAGATGAACTGAGGCTTCTACAACTTCCTTCTAGAGAACAAGCAAAGGTTACAATAGTTGAGTTGTCATTTATGCCAGAAGCAGAATACCTAGTCCTTTAATTTTGTGTCATTTGCTCTAGCACGTAATAGGTGAAGGTACCTCTTTATTATGTGGGTAGAAAGAGAAGAGGAGGAAAGTCTATTGTAAATTTTTTATTTTTAAGGAAAAACAGGAAAAGGTGTATGAACACATAGGAGTAATACAAGAGCCCATGAGCAAAATTTCTAGCTTACATTACACAGCTCAGTGGAACTGGGCACAGAAACACAGAAAGTGTGAGGGAATATACATTGACCAAGAGATTTTGAGGCAAGCAAGGGAAATTTATGTGATGATATAATGCATACTAATAATGCATATGATATATATATATGAGATAATGAGGTACATTAAATAAATTTAAAAAAATTGAGGCCTACTATGGCGTAGTAGAAAACAGAATAGCATACAGTTGGAAGCTCCCTTCTCTATGATCTTTCTTATCTCTCCCTTTCCTGCCCTCACACCATCAGTGTTTGGCAAAAAGGGAGAGGAAGAAAGAGAGCAGTGTCTTTGGTGGACAGGGTTCCCAAAAGCTGAATTTGGAGCAATACATTGAGACAAAGTCAGTTGGCCTGTCCACATCATCATTCTGCACTACCACTACCCTTGTGTTTCTCTAAAAATACTTTTTTTGTTGTTGAATTTAGGTGAAGATTTGGTCTCATCTCTTTTCTAGTCCCTTTGCCGGCTTTTAATATAAACCCACAGAACCAAAACATTCTGGGATTGATGTTCCATCTACCTAGTTCAGATTAGACTTCTTGTGTCACTTAAATAGGTTTTTATGGTTTTCTTTCTGTAACTGCATTTGAGTACTTCTAAAAGAATTTTTTTTTTATTGGACATGATGATATTTGAGGCAATATATTGGCTAATTGTTTAAATGTGCATTTAGACAATTGTTAAAATGAACGCTATTTGTATTATGTAATGTTATAAACCACACATGCACTATAGTCTCTTCTCTAATTAAGAAACAATTAAAATCACAAAAAGTCCACTTCTCGACACCAAATTTGAATGACTTTATGCTTGAGTTGCATCATAGCAGCTCAGAAGCAATCTGTCAGGACATTTTCATCCCTTTTAAAACTACTAGGAATGTCTGCATAGGAGTTGGAAAGATATATTCTTTCAGTCTAATTCATTATGGGGTTAAACTGCAAGAACTGCTCCTAAATTCAGTTGCTACGTTTCTAATATGACTGCGGTGTGTAGTCCTCACAAAGGTAGAAGAGCGCAGAAATTCACTGGCACTTTTTCAGCCCCCATAACAGAAAAGTATTGAATGTCTGTCTTATGTAATTGAATAAATCTCTAAAATATTTATGCTTGGAGTCTAAATTCCTATGCAAGATCAAGCTTTTACATTGGAAAATAGGACTCATCAATGTGCTTCATATTAGACCATGCATCACATCATCCACAGTACAAATTACCTGGGTTTCAATCCACTTCAGTTCAACAGCTTAATTATACAGTAAAACACAAGTAGCTACAGGCCCAAATAATTCTCTTCATGGACTGCTGATTTTTTTTCCTTTTTAGATGATGGCAACTGCCTAGAGTGTTGAGACAATGAAAAGATGCAAGACTTTATGTACAAAAGTCACTGAAGAAGTACTGGAGTGTACCCTCAGGCTGACTATTTCATTCCCTCCCTTCCTCCCTCACAGAACACATGTATCTCAGACCGTGGTCTGAGCATCTGTTGAAGTATTGCTTACATTCTGGTATAGGTTTTTGCTATTTTGTTAAGATGCATAGTTTGGATAGGAGTTGCATTACACTGTCCAGTTGGGGGTGAAATTGAGGTTACGGTTCAGCCTTCTGCAGGTCATGATTCATCTTTCTGTCAGTTTTGTCTTCCAGTAGCTCTGAGGCTGTCTATGTAATCACTTAGGGTATGGGCACAGTGTTTATTAAAATGTTGTTCATGCACAAAAAACTGTGCAGAGCCACAGGCAGCCTGACAGATCAGTTCTCCCTGGGCTTCCATGGCACAAATTAAATAAATTACATCTGTATCATGTGGGGGTCTCTAGCTCTCCTGTCTACATCTAATACTCTTTTCTCTTAAAATCTTCAACTGGATTTGATCTCTTCTCGGTCATGAGGTAGGTAAATAGAGATTGGATTTACCTAAACTACAAGCACAGCAAAAATCAGTACTGGCTGACCACATTGTTTTAGTTTGTAGTGCAGATGGGATGTAAACTGCATTTTATACACAGGCATCATTTACCCAGATGCCAAGTTCCATATACTCAGTTCCTGTCCTTATTAAAGCACTTGGACATGGTAAGACATTAATCAGGGGCTTCATATAAATATGGGTATCTCATGCCCTTGTTGGAGTTTGACATCCATCCTGAATTTGTCAAAGTAGTTACTGTGGTATAAAGATTTGGTCTTGTACTTGAGCAGAAAGTGGTCGTTTTGAGATGAGCTCCAACTGCGTGGCTTCCCATGCCACCAAACACACTATGTTAGGCATTGCGTAGTTGCTTGGAGAAGGACTGAGTGGACAGAAAGAAGAATTTACTTTGGGACTGAAGTACATTGATCCAGAATTTGTTACGGTACTAATTTGACTTTAAAACACAATCCTGTTTTAATGCCTGGGAGGATATTTTTTTTTACGCTAGAAAAAAATAGAGGTTGCAGAAACTATGACAAGGATTTTAGGTTGCAGGCCTGAGGTCTAATTTGTTCCTGACGGACAGATGAGAAAATCAGTGACTGATTTTGTAGCTCAGGGTTGCTGTATCCCTTATTTTCAGCAACTGCAGAATCCTTTGCAGACATAACTTATTTTGGTCCCTGTGTTCAGATATGTAAACCCCTGTTTAAAGGTTATCCTTGATGTTTCTTGGCATACTTCATGGACTGAATTGAAGAGATGCAGTTTTCTGATTCTGCCCAACTGGGAGCTGTTTCTGCTTTCAAAAAAATTCTCATAGGGATGGAGGGGTCTTGTTCATCCCCCACAGCATTAAGTTTCCCGTACTCTTACACTATGTTTTTGCTACTGGGAGAGAGTCACTGTTGCCAGATGAGGATTACTAGCAAGGTTGATAGGTTATGAGCTAATAAATTGCACTGTGTTTTGTAGTCACAGCTGGGCTGCTCCCGTACCCAACCTTCACAGAGGTATTGCAGTGTCTCTAGTTTAGACATGTCTTTGGACCTGTGTTAGTTGCCTACGTGCAATGGGAGCTCTGCATTCTCCTCCCTTATGCTTGCAACATCTTCAGCTTTTTCCTCCTTTCCAACTTTTCTGATTACATTCATATGAGGACAGACTTCTGTCATTTTGTCCTAAATATTGGCTTCCAGATAAATAGCGTATGTTTCCTGTTCGTTTCTTGTCCTAGACACCGATTTTGCCTATTTTAAGGGACTTTTAAGTTTGGCAAGGGTAATATTATAATGATAGTTACGTTCTTTCAGCAAGTTCTTCCTCTTAGCTTGGCTGGTTTTCTGTTCCAGGGGACAGCAATAGCGAATTTTCCTTGTTTGCTTTCACTGCTCAGCTTGATGCTAGTCTGCCAGCATTTTTTTCTCTGATCTCTTATTGTCTGCCCAGCCTCAGTCTTGCTTCCTTTATTCTGACAGCTGCTCCAGACTCATCTTCTTTTATGTCCTTCTCTCATAGTTGTTTGTGTGTCATCTTCGTTGCTGCCTTTGATGTTTGGGATGACCTTACTGAGATCTCTCCGTGAAGGAACTTGCCTTTCTAGTGGCCCAGAAGGCACTGAAGAGACAAACCAAGGAGAGGAATCATCTGGAACCAATGACTATAAGGGCCTGCTATGACCAAATAGTTTTTCTTTTAGGTCCTATCCCTTTTCCACCACGTGGAACAACGTGCAACTACTTATGTCTTCAGCCTATACCTTGCATACTGTGTATGCTTCCGCACGGTCAGAAGTGACCAGGTACCAAAATGGAATGGGGCTTGTACATGAATGTTTCATTTGGTATAAGCAGCTGGTGGATTATTTTTTTTCCCTTACGTGACAAACTTGTTTTTAAGGACAGACAGACTTGAGCTGCCTTTCTCTCCCTTTGCAAGATGCAAATACTTTATTCCCAAAAATATGAGGTATTAAATTTTAAAATACTATATTTTTAGATCAATTGTGGTGATTTCATCGTGGAATTATAGGGGTTCCAAAATTATATTTTGCCCAGTGAGGTTAGAATAATCATGTCTTCGTTGTGGTATTTTAAAGAAGTGATAGGCAGACTTCTACATGCAATTCAGCAGTTTGTAATGATATTGTATCTAATTTAGAGTATTTGGCTATGAAATAGGTTTATGAATAAACTGATGGAGTAACTGTATAGCCAGCTGCTTTGAAGTAGTGCTCAGTCATTTAATTTCACATTAATTTTTAATAATAAATCAAACCTGTTTAGTATATTAAAATTCCACTTGGTGTGGATTCTTAGACCTCTGCGGTCTTTCAGTGACAGAAGGGATTTTGAGACATTAAATTGTTTACTTTCTGAACTTTCATTTGTATTACATTCTACTCCTTTTAATAATTAAACAATCATTTAATACAATTATAATATCTGAGGTTGGGATTGGAAGCAGTTCTTTTTCATCTGTTTCTCATCGTCAGCACAGCTGAAGTTTCTCAAAAGAAAAGAAATAAGATCTGAATAACCTAAACTATCCAAATTAGTGCACTTTTTCTTGGTGACAAATAGCCCCCTGGAAGGTATCGGTTAATTCTGTCTCAAACCTTTAAGAGGTATTTTTGACAGAGGTCTGTAAATGTAGAAAGTTAAACAGAGTAACCAGAGAAAGGTTCCTAATGAAATCTTGGCTTTGGTGGTGAAAATGTCTGACTAGTTTTAATAAAAGCTTGATTACACTGCATTCATGAGGATTTCTGCAAGTCTGCCCTGATGACATATAAACTTTAAATTAGGCGTAGTCAATAAAAGGCCACCTAATATGGTTTCATATTTTGAGAGGTTTCCCTGTAATTACCCCAGCTAGTTAGTCTGTTTTCTGACTATTTTGGATTCTGCGAGTGCTGAAAGAAACCATCCTGCGAAAGGCGGTGCTTGTACAGCATGTAATGATGTGAAGTGACCTGGCAGAGACCTCCCCTCCTGCCTCCTTATTTAGTGACCTTCCACCAGTGATGAGACTGCAGCCTTGCTCCCAGCAGCTGGTTTCTAAATTTGGTCTGACAAATGGTATCATAAAGGTGGCAGGTGAGGTTAGGAGATCTGATCAGAACATAACAATTTAAGAGCCACCAAAAGGTACAAAAGAGTATAAGGAAAAACGATCAAGTGCTGTCTCTTTATCATTGTATCAGCTTTCTTTGCGGGGTCCCTTGTGAAAGCCTTTACTGATGGCTTTCAGCTATGTATCATTATAATACCTACAATAAGCATTACATAATAGGAAAAATATGCCACATTGAGCAATGAAACTGGTGTTAGCCAGTGCTGTGGCCCATATCAAAATGCTCTCACTAGCATTCCCTGTAACAACACTACCTCAGATGTAATGGACTACGGCATATCATCAACTTAAAGTTCATACATCTGCTTTAATGTTTTTTGCATATCCCTGTTACAAGTAATGGCTGTGACTACTCGAGGGGAAGAAAGAATCCATTTGTTTCATCTTTAAATGGTGGTTCGGGCCTTCTTCAAGCGTAGCCTCTGTCACTGCTGTGTTCGCATGGCTGGATAGGGAAATCTTTTGTGTGTTTGTGTCTTTCAGGCAGTAATTAAAAGAAAAAGGAAAACACAGTAATGATAAAATCACAAGAATTAACTAGAACAACAGGTAGGCAGTTAGTGGCACTTAATTGATTTTTGTTGTTGGGTCTCTTTATATCAGTTCAATAGATTGCAAGTTGTCACCTATTAATGGTGCTGTTTTATAAGAAGGAATTTGCAGAATAAATGCATCTGAGGTGCTTTCACTAGGAGGGCAAATGCTTATTTTGGAAGGACTTCAGATGTTAGGAGCTTTGCAACAGGTCTTCTGCCTTACTATAGAGTGTTAAAGCATTGAAGTTTCTGTGTGGGTTTGAAATATTGGAAGTTTTCTACAGATTACAGATTTTCACTTGTCATTTCGAAGAGTTTTGAAGAATATCATTCCAGATACAGGTAGGTGGGATATACATAGACTTAAGAGGCCCGTAGTCATATATCTTCAGTTTAAAAAGTAGATTAAAAAAACCCTAATATATTCCTAAAATGTTGAGTTATTAAAGGCACGTGCCTTTAAATATGAATGCCAGTTTTGGCCAAATGTGACTCAGTACTAATGTAATGGATGATTAGTTTTTCACATTAATGGCACAGTGAATTCTAGCATACAGGCATCATAAAGGGGAAAATGACTGATGACAGTGAAAAGGACAGATGGACTTTTAAATGCTTGCAGTGAGGGCTGGAGAGGAGTAGAATTGAGACTGATAACTTAAAAGCAGTAAGTCCAACCAGTAACTGACCATTTTTGGTCGTGATTGTTTTATTTAAGTCTTAGATAATTATCTGAGAGAGTAAATTGGCTCCATAAAATCAGTTATGAAGGATGGTGAAAGGCATGGTATTGTAGCCACAATCAGGGTCTATCTGGCATTCGAGACATGAAGAAAAGTTGAAAGTTGTACCTGTAGCTGTGCATGGCGTTTGCATACAGTGTGGGAATGATTTGCTTCAGCTGGCTGAGAAGCCGGGCATCTGCTGAGTGTGCTTGGGCCATCACCTTCTTCTAAGCAGAAGCGGGCACCCATTATCCTGTCCAGGACTTGCTCTGCTCCTGCCAGGCAAAGCGGTGGAAGGGACAGGCCAGGAGCGTGTATGCATGCACAGCAGTGACTGCTGTAAACATTTATGTCTGCTTCAGCCTGTGCCTTGGTAAGCAGGACATAACAGAGACCCAGCTACAATCTTGTTTACCCAGTCAACATGTTTTAAGATATAAATATTTTTATTCTTTTTTGGATATTTGTCAACTGCATGGTAGGTTCAGTGGGAAATTTATACTGTAATGTTTGGCAGCAGTCCTATGTTATGAGGATGGTGCCGTGAGAAACAGGATGCCCAGGTCCTGGCTTGTTTAAACAGTCTCTCTAGGTTTTACTGCCATGCTTAACACCATGGTATGCAAGTGCATACTGAGCCCTCTGAGCTGCAGAGGCAAGGGCTGGGTCAGCACTCATCCTTGTTTTTTTTAAGGATGGAATTCAGAGCCCTTTTGCTCTGTACCTTGAAAGAGTTTTCCCTGATACAGCAGTTTTGCCTCTTGCCTGGGTCTGAGATGGAATTCCTCAACCGCCTTTAAAGTTGCTGGCAAAGTGACCTTGAGAAAATTGCATCAGGTATTGTACTGGGGGATGACGCAGTATTAATCTGTTGACCTAAAACTTCAAATCCTAAGGTGGAGTAGGGTGGTGGCTGTGTATGAAGCAAGTTATCCAACTAGTGTTGTTAAGTGCCTTTGTTCAGGGTATGCTTGAGGGTCCAGGCAAGATCTTCTAGGTGCTGTTTTGCTAAGCACAGTTAAAATTTGAGCAGGCCTTGTCCCAAAGGGCTTGTGGACAATGTCGATGCAGGGAAAAGTGTGGGGAATGCAAAAGTGAAATCAACTGTGCTACACTTGTGAAATCAGATTAGTGTTGTGTTAGTGCGGAAATAACATGTGAGGAGGAAGGGCTGTTTTAATGAAGAGGAGGAAAACTAGAGAGAGCAAAGGCAAATCAGAAAAGGGCAGAGCATATGGTTAATGGAGAGAAGATTAAGATACTGAAAGAGGGTGCAGAGGTTAGAGGAGGAAGAGAAATATAATGTTTAAATAAGGAAGAAAATGTACTACATTTGCAAATTTTGGAGAGTGCATCCTGAATGCTGTACACCTGCGCTCCTGCAACAGCTTTCTCTGAAATGTTGTGTTCGGAAGGAGGGATGCTAAACTGTCCAAAGGACAAGCAGAACCTGCTGAAAGTAGTTGTGCCCATTTGATGGAAGCTTGAGCTGCATGGGTCTGGAAGTAGCTTTTCTTTTCCTTCCCAATCTCAAATGCTTTGCAATCAGAATTCCTAATACTGTGATCACACCATTATAAGAAAGCTGCAGACAACACCTGTTGTTCCTGTGTTGACTGTAAGAGGGATGGGACCTTTCTGTAGACACCAGTTTCACAGAGGCTAGGAGCCAGCTACTGTCTTACAGTCTGTCCCAGGTCTAGCCCCCTCACATCTGGCTTTGGATTCCAGCCCTTCACAGCTTTATGAGTCTTCTGGGTTAACTTGATCTTACCACAGGATGAGTTCCAAACTCTCCAGGTCCCTGGGTGCCTCCAAACAAGACCTAGTCCAGGCCTGCATCCCTTCCTACCTTATCCCACCCTGAGATATGTCCTGAGAAGGGGCTCTAGACCTTTTTGTCTTTGCTGGATGAAGGATTCATCTCAATGAGCAAAGATTAAAAACCTGAGGGACAGAGAAGTAGCACTTGATGTGGACTTCTCCTGATTCAAAACCAGTTAACTTTTTTTCTGTGTATTCCCGGCTCTGTTGCCTCCTATATGGGATGCTCGATGATCCTCCATTGTACATGGGCAGCTTTGAAGGTGTGCCCACAATATTTGCAGGGAATATAGAAGGTAGGTGGTAATAATCTGACAGCCAGCAATATTTACAATGGTGGGTGAAGCTCAGGAAGAAAAGTAAGGCTATTTATATCCTTTTTGTCCTGGTCCCCCCTCCAATCCCATTTTCGCACCCAGGATTTAGGAAATGAACCAAATAGAGTGTTTTTGCTTCTGCCTTTTGTGCATGTTGTGCTTCTTCTGTTAATATACTGGAGAGAGCATTTGCACAGCCTGTGTCCGACTTGCCCATAGCTATATGTCACGTGGATAATACCACCATAACAGGCCATTTCAGCCTCCCAACAGCTGTCCTTGCCAGGACAGCTTGCACAAAATGGTGTCTTTCACCCTTATCGGAGACACGTGTGCTGCAGTGCTACAGTAAATAGACCATAGTTTGTTTTCATAACCTTTGTCTAGCTGTATTTCAAAACTTATAATTTATCTAGTAACTTCATCAGGAGTCTGGGATGTTTCTAGGCAGCACAAGCATAGATACCACATCATAGAGTTAGTTGGGAGAAGGTGACTAATGGGAATGGAAAGATCCACCATAACAGTGGTTTTAACTCCTGGATTTCCAATGTGAAACTTGTGAACTTATCCTGGAAGCTGCCATCACCTGCTAGGCTCTGTCCTTCCACTTGATGTGCTGGGATCCCTCTGCCTCAGGGGTCAGCACCCACCCTGCTATGTCCTGTCCCAGTTCTGCTCCTGGTTTTCCTCCCTGAGCCTTGTGCCCGCTGCAGTGCAGTTGCTTCTGCCCCACAGTGGCAGACACAGCAGAGAGCTGCAGTGCAGGTCTGTAACGGGAGATAGCTGCTAAATCTTTCCAAAGGAGCAAAGCATGCATATATAAAAGTGGCCTTTGCAGTGGGTGCTATGACAGAATGCACTTTTAGTTTTGCCTTTATTACGCCCCCCCTGCCTCGTCCCCAATTAGCCCCATTATCTCAATGGATTTAATAATGTTTTCTTTCTGTTGTCTGTTGGGGGTTTTTTTTCTACTCTTTATATTCAAGACTCCTACATTCTGTGAATATTCAAAATAGGAATACACAGCCTGCAAAGCTAAATATGCACACAAGATAGCAGTGAGAGACTTGGGCTTTTGAGTTGGGAGTGTGTGTTGGTTTTACAGTATCTGGGCTTCTGGTCTTGTAGACATTTGGGAGGGGGTTCTTTCTTCCTCCATGTGTATTCTGTCGAGCAAGTTGACAGCCTGATTTTGATTAGGGCTTTTAGATGCAGCAGCAATGCAGCTAATAAGAAAATAATGAGTTGGTGTGTATTTGTGTGCAGTACTATCACCTAATGAATTGTCTGAGTGCCAAATATATTAAGAGGTTAGTAACTCAGAGGTATTCTCCTAGAGAGGTAGCAATGGACCCTGGTGGTTTTGCAACTGAAAAGCAAGGGGTTTAAAGCCAGCTGTGCTGGCACATAAAGTTCATCTCTCTATTGTGCCCTTTATCATGAATTAGAAGGCAGCTAGCAGCAAGACCAGAAGGGTCTTGAGATGGTTAATGATGGGGTGAAGAGGAAGAACTATGATTCTCCAGTTCGTACTGCCTGTTCCACATACCCTTTCTGTGCAGTGAATAATCCTGTAGTCATAGTTAATTGTCAGTAATTTACCATATTTGCATTCCCGAAACAAAATGCAATGTTTAGTTCAGCTTTGAATGGCAAGCAGTTCCTTATGGAGCTTAATTGTTTTGTTTACATGTAGCTAGTTACTTACCATGTGGTAAAAACAATAGGCTGACTGGCTTGCTTAACTCGTGATCGGAGTGAGATAAAACACGGAAAACAGTGAGGACTGTATTTCTTAAACAGACCACATGTCAGATGCAGCCTCCTTGGCTGGTTGCAGTGTAGAAAACTTGCTGCATGGCATACCCTTTGTTGCAGCTGGGCGACTTTGCCATATGTCCTCACTGTCTGATCTTAAAAGCAAGTGGTATTTCTTGGGCCTTTCTATTTCACCTGGACTGGGCACCTTTCTGAGAGTTGTCTGACTCGATGACCAGACCTGGCAGAGCGCACGCAGTGCACACAAGACCATCATGTGAGGCTTTGGCCTCACTTTCCCCCACAGCTTAACCTGGATCGCACCCATTTTGCAACAGAAGGCAGCTGCTTTTCTTGTCTTCAGTAAGGAGGCAGGGCAGGTACTTAGGGCAACGTGAGTCTTGAGCCACACCTGCCATGTGGGATGGAGACCAAAAAGGAGGTTGCTCCACTTAAGCCAGATCTCTGCCAGCCAGTCATGCCTTCTACTGAGAGGGACCTCTTAACAACGGTGCTCCAACCACAGCAGAGCACTGTTATTGTTGTCACCCAGTCCTCCAACCACAGGCACTACCCTGTGATCCAGGGTGACAGGAGTGCGTGACCCAACATGTGCTTTCCTGCCCAGAACTTGAGATGTTCATTGGCAGGGCTGCCAGGCTAATAGAGACAAAAGAAATTTTTTGCTCAGGACTGCAGCTCGCACCCTGATGGAGTACCCTGCTTCTCGGGGGGGTATGCAGATGACACCAGGTCTCCCTTCTTAGCAGAAGTCTTCTGAGCTCTGAGCAGGGAGGATGCTCCAGAGATTTTTATCTATTTGCTTCTTCATTTCACTGGTCCCTTTTCCCCTCAAAACATCTGAATTGACAGTCAGAAAGTTTGCTGAGAAAAACATACAGTTTGTTCCTCAAGTAGTTTCTGTTGCTAGAAGGGAATTCTCTGTTACATCTACTTGTACCTAAGGACTAAGGTACATGTCCACTGATTTGCCTGAAGTTAAGTAGGCTGCAGCCTTATTAATACCAGACACTGGCACACCAGCTGAGTGAGCCTTCCTGCCAACCCTGCAAACTGGAGAGCAAGTTGCTCACATCTCTTATTTTGTGAATCTGTGTGCAACTGGGAATGAGAGACCATTGAAAATATGTACAGAAAATATAAGCGCAGGAGAGTGCCTGTAAGCCTAAAGTCTTCTTTATCTTACTTTTCCATGATTGAATTGTCATTTGACTGGCACCTAAGAAGGTGCAGTTTACAACTGTCAACTCCCCTTGAAGAGGTAGGAATGGAGACTGGTATCCCTAAGGGCAGTATATCTCCACAGCTGTTACTTTTCCCTCTGTAGGCTCTCTCTCTCACATGCAGAGATAATGCAAGGCAGAAATATTTCCTCTTTTTGTATGTTTGTGGCACAGAGAAACCACGTCATGCAAATAACTCAACAAAACCACAATGAGAGTGGTATTCTAGAGAATACTAAAAGTTATCATTACCTTCCCAAACCTTCAGACTATGAAAATAAACTTTAAAAGTCTACTGAAGATTTAAGCAGTAAGAGTCCCCTCTCCCTTCCACCACCCCCAAATATAACATGAGCTGCTTCTAGAGCTGGAGGCCTTCTCAATAAATATTGACTATTAGTTTTTTTGAGCTTACAAGCGTTTATGAGCACATTATAAATTGAAAGGTTAGCATGTCTGCTCTTGCCTAGTCAGTCTTTTGCTTGTGTAACACAGAGCCGATTAGTCATCACAAAAAAGAAAACCTTCAGAAATGTGTCTTTGAGGAGCAAAAATCCCCACAAGGATCAATTATATTTCTCACAAGAATTCAGCATCTGAGTCAGGGCTTCCCAGAGGCTGACCTGGAAAGCTGCTAAGTATGACCCTCAGAGGGATTTTCAAATTGTGGCTGTTCTACACTATCGTGCAGATTGATTTTTTTGTTATGCAGCCCCTAGCCTGATGTCCCACCCATTAAGCTGCCCTCCATGGACATAACTCTGGGAACCCCTGAGTTCATCATTCAAGAAAAAATCTTTATTTTGGAAGACAGAGTGAAAAAGATAATCTATTTTGTCAAGTATTACCACACCTTTGCAAACATACAGTCTCCTTGTCTGGATGATCTCACGCATATTTGTCAAGGTTCTTGCTTTGCTTTGAGACAGCAATTGCAGCAAGACAGTAATATATGCAATATATGAAAAGTTTTTGGGCGAGATCCAGTACAAGCATCTAATGGTGACATCATTCTTAATATTATTTAACAGCTACCTGGTGTCTGGTCTAGAGGAACTGGTCACAACTACATCTTCCTTTAGACACTTAAGTGAATGGAACATGTGAGCTTGAATGTTGTGTGAATATAGGGCAAGGAGGACAGGGATCATAATTTGTTTCTAACTAAGAATTGTCAAGCACATTCCTCCTCCGTTTTTTTGGTGGTTGATACAGCCATAGCTGCTAAACAGGTACAAGCTCTTCAGCACTCCTTACCAAAGTTACCTTGTCTGGAAACTCTCACCTTGCTTATTGGGAGGAGAGAGAAGGAAAATTGGGAGGAGAGAGAAGGAAAATTGGAAATCTCTGGCTTAAGGAAAAGCATTTCGTACCATAGAAGTTAAGTGAAGATGAACTAACCTGCTGGAGCATCACAGGCTGGAAACCTGAATGTTCTGGCAGATGCCATCATTTTGGAAACTGGAAACGGAGCAGGTGGCAGTCCTGCAAAGTCATCATGGTCTTTCTCACGTGGTAGGAAGTGGCATTGCTGCCCTGGATACAAACATCCTGAGAGAGAAGCAAATGAGGTAGTGAGTCATTCCACAGAAGTAAAGGCTTGGACACAGTCGATACTGTGAGTCTTGGAGTGCAAGTTAGCACCTTGGAAAGAGTATAAGTGTTTCCAGTGAAAGAGGTAATACCTACCTATGATTAAGTCTTAATAAACAAGCAAACGAAAAAACCCACCAAACCCAGCAGTCTTACACAGTCATTGTTTTTCAACTTTCAAAACTCTTGTTCTGGAGAGTTTTTGCTAATGGGTGGTCGAACACCCAGGCTGATTAAATATCTGATCGGCCTTCCGTCGCCTTGGAAACAGAGAATGCCTACTGTGAAAACGATCTGACCCTAGAGGATCCAGGATGGAAGTTCACATGTAAAACAGATTTTCTCCCCCCCCTTTTTTTTTTTTGTTGCTCAGAGCAATAATATGAGAGTCCACAGTATTGGTCTGCATTTCCAGCCATGTGCATATTGTAACAAGTACATTGAGATGGTAGACGGCACTTTATAGTAAATGCTGCATTGGAACTAGGACAGCATGTGTCTCTACTGCTGAAACTAAGGAAAAAACCTACCTTCACACTCTGTAATGCAGAGCATGCACCCATGCAATTTTAGCTCCTTACTTACTCCAGCCAGTTTATTGTGGGCCATGGTAACTATCTACGTTACGTGTCTATTCTTGTTTGCAACCCTGGGAGAAAATGTGATTGTGCAGTGGATATATTGACAGCAGGTTTTTTTTTCCGAATTCCTTTGCCTTTGTTCTGTTCTCTATGCAGCCCGCTTAAACTATCTCTTTCTGTACTGTTGAGTCTTACAACTTCTTCAAGAGATTTTTCTTTTTTGCTGGGTACATCCATAAAAAAACAAGGAGTTCTACCTTGTAGTCCTGGGGCAGTTTTGTTCCCTCAAAACACCAGTCTGCATCCACCCATACAAGTCATCTTACTTTTGTCCTTAATCTGTTTTAGTATCTCCAGGCAACCAAGAAACTGGCCTTTCATCTGGGTTGAACTCTTGAGAGTTACTCAACAGTTGCAGAAGCTTTTTTTTTTTTTTTTTTTTTTNTTTTTTTTTTTTTTTTCTTCCTCCGGCAGGGAAGGTAGCATGAAGTTAAGAGTGTGTAATGGGCCAGGCTTTTTACTTTTGCCAGGGGCTGTGATGTGGTGGTGTGAAGATGGAGACGGATGTTCCTCGCTGCGTTTGGTGTGGAGCCCTGTGAGTCCTTTGCTCCTTCAGGCCTTTTTGTGTTCTCATTGTCCCACAGGGACTTTTTCCCCAGCTTTCCTGTCCCTCTACTTTGTGGCCAGGCAGATATTGTGGGATATACAGAGCCAATGTGGATCATAGCCATAAAGATAGAGGAAAGAAATGGAGCTAACACATTATGTCTGATTTTCTTGCTCCTTTGTCAGGGACTGTTATGGATTTAACAGTTTGTAATAACCCAAAAGCTACCCTTCTAATCCTGGTTTGGGGTTTTTTTTCTGAATGGTTCAAGAGAGATGCCAGATTTACCACCTCTGGTTTGATTTGGGGATTGTAACCTCAAGATTTCTGATTACAGTAAGGTAGCATCCTCAAATTTATTCCATGGCTTGATGTCCTCTTACCCTGTAAAGGAAGCTGTGCTGAATGAAGTATTTGCATCAGTGTTTTCCTTCCAAGATGCACAGCTTGGTTTTATAGATAAGTGCTTGCCATCGGGACAGACAATGTGCTAGGTTTAAGTTCACTTAGCAAAACTTTTTTTATTGGAGTGGCTCATGTAACTTGTTAACATGCAAGAAATTATTAAGCTTTCACTTCCTCCACTCCCATTTCCTGTTTGGATGTTGAAAGGAAGCCCTGATTGCTAATTTGTGATTAGCCAGCAACCCAGAGTGAACTTAATCTTGCAGGTTTGCATGGCACTTGCCTATGCAGATACCGCCTTTCTCAAGAGCGGGCTGCTGAGTCTCATGTTTCATGGTGGGAGCTGTAAACAATCTGCTCTTCTTTCCGTGAATTCATGGCCTGCTTCTGAGAACAGAGGTAACGCCTGGCCTGCCAGCGCACGGGAGACAACACTAAAATGTTGGATGCTGTGAGAGAGAAGCGTGAGGGGTTTTTTCCAGTCTTGCTTGCCCAGGAGATGGCACTGTGCAATAGTGGGATTTTTACCTGCAGCGTTTTTGGTGTGACAGGATTGTGATTGTTTGGGACACAACAGATGAGTGGGGTTCTTGAGTCAGTAAGAGCAGAGTGACATGTACTTATTTTAGGATGCCTCAGTACTCTCTTGTGTGTAAAATGCATCATTGTTTATGCTGTAGGCAGGTTGGGTTTAAATCTGCTTTGCACCCCTCGGTTAGGGAACTGACCTTCGTTCATACTCTAATGCAGTCAGGATCAGAACTGAGTTTGTGGGTGAAATTAATCTGGCCATGAATGAAGTGGTGATGCCTTTGGAGCACCCTTACTTTTGTGCAAGTCCTGTGTGTCCCTTTGATAATTCCCGGACCTGCTGACTAAGGAGCCTAAACAAACAGGTATATACGTGTATTATGTGCTAGAAAATTAGAAGGTTTTGTGGAGCCTCTGTAGGATCCCTTTCTGTCCTGTATGCAGTGTGCTATGCTCCTGTTACGGTACCGATTGATTTGGTTTAGTGCTTGTACATGAAACACACAGCGCTTTTTTAAGGAATCTCTGACCCCACCTGCAAATGCCTGACCTGACTTGTGCTGCCAAATGCGGGCCAATGCAGCTAAGAGAAATCTAGAAAATCTTCCTGGTCTTCCTTTTTTTAATGTTGATAAGTTGAGACCATTTCAATTTCTACCTCCAATAATAGCCTGAGAATTGGGAGCAAATACAGATCTGCGGAGAATTCTGATCTTGGAATGGATATACTACTTTACAAAGTCTTAGGGAAGCTGATTAACCTTCTTATTTTCATTCTCAAAAAGGTGAAAAGGAGTAATACTTTCTTAACACAGAGGTGTTACAAATATGTTCATAATATACGTTAAAGCTAGAAATATTATGTGAATGCTAAATACTTTTGTTATTATTAATCAAATCTTAAGTGGCCTATACATCCATAACAAAGGCTTCTTAGCAAACACATGCCCTTTGAAATAGTCTGACCCTTTCCACTTTTTCAGAACATTAATAGTTTCCTGGCTCAGTGTTTTAGGAAATGTCGTCATAGTCTGGAGGAACCAATAAAAACATAAGTCACCTATTTTGTCTGATCATTTTATGCCAGGATATTTGAGGCTGGAAGCCGTGGAGGGGTAGGAGGGGACTGCTCAATTTGTGTGGGTGGAAGATGTAAAAGTTTTAATACCATTTTAGTATAACTTTGCATATTAAGACTCTAGAGCTGTGGGAGAAATAATATTTTTTAAGTTCACGGGCAGGGGTTCTAGATAGTTTTAGCAACTAATTAACTAGTTTTTCCCCTTCCTAAGCCATTTATTGCTTCAGTGCCTGATGAAAGGGATGTTGTCTTTGGAGAAGAGTATTTTGTTGGTTTTGGGCTTATATTGTCCTCTAATGGAGGCAAGAGAGCTCTTAAGAAAGGGCAGTGCCTTAAAACAAATGTTGGTAAACGATTATGGAAATATGATTGGTGGGATAATAGCTTATTGGGTATGGTCAATGCAGACTTTTTCCCACTAGTAGAAAATGCAATTACTTAAATTAAGGAACTACTGTATGAAATCTCAGTACAAAGCATCATTACATGACATTGTGAAGAGCAAACCATGAGTTTCTGTAACAGGCATCCAGTGACACTCTGTTCTCCATTATAAATGCCAGTGTTTATGATGGGCCAAACCCCACCATGCTTACATGGTTTTGATTCTCTCCTTTCTGAGGCAAATCCTCCAGCAAGCATGTTAGTGAGTCCTGACCATGACCTCTTGGGTCTGTGGAGAGCAGACATGCATGGTAGTTTTTCCCCTACTGTGCTGTCTCCTCCTGCAAGCTTCAAACAGCCCCTCAGAGGTGGGGAGATCTGTGTTGTTGCTAGCTTACGCTTGGTCGCGTGGGGCTGGAAAAGACTGCCAGACCCCATTTATCCTCCACCTCTTCCCAGAGCATCCTCCAGAGAGAACCAAAGTTTTTGCCCGTTTTTGGAAGGTCATGCACTGTATTTTCTCTTCTGTATTCCATCAGTGTTGGAGACCAGTCTAATGTTTGTCAGCAGTCTAGAGAAACTGAAGGATAACACTTACTTCATCCTGCACAGCTATCTTTTTGGAAATGAACTGCGGCACCAAAAGAGACAACCACCACTGCAAGCTGCACCGTAATGTATTATGCAGACTCTTCACCTCCTCACCAGCCCCCCAAACTAGAAAAATTAAACATGGTTTCTTTTCAGCTTCTGCTGTAGCCTCGAATGGAGCTGCTGCTTTTATTTTTTATGAATCCAACAAGGTCTTACCACAAGAGTAAAACAGGAGGCCAACACCCCACAAATGAACCTTGATGTTAACTCTTGCCAGACATCTGTCCCTTGTGTTTTTTGGAGGCTTTTCTCTCCACCTCTCAATTTAATGTGTCAAATGCTGGTTTTTATTCTTTCTCCCACCCAAGCTGAATGTGTACGCATCAGCCCTGTGGCAGAGATGCTGTGCTCTGCTGCTTTCCACTCATGGTCACCACTTGGAGATGTTGCATTTAGATTAGCAACAGTGGCTTTCCCTTTGTACTTGTCAGGATCTCTTATGCTTTTCTTCTTTGTGGGTACGTTTTTGTCAGGTCAGGCCTAGATTTGTCACTGTACTGTGCCACAAGATACCCCTTTCAAATTCCCTCTTAAACTGGGGCTGGATCTGTGTGCGGAGGAGTCCCCTGGGTGTCAGCATCCCTGGGTGCACTGGGTGACACCAGGGTGCTTGCTCAGTCCCAGAGCACAACGTGCAGTCTCCAGAGCTTTTAAGTATCTTGAGAACAGCCAAGTTGAGGCATACTTCTTTCCCAAAGTAACACCATCGGAGTCCTGAAGAAATACACGCATTGAGCACCACGAGTAGGTGAGGGGGTGAGTACAACATTGCTATTGTTGTTGCTCAACCCCACAACAAATCCAGAAAAAGTTACCCATGTCAGGTGCTCCTACCAACTACTCTGGGGCTTCTGAGTAGGCAAGTCTCTCCTTCTGACTGCTCTCTGCCATGCTCTGATTTCATCTCAGTCAAGGAGGTGCAGGCCTCAGGGAAGGAGAAGTTTGGCTTTTTTTATCATCCATGTTTCTTAGATTGTCAGAGTTTGGGGAAGAAACAGCTCTTCTCCGTTACGTACTTAGTTCAGGCATTTGCGAATGGGAGCTTTCTGATTTTTATTGATGTGCAGTTAAACTGTCATGAGCTGTGCGTGTACCTGTACTTTTAAAATAAGTATCCCACTCTGTCATCCAGCAGAAGAAATGTGGCATTAACAGGAACCGGATTTAAAAACAACGCTATCGTTCTTAATCCTCTGCTTGCCTGCTGCTCCCCTCAGGGTTTTGATGATGGCTGGAATTTCTTCATTGACTGTAGGGTTTTTTAGAAAAAAAAAACAAACAAAAAAACAAAAAAAACCCACCAAACCCAAAACAAACAGTGAAACTCTCCCAAACCAGAAACTCTCCAATCCCACCCAAAGAGATTTAGTGAAATTGAAACTGTAGAGAAGATGAAGGCAAGCTATTCCTTACACTGTATTCTTATTCTTGTGTCCTAACATACAACTTGGCCGTCGCAGTCATGTGAAAATGCATCTGACCTGTACTGTTAGGCTGAATACCGTGCGGTCTCGGTGTTTACAGCAGATACAAGGAAAAGGACTTGTCTTCAGACGTGTCCATGCAGGGCCTAGAACACTTTTGGCTCTATGTAAGAAATAATAATAATAGTATGGCCAAAACCTCTCTGCCAGCTAGTGAAATGAAAATGCTGTACTTCACAGCTATGTCATTGGAGAATTATATTTCATTAGAGCTGATATTAAAACCCCTGATGTCAGTTGTGAAATGTGGCTGACTTCAAATTTGCAAAACACATAGGAAATTTTTTCGTAATGTGTTGTCACTTGAGAAGTCTGGCAGTCCTTTAGGTTCACTCATAAAACTTTAAACTCTCAGAAGGGGAAGACCCCAAGGCTATTTCCCCCAAACTTTAAAAGCTTTGCTTCTACTAGAAAATGCCATTTTTATAAAGTATGTGCAAGTAATGTTCTGGATGCTTCAAACAGCAGCAGTTGTTAGGACTTTCAGATTGGAGAACTGGATCAAGTGGTCATGGGAAATAAGGTATTCTAGACACTTAAATGACAGCTTAAAAGTTATGGAGCAGGGTAGAGAATAGCATAGAGAATAGAGAATATTAAGTGTTATTAAATACAAAAAAAACCAACTGTTGTTTTGCCTTTTTTTTTTCTTTCCCATTTGGTGGCTTACAGGCTTGCATTACTGGGAAGGAGTATGTGCATAGCAGTTGTGTTAAGCTGGTTGCAACGGGTCACTGAGCTGCAGAACAATTTCCATGTTAATCTTGTTTTCACAAAATCCTGAAGTAAATCAGACTGTTGTCTGTCTTAGTCACAGTAAAGGCACGAGGGGTATATGCATGTGTCAGCTTTTCAAAGTTTCACACTTCTATGACTTTTTTAAAAGGAAAAAAAAAACCACTAAGGAGCTCTTATTTTTGTTTGCTAGACAATATTTAAATGTCCAATGCAGTATGTGAGTAAGCTTACTTCTGTTAGTTAGATTTATAGTAGGAGATGGTAAATAATACTTCATTCTCGGCAGGTTTTTCTGGCTTGGGTTTTTACTCAGATGTGGAGAACTCATGAACATACATACATTGTCATTTGCTAATAGAAAAATATATTATGGTTAAACAAGCAAATTCAAACTGTTTGTGGACCAAAGATGTACTAATGACAAGATGTGTGTGTCCTTTTCTGCTTGGGTGCCTCCAACTCTGCAGTAACCTCAGCTTCACGCTGTGCTCCCCATTGAAACCTGCACTAGGCGATAGCCAGTGTCAGCTCTGTCCAGTCAGAAGCAACGTTGGTGCTGTACTACCAAATAAGACTTATAATGGCAGAGTTCACCTGTTTATGTTCTTTTTTTTCCACACATGCTCTGATTATAATTTCCTTTCTTTGCATTGATTTCTCACCAGATTTTTAGGAGCTTAGTATCATCAGGATTTCTCTCTTTTGAAATTGGCCAGCAGTGATAAGGGCCAATGTCTGATAGGCAGTTGTAAAACATATCGTACAAGACTGTCCTTAGGAAGGAGTCTCATATCAACCTTGTAAAACCATTCTTATAGGTCTATCCAATTGTGGATAGCATTTTTTACAAAGTCACTGCAGTTAATGGCATGTGAGTGGTGAATCTTAGTAGTGTGACGGCTGTTCAGTGGACAGACAGGGCTGAAATGCAAGTTAATCCCTGACCGGGCAGATTCAGCTGTTTCATTTTGAATTTGTCAGTTGATTTGTGTGAGCAGGTTGTTGTCCCTTAGGTGAGGGAAAGGAGTGGGATACTTGCGTAAGGGTTAGATCAGCCTGTGGGATCAGGGTCTGGTTAAGGGAATTTGTATTTATCATCAGGTTCCAAGGCAGGTGGAAATGTGACGGTTTGGATTAGAAGTCCCTCAAGTATGCATCTGTTTGGCTTGTTAACTTCGTTCACTCAGGGACTGTAAAATCAGGGACAAACCCACTTTTTTTTTTTTACCTTTTTTTAACTTTTTTCTCTTTTTTCATCTTTCGCCCCTTTTCTTTTCCATCTTTCCCCCCTTTTCTTTTCCATCTT
>RSEF01000001.1:103795516-103880510 GCA_003993805.1 Himantopus leucocephalus | reverse complement strand
CCTTTTTTTTCTTTTTTTCTTTTTTTTGTAAAAATAGTAAAGGCATTGAAACACTGTCTGGAAACAGAAAACATTCCTAGATTTTATGGATACGTGGTTAGCCAGCTCTTGCTTGTTCCCTTATAAGCAATGTTCTTAATTGGACGAAGTTGCTACTATTTCAGGTCAGTGTGTGTGTTTTCTCTTACTGTTGCCATGGCACTGGTAAGACAGATATGTTCTGTAGTTGTTTGTCCTCTTTTAATATGTGATTTATTTTTTTTTTTATTTTCAGCACTGTATTTGCAGCATAATAGTGCTTGCAGTATTTTTCCATACCTCACTGAAGTTGCCCCTGTTGGAGTTCCTGCACTTGATAATTTCTCATTTGTCACATAGCAGCCTGTTTTATGTGCCCACCTTTGTGTCCATTACAGTTGGTAACTCCTAGGGCCTTTGTATTTTGGGTATTTTATAGCTTAGTGGATACTTAAGGTTAGAGACATTATGTCATGGTTGCAATCTTACATAAACATAAACCATAGAGCCTAATCTAGCAGGTTTTTACGCAGCTCAATAAACCTGGCTGAGCTACATCTTATCTTCTAATGAGGTGCCCAATATTGATCTAAAGGCTTCAGGTGATGGAGAATCTAACAAAGATTAACTATACAAGTTATAGCTAATAAGTTGTTACTGAGCTCTGTCACCGTTAAAAAATGTAGCTTTACTTAAAACAAACTGGAGCAAAACAACAGCAGCAGCAACCACAGCCAAAATCAACCATCTCTTCTTCCCCCCCGCCCCTTCTCTCCATATAGTGAGATTGTCATCACAGTGATTGAAATCAAATATCTCAGTACTTTAGCTTTTACTTTTTGCTATGACAAAAATAACTTTAAGGAAGTCTGAAAGGTTTCCCAAGTAAATTTCACAATTTGGAGCGTGTTGGAATATCTAGAAATGAGTGGAGTGTAGAGCAGCCCAAGACGCACTGACACCAGGTGTTGAGCCCTGGCTTTCTACTGCTACGGGTTCCCATTACTTTAATGACACCTATAGTTGGTTCATTGAGAATCAGACAGCCATTGAGAATGACTGACGTTAGTCTGCTTACCGCAGAAGAAATTGTAGTGAGGTGTCTGGAAGCATCTTAAGGCTTTGTTACTGTTACCCTACACGCAGGATTCAGGTGGAATTGAAGGAAGCAAGAATTTTATAGCAATTTTTTTTAAAGTAGGATTGTTATGTTGCTGGTTTATGCTTAGCCCGACTAAGTGAAGCAAACCTGTTTTGCCTTTGCAACTCTTTGTTTTGTTGTGTTGGGTTTTTTTGTTTTTAAAGTAGCATCTCTAAGAGTTGCTGGTGGCTCTCATTGAAGTCACTGGGAACACTGGAAATATGGATCAGCTTTGGAGGAAACAGTGAAAAGAGAAGCAGCCCATGGTTACCAAAACACACCTGGCTGATACTGAGTCAGCAGAGGGTTGTATACCAGTTCATCAAGTTTATTAGCAGTGGATGTAAGAAAAATGCAGAAGCATTATCTACAGCTGCAGAATACTGGTTTTTGAGAGTAACAAAAACTCAATTTCCCCTTTCCATTATAGCAGTGACAGACCCAGAGTTTGGACTGGGAGTGGCACCAATCGACTGTCCCTTTTACAGGGTCTCTAAAATTTAATCGGGGGAGAAGAGAACATAAAAAACCCACCCCTGTGTTTAGTTTAAATTTGCTGTTTGCTGGATGGTGTTTAGGGGCCTCTGAATTAAAAATAGTTAAAAATGGAACTGCTGCTCTCAGCTGTTTCCTTAACCTTGCTAACCTGAAGTCATCCCTCAGTAGTCGTATGGGCAGAGAAGTCTGCAATAATCCCTTTATGCTTTGCCAACCAAAGCTATTTAAAGAAGAGGGAGCTGGAGTTTTTTGTCATGCCTATTCACATTGGTATGTCCTCATGGGTTGTTTTCTTTTAAGGTATCATGAGATGAACAGAAGAGACTGTTTCTCCCTAGACAGGTATACAACAGTTAAGATTCTAAACTTGAGACACTGGTGTTCTGAGCATTAATACGACCAACTGTCATTGAAGTTAGCAGAAATTTGACCCAAGTGAGAGAAAGAATCGACCCAAACTCAGTCACAGCGGAGGCAAGTGGGTTGACGTCCTTTTCTTGAATGAGCAGTTTCTCATCGCAGATGTAATCTGAAGACTATTGCCTTTGTTTTGTTCTTAATTTACATGCATTTTATAAGCCTGTTCTTGTGCTTGGTAAGAACATGTGGTCTTGGACCATTTTAAGTCTTACAGGATTTGGGGTTTATTGCTGCTATAAAAGGCTTTCGTAACAGACTTCCTTCAGTTGGTTTTCTATATTTATTTAATGCGTATTATTTTGAAATTGATACACATCACTGCCATTTCCTGACAAATTATGAAACGGGCTTTCAAGTAATCAGTATCTTGTTTTTGTTAAGGGGAGGGATCCTTCTTAATTGCCTCTGTTTTCTTGGCTTGTATGGCTTCTGGTGTGCTTTTTAAGTGATACATAATTATATTAAGTGGTATAGAAACCCAAGAACTCAACATAATTAACTTCTTCAAGGGGTATGCTATGAACAGACTGCATGTAAAACAATACAATTATATGCTGTCAATTAAGAGGTTAAATAAGTTTCCAATTTAAGAAACAAGGTGGAAAGGTTGCAAATTGCCTGAAGACACTTGGGGTTGCCTCTTTCCTGGAGCCGCAGGTCAGCAAGGTAGCCCACCATCGTACGGGTAAACCAGGTATTGCATGGTACCGGGGAACTGTGGGGCCTAACGTGGGATAATGCTGCTGCTTGTTTACTTACGTACGAGCCTCAGTGTCCCCGTATTCCCAAATCTTGCTTTCTGAACTGTACCTTAAACAAAACGCCTTGCTTGATCCTAATGGTATAGGTGGCACTTACGACTGTGATAAAACTTTCTAGCTGAATCTATAGTCAATAGAGGAAGCCAGAAGAGCATCAGAGTGAAAGTTACTGTGGCTCTTTAAAGTTAAAGACATACTAATGTCAGTTCAGCTGAGCTCCCAGATTCACATTTGGGAAAAGATTGCATAAGCAGCAGTATTTTTTTCCCCACACTTGGAAAGAATTGGTCGAAATGCTTTACTATTCCCCACAAGCGCATCGGGCTGCCGCGTGTACTGCTCGTTCAGAAAGCAAAAATACCTTCCGACAGGAGTCCGGTTGGCCAGCCCGGCTCCGCCTGCCCGCCCGCATTGGCCAGGGAAGCCTGTCTGCTGCGCCAGCTGCTGCTCCTCTTTTCCCAAGGTGATGTGCTAGACCAGCTGAAAGGATCCCGTGTGTCAAAGCGAGCTCCTGAGCTCTGGGTGGGGCCAGGCTGAAGGTACCCATATTCAGAGGGAATGAGAATTATGGAATTCTTTGCATGATAATAAACTAAAAGTTTAAAAAGATGACAGACAAATGCTTAATGCATCCCCTTCTAAAAAGAGGGGCACTGGAATTTGGAAAATTCACCTTTGCTTTTGCTGGAATTTATTTTCATGCTTTCTGTGAGGTTTGTTTGGTCTGATCTAAGTGCCTCTGTTTGTGTTTCTAATACAGATGCCTTTCATTCTTCCTCTAAATTATACCAAATGCTCAATAGGAAGAGCAGATGTTCACCAATTATAAAAAATAAATAAATTGAAAACGAAAAGAAAACTGGGAGGGGGGTAGGCAGGGCATTTTAGTTGCCAGGTCACTCTTGCATGGGAAGATCTGCTAGGTTATGAGCTTAGACAAAGGCAGATGGGGGATCCCAACTCGTACCCTGCCCTGGGCTCCTCCCAGGCCATTACAGTGACCTTAAGCCCACCAAAGGCCCACCTCCACGAGCCCAGAGGAGCACAAGGGCATAATGGCAGGCAGGAACCCACATTAAGGACTGGGAGGAAGGGACACCCAGTCTGGGCCTTTCCCAGGGCTGTCCCAGGAGAAGCCTCAGTCCCAGGGTCCAGACCTGAAACCCATCAAGATAAGTCAAGGCCAGAGCACCTTTTGGATTGAGGGGGGGTTACTGCTGAGGTGTGCAGCACACATGATGGGATGCGGGGAAAGAGCATTTTGGGATTGCACTGGACTAGTTATGGGATGTTTAGGGGAGGAACCAAAGGCAGGCAAAGGGAGGGGTTTAGGTGATTTGGGGGAGAGCAAGCGTGGGAAAATAGAGGGCTAAGGGCATAAAACAGGCCAGTTGCATCTAAATACTTTACCAGTCGGTATGCTTGTCTGGCCGTGCCCTGCACCTGATCAGTGCACTCTGTCCTGTCATCTTATTAAATTCCTTTCTTCCTTGGGGTCTTGTATGTCCAGGTGCCAGCAGCTGGGGAGACTGGGATCCAGGGGCGGCTACTGGGCAAGCTGAGTGTCTGAGCCAAGCTGCTGGAGGGAATTGTATTGTCTGTGTGTGTGGACATGTGCGTGTGTGTGTGTATACACACACGCACACAAAATAAGTACATGTGTATATAAAATACATATATTCTCACTAGCAGACCTCTTCCTGCTCAGCCAGAGAGGGACTGTGGGTTACCTGTGTGGCTGCCTGTATATATCTGTATATATGCAATGCGTGCTTGTGTTCTGAGTGTGTGTACCTGCTGAGAATACATTTTCAGCCTTGCTGCTGGTTGCACCTGGGAGCATGGAGCTGCGGCAGCCTTGCCCCTTTTGGGGCTGTCAGATTGGGCCTGTTCTCCCGATTCTTCTAACTCTCAAAATGTGCCTTCACATTTTGGCTGTTCCACATAATGCTGGTGATCAGTGTCTTATCAAATACTTTGATAAGAGGATTAGTAATGTTAGAACACAACATACTTCTCTTGATGGACATGATTATAATAGTTTGTTCTAGAAAATGCAAATAAAATCTGTCTGTGAATTCCAAAGATGTTTAAAAAAATCACTGCTTATTTTGCAGCTGGATACAACCACCTCTTTCCTTGATCGTTAGCCAATTTGGCATGTTAGAATTTGCCTGGTGGCTAGCTTTTACTCACCACTGCTCTTGTAAAAGCATCTGTTAATCACAGTTACTTTCCTTTGAATTTTAAAATCTTACTAGTTTGGATGACCCATATGCCACACATTTTTAAAAGTTAAAACCAAAAGCAGATCCCTTGCCCCTCTCCTCCATTCTTCCTCCTGCCTTACCCTCCCTAAAATGGAGAAGCTTTCAAAACAAGTTTCTAGCTTGAATTTTCCTCTATTGGAGAAACTTCTTGGCAGTTCAATTAGAAAAAAAGACAGAAGAAACAGTGTTGTGTGGAGAAAATACAGCTACTTATTCAGGTGTCACAAAAGGGGAAATCTGGAGAGGCAGAAATAATTTAAGTTGGAATTTGGGCAAGGCAGCAGCGGGGGAAGATGGACGAGTTCATTTCTTTTAGTGAGCATAAGTGGCCAAGAATTAAGTTTTAGGTCTTTGGCAGAAGAAGACACTCTGAAGAACTCTATGGAGGAGGGAATATGGAAGAAGGAGGGCTTTCATCGTTACTTTAGGAGAAAGAAGCGTTGTTTGTAAAGCACTGAATTAATTTTAATGCCGTACGAGGTGACTTCACGATGCTTGTTTGCTGAGGTCACGAAGTGACTAAGTATATTTTATGATAACACATTTTTTTGAGGGCTTTGTGTAAGCTCCTATGTGAGAATGCTTTAGTACAGGTCTGCCTGTTTAATAATATCCCATCAGGTGCTGATGTTAAATTTGGCTGCTGCTTTTGAAGGGGTTTGATGGTGGATTGCCTGGAATCTGTGAGCTGTGACCTTTGGAATAGTGTCAGTTTGAAGCCTGTCTTTATGGGCATACTAAAACTATTAAATTTGGTAACTGAAGTAACATGTGAGATCTTGTCGTTCAACTCAGTGGCTGCGTGAAGACCTCCATCTCATCATGCCCTGTATAGTGTTTGTTTTCATTCTAGCAATGGAAGCTGGATGTGGAACATTGCTTTCATTGCAATTGAGAAATCCCTCAGGAGGGAGCCCTACAATAGCTTATTTAAGGGGTTAACTCCTTGTTATGTTACTCAACTCTCATTTAACTGTGATGGCTCTCTGGGTTTTGGATTAGCAAGACCATGGCTTCACCTGGCACCCTCTGGTGCATCAAATTGTTGTGAAAAGTATGAGTGTAGGGTAAGGGCTGATCTAATTACGGTGTCCACTGCTCCTTAAACCTGCATCTGCTTCTTACAGAAAACTAGCCACTATGTTTTTTCAAAGAATATAATATGGCATGTGTGTGCTTTAGCCTAATTTTACATATGGTTAGTTCGATTTACGTTTTAGGTTTTTTTGGTCATCTTTTCCCAATTTGCCTGCATAATTAGAAGTTGACTTGAGAGAGTTCTGGGCTTTTGTGAACACTGACTAGTATCAAAATTAAACCACATAGTACATCTGATTAGGGCAAGTCCTGAACTTTTGTTTTCTTCGTATTCTACCTGAACTCTTCTGCCTTCAGTGTATTAAAACCCGAGAAATTATAAACCCACTAGTGGTTTGTTTGTTTTTAGTGTACATTTGATGTTAGTTGTCCCTCCACAAGAGAGAGACAGCTTGACTCTGAAACAGAAGAACTCAGTTTTCAGGGCCAATAACCAAGTGTTCTGTTTTTTGGTGGAAAAGCCATAGAAAGAAACAAGTTAAATGTCTGCCTCTTTTGGCAGCAAATAAATATTCAAAATCTGTAATAAAATCATATTCATAAGTTCTGTAACTATAGTTATAGGATTATTTGAATTTTGTTTATATTTTGTGGATGCACATGAGGCCCTTTGAGGCAACTACAGCCAGGTGCAGGAATTCAGGAGTTTGTTTAGTTTCATGTTTGAGCTTTGAGTCTTTCAATACAAGAAAGTTACCTGCTCAGCAAGATGGTCACCAGTTGGTGGTTGCAAACAGAATTTACAGTAGGTAGGCTTTGTCATCAAGTGTACTTTAACTTAGTCAAAATCAGGATAACTAACCACTCGTTTTGATTTTGAGAGTGCTGCATGGCAAGTAGTGAGGTTAGATTTCCTCTAAAGAAGAGGGTTTAGTCCTTGAAAAAGAATAATAAAAAAAAATTGAAGTCTGGTTGTAGTCTGAAAAGAAACTTGAAACATAGCAGCATTTTACTTGATATTGCTACATTTTATTAATTTCCTCAGTTTGTTGACCACTTGCTTTTTATTCCCACCAACCCTGCATGGTTTAGATGAAAAGAGCTTGCCGAGCTGATTGGTGCAACATGAGGTGTTAGTTGACAAGGGTCAGGTTTGGATGTCAGGGTTATCCTATTTTTCTGCACTCATTTGAAAACTATAGGATTGTGGAGGTGATGTGGAAAAAGAGTCATCAAATTTGTCTGTTTTCAGTTCCTTTGAGTTCACACCTAAGGTACAAACTGAGCACATTTCACAAATAGTAACAGGAAACATAACAAACATGCACCCTGTAACTGACATAGCATTTTCACTAGATGATGAAAGTCCTTCTCCTGTCAGCTGTTTCTTTAGCTGGTAATTTGAGAGTCTGGTTTATTCCCTTCCATGTCTTACACCTTTCACCTTCCATGTTCACTTTTGATAAATTAAAAAATAGCAGAGCCAGCTGGGTCTAGCAGAAGGCACATGAACATCACTTGACCATCTCCTAACCTATTCTGAGCCATGTTTGCAGTAACCAGCCTGGAGAGATGAGCATTGCATGCCACTGTTTAGATCAGTAGGACTTTAGGATGAAGCATGGCTTGATATAAAACCTGCATCCAGCAATTGCAGGCAAGCATATTGCATACAGTTTTACTGATGCTAGCGATTTCTGCAGAGATTTCTATTGCTGATTTTATTTGGGTCTAGGCTGAAGAAGAAGAAAATATACTGTGGTCTTTCACAGTTTAGCTAAGTCATGTAGAAGTCAAATTGAGTCTTTTTGGGGAGGTTCAGTTACAACTCACTTTCCTGATCTCTGTTCTTTTTGGAGTTTGTTGAAGCCAGTAACTTGATAAGGACATGAAGGTTTGCCACCTGGGCACAGCTGCACTGTGGATGGATGTAGACTGGGTCGATGGCTGGTGTTTGGCTCTTAGGTCGGAGCTGCTGCAGGCATCTACATTGGTTGCGAGGTGGGAGCTATGGAAAGATGCTGCTCTCCTGTCTGCATCCTGAATCTGCACCGTGGTTTTCCCCAGCAAGTTCCTTTTTCATCTCTCAGGATCCACTGTTTTCCTGTGTGTTAAAAACACACTTGCAATGCGCATGTCTTTATTCAGCCCCACTCTAGTGCTTGACTGAAAAAATCTGGGGAGTGAAACTCATTGAGTGAAGCTCACATAGTGAGCAGGAAACAGCTGCTGTCGGAAGCACTTTTTCCTCTCTCTGATATCATCAGACTTCCACTGTGGACAGCTTTTCTCCAGTGTCTCCTCTGACTGACTATAAGGCTTCTTTTCTCCTCCTCTTTGTGGCCGGGACAAGGTTCTTGCTGGTTAGCTTTTATTAGGCTGGGAGGTTATGATATGAGTGTGGATGTGGCTACTTCTGTACCTGAAGAATGGGGCTGTGCTGACTGAATGCTTTCTGGGCTTGAAAGGGAAGCCAGAAGCCTTTCTAAGAAATGAGTAATTGTTTTGTTATCCCTATCATTGGTGAACGCAGATAACAGTTTACCCCCATGTGCAGTGCTTCTGCTTCTGGTGCACCAGCTTCGGCGCTGCTGCTTCTCTTACAGAGTTATCTGAAAACCTGTCCTACACACACGACATGGAGTATGTTTACCATCAGTCTTGAAAATGGATGCTTTTCTGCTGCTTTCTCCTTGGTGGGAAGCACACAGAGTATTTTTGTGTTGGGGTTTTTTTTGTTGGGTTTTGGGGATGGTTTGTGTTTTATTTTGGTTTTTTTTTAAAAAAAAAACCCAGAACATAATATAAAATAAGTTATTTCTGAATGAAGTGGTCCTTGGTAATGTCTAGACCAGTCAAACATTTTTATAGTTAATAAATTACTGTCTGTGCTTAAAAATCAGTCTTTTGTGAGATTATGCTCAGATCTTTCCATGTGTATCATAGACTTTGTTGGAGGCCTTTTTTAGTTCATGGTTCTACATTTTTGATCCACTTTGAACTGTCCTCCGAGACTTTTAAAACATCTCTAACTGTTCCTACTGGGGGAGAGAAACGCATTCATGGACCCATGTCAGATAAGCTGGAGACTGTATAGTTCAGTAAGATGCTCGTAATTCCAGCAGATGTGTAAGCACTTACGCTTTTTTCCTTCAGCTGTAACTTTTTTTGATAATACTTTTTCCTCTTTTTTCCCCCATGCAAAAGCAAGTGCAGTTCTGGTTTGGGGGTTTATCTGGTTTTTAGGGAAGCTTGTTAGGTATCAGTATTTTCTCTGAGGAGTTAAGAAATAATATTCAAATTATATGTGTAGATCTAAAGTGCTGCTTTACATTTTTTTGGGGAAAAACTAACTTAGCTACTTAGAAGAAAAACTACTAAACTGCCCACAGAATTTGTTATTTCACCTTCTTTGAGAGGTCTGCTGTATGTGATTAATTTTATGCATGGTGTATTGTTTTATGATGTTAAATGCCTGTTATGATGTTACTGCCTGTAAAGTACCAGGAGAATGGAAAAGTGGGACACTTTGTAAAAAATACTAAAGGATGTGAAATTTTAATTTTAGAAGGATATTTTCAACATTAGGTGTTTGTGCAAATGTAGCAAAATGCTTTATCTTAGTGTATATATTGAGGAAGTCTAATGACAGATTCCTTTTGGGTTTTTTAATGGATAAGTTTCTGTAACTAGAAACTAAATTTTGGATGCTACAAAATCAGTAGGAAGTTTACCATTGAATTCTGTGTGACTAAGATTTGGCTTATGGTGTTTATGGCACTTAGACTGGATTCTTCTCTCAGTCACACTGGTGAAGCTTCAAAACCATTTGCTGACCACTGTCTGTAATCCACAGTGGTGAGTTACTGTGTACATAAAAGCTCTCCAAAGAGATTTAGCATTTGATAAGGAAAGCTTTGGAAGGATTGTCTCTACTGATGACAAGTCTCGGGCCATCCCATCAGAAGAAGAAAGACAAGGCATTCCTTAAGTAGTTAGGACAGAGATACAGAGAACTTCATAGATCAAAACCAGCTTATTAAGCTTCATCCAAGAATTGCTTAAGAGTAAATACAAAATATGCTTCAAATTTGGCTACTTTCCCTTTTGGTGGATCAGCAGTGAAATATTAGTTCAGATGCTTCTAGGAAGGAAATATCTCAGATGTTTCTTGTGGGTCTGTATTACCCATTCGGACAGGTCTTTGTGGGCAGAATTAGAGGAAGATTTGGCTTCTGGTGTTGCTCAAATGCTAGAAGTGGGTCAGACATTCTGTCAATGTGATAGGCAAAGCAAGCAAGTGGTTAATAATTCAGCCCTTCCACTTTTGGCATTAATTAAGAAAGCAGAACTGATAAACATGTTAATGATTCTGTTACATTTTTTCCAAAAGTAAAATTCCCAAATTACAGTAATTTCGCGGAAGTATTGCAGCAATGCTCTTTAATCAGAGATCTTAATAGCAAGAGGATGAAAATGACTATCTGTAGTGGGAATGCATGACAGACCACCAGACATCAAGAAATATCCATAATAGGAATTTTGGTTTATAGTCTTTTTAGTTTGAAGCCAACAGATCTAACAATCCTGTTACACAACATACTTGCGCACTTTGCTAAGTTTTGATCACTAGATTCCCCAAGGAGTTTAAAAGAAAGGAAATAAAAAGCCCCTGACACTAGTTTTGTTGACCTCTTTCCAACCTGCTAGCAGCTCTTGTGATACTTTTATGGTTTAGGGAACAAAATATAAAAAGTGTCTGAGGGCATGGGATCCCAGCTATTCTGCAAAAGATAAAAGTTTCTGATTATTTTATAGGACGTGACTTGCCAGGACTAGAGGCTGTGAAATTTGCACTTCAGTTTTTTGGAACGCAATTTCGGACAGTTGCCAGTGAAATACTGTAAGAAATGTACTTTACCTAGAATTACAAGTGAATCTCACAAGGCTTTAAATAACATATATCATAGAGTCACTATGGTTACGTGTGAGAATACTCCATAATGCCGTGTTCAATCTACTACATGACTGGCAGAGCTTCAGAAATGCTGTGCTTTGGAAAATCGCATTAAATATTTCCCATGCTTCAGTTCGCTGTAAGTCTTTACTTTTAAAACACAAAAGAAATTATTAAACACTCTAAGAAAATGTAATTGATCTAACTGCTGTATTGGTTCAATTTTCAGATTTATTGTATTTAGCTATAAGCATATGTATTGGTCTTATTTGAAGACTTTGGTTAGGATTTCTTTGCGCTAACAGAAAAATTCCTGTACAAGTTAAAGGCACAGTAAAGACCCCCAGTAGGCTAGCTGAGCTAATAGGACTGAGGTGTGAGAGAGATGTGAATGATCAGGATAAGGTAAAGGATGGGAAAAGTNGAAAAAAAAAAAAAAAAAGCAGCTGATAGGTTTTAAAATAGATTACACAGCAATGCAGAGTGGCACAGTTACAGGCTTATGAAGACAGGCCTTCCTTTACTTTTGTGGGTGTACCTCCCATGTCTTTAGCATCCTTCCTAGCAGCATGGCAGTTTAGTTCCTTCACAGTATCAGAGCCATTTAACTGGATGAACCAATTAAAACGTCACACTAGGAAAAAGTTGCGCATAATGAGCTATGTCTCTGTCATCTCTGAATGCAAGATAGGAAAAACACTCCAACAATTAGCCTGTAGGCTTTTTTCCCCCAACTTTTGTTTCTTCATGGCTAACCTTGGTGGTGTCACCAAGGAGTGATCAGCTGTCACCAGCTGTCACCAAGGAGTGATCAGAGGGTGTTACTGTAAGCCAGCTTTGAAGAGCTCCTGTGTATATGTAAAGTGGAAGTCAACCCAAGTCAATCTGCACTTTACCATCTTTTTTTTATTGCAAAGGCATCTTAAGGAACTGGAGTTCAAAAGCAAGTGAAAAGTAGAGTGAAACAACCTTGTTACAAATAATAGTTAGCTATAGCCAAGGTTGCTGTAGCCTGAATATATTTTTCCTCACTTGTAGTTTGAATGAAACAAATTTGCCAACAAGGCTTGGCCTCAAAATTAAGCAATTAAGCAAAACCCATCAAACTATATAACTTTGGCTCATATAAGACAAAAATCCATTTTGCTGGGGTTTTTTTTAGATGACTTTTAAACTGCTTGCTACATTTACTTGCTTTGGATTTTCATTTATATTGCATTAAATTTTTCAAATGGGAGGGACTGCCTTACTCCTCTGAATTAGACATAGCATAATGAAACTGAGTCACTGGGTGCTGATGCACTGAGTAATAGCTGTATTGATGCTTCATTTCTACATTAACCCTACTCATTTCCTTTGTCAGTGGCTATAGAAAAGTTTAGTCCATCTATTTTCATTTTGTCTTTGAGATGTTTCATATTCCTAATGACTGCATGATTTGTAACTCTCCCCATTCCTCACCCCCACACCAAGAATAGAAAAGTGTCATTTCTGGTCTGGGATTAAACTATTGCTTCCTGATGGTTTTAGGTACATCCCCACATATCAAAACAGCTGGAAGAATTCTTTAGAGAATCAAGGGTAGGACCTCATGAATTTCCTTTTAATTTAAAACTGTGTGCCCACTTTAGAGCAGTTTCTTTTACTGGACTGTACAAACATAGCCCAAAACTGGGTTGGTGGGTGTGTGTACTGAACTGTATTGAACTGCTCATTAGCTGTGCTGAAGTTATATAAAAAAAATAAAATCCAAACCTGTAAATTCCTTGGAGAAAGAATGACCTACAGAACAGAGTATCATATACCAGAGTATTATCCATATTTATTTGGGAGGGTTGTAACTGTGAACAAGTTATGTTGGGTTAATGTTAAGGGTCACCCCGGAAGAAAAGCTGTGGGAGTTCTATCCCTTAGTGTCCCTGTGCGTGGAGAATCCTGCTGGTACTCTTGATCCGTGACAATATAAGATCACCACTTCATCAGCAATATAAGATCAGCTCAACACAGGAATTTGTCCTAATAGGCTGGATGGTTTTTTTTAAATTTGCTAAGAATCAAACAGCTGCAACTCTAAACTAGTCTGGTAGGGGAAAAATGTACTCTCCAGTATGGCTGTCTGTCTGTATGTTCTCCCTTGGTGTGTGTTCATGCTGCCATTGGAACTGGAGGAGCTTTAGAGCTAGTGCTGCCTACAACAGGGGATCCCGTGCACCTCCTTCCTCCTCCCTCCATTCTGCATGTAGGCAGCTGGAGTGGATGGTGATTGCCCTTGCGTGCTCAGCTGCTCCTCTTGTCTTGGCAAGCCAAAGCTCCTCTGGGATTTGTTGCTCTTTGCTCGAGGTTACTCGTGCCTTTCTAATTTGCATCACTTTTTCTGTGAATTTTGCTTTTTTTTTCTTTTTTATCTTCTTTGTATTTTTTAGTTCCTGCTGCTGTGGGACAGATACAAGCTATAAGAGCTCCATTCCTTGCTGAGGAGATGCACCTCCTTGTTTGGTGGGTGAAGAGCATAACCCACTTATGTGTGCTGTGTTAGGGTTTAGAGCCCAGGGCCAGAGTGCATTGCCAAGAAACGATCCAAAGCTTCCTTCTCAGCAGGCCTTTTCCGTCTGTTTGACACACAAGCGGTCAGACTGAGCATCTTCACTTACAAAAATAATGCAGGATGATGACACTAGCTGATGGTATCTATGTTGTGGCAGGGGATTGCTTCACATGAAGAAATACGTTTCATCACTGTGGTTTGGCCATTCACAGAAAGTACCTCTGGTTCATAGTGAAGCGTGATGACTCATGAGAGGATCCCCACTGAGGGCAGTTAGAGCCTCGCAATGGCTCCCTCCTCCAAAGGAGCAGAGCAAAAGCTGTATTTTCCACCTTAGCAGCTCACTGGAAGTGAGCAGGGTGGTTTTTTCAAGCAAACTTTGTGTGCCTGTAGACCATCCTGCATATCTGCATCTGCCTGCATTCCTAATCCTTCGTACCTTATACTATTTAAGGTCCATCTTACACTCAGTTGGCACAAGTGAAGGAGGGCTTGTGTTCACTGTGACCATTTTGAAGTCTTTGAAGAGGGCTGTGTCGGTGCTTGGAGCCTTGCCTTGCTGCAGGTGGCAGCCCGTCCAGCTCTGCCCCTTTCTCTGTGACTCCGCTGGCCAGCGTGCCTATGCCCTGCATGTAGGCTGGGCTGTTTGCAGTCCCAAAGACACTGTAGTCTTGGTAAACCACTGACCTGCAGCCTGTTTGAAATTTCTGTTCTTGGTTAGTCTCATTCGGTGTCCTTGGGGAATGTCAGACAGCTTGTGGGGAAGCAATAGACTTGTTCCTGAAGCCCCTGCAAGGCATGGTTATAGAGCCAAGCTTACTGGTTTTCCAGAAGTTCATCCCTGTCACCCAGGGGTCCTACATTCACGTCTGGAACTTTAAAAGGGTGTCTCTTTAAGCCAGAAGAGGTTCGTTTTGAGATCACTTCAGCCCCACATCTAAAAAGGTATTTGTTTTTCTGAATCTGTGTTATATGTGTTTCTGTGCTAATATACATGCAGAAACGCATCATAAAACTGAGCTCTTTACATCTATAACTATGGGTTATAGTTAAGTTTCTGAATGATCTGATGACACTTTCTGAGAAGAAAGGGATAATTCTGTGTCACCTTTATTGGATCTTGAAAGTCCTCACAAAAAAAAGAGGTGCAAGGCTGCCTGCTCCCTATTGGCTTGCAGAGGATTAGGTTTTTGATAAGCTATTCTTTCTGCTAAAGAGTAAATCCGAAGAGGCTGAGACTGTAATTACTGATCAGCTCTCTCAGTGCCATGTCCCTGATACACAGACATTTTCCCAGATGCAGCATTTCTCCTGGAATAACTTCCTTTCAGTGCACACCAAGTTCCATGTCAGGTCAGGAAATAAAGCTCCTGCCTTTTGCTCCATACCCCTCTTCTCGGGTCTTTCCGTCCTTCCCTGAAGAACTTCCACACTGCTGGTAGAAGGCTTTTTTCTCCACCCACCCCCATGGGGTTTAAGCTGTAGGAGAATGCGTTACTCTGCATTAAAAAGGGCCTTATATACCACTAGCTCAGCTCAGAGGTGATCACATTGGGTGGCAGATTGTCATTTGTACATTGTTGTTAGTGGGCTGGGGTAGAGCTGCTGGTGGGGCTTGGGGTTCATTCCTTCCATGAATGCAGGTAACGTCCCATAGCATCTCTAAATGAATATTCCTGATCCCAAGGTCTGCAGAGCAGCTAACAAGATCCACCTCTCTGTTAAGCACTGTTGAAAAGGATGCCAGGTGGCATTCAATTCTGATGCCGAATGGCTCTGCAGTCACTGTGCTGCTGGAGAATCGAGTGCCCTATTTTGGGTGAGCTGGGCAGGGAAAGGACATACTGGTGAGGTCCTTCATAGCATTGCCATGCAGTTGAATGGTCATTTAGAGAAGAAGGGAACATTATTCTCCAGTAACTGGGGTTTGTTTTCTTTAGGCATGAACACAACTAACCTACCTGTCTTTTTGCCCCCAGGATCATGCTAGGAAAATTATGGGGTTGTACATTTTAGAAAAACAAGTGTGATCCACTGGTTCTTTTAATTACGTGCCCATAGTAGAAAGTGGCCTGAAGACGCTGCTGCTGGTGCTGCCAGTCCTCCCAGGAACCAGGCCTGAATGACTGTTCCCACGCACAGCCATGGCATAAGAAGCATTAAGGCGACACGTTACAAGGAGTCATTAGTTATGAGACAGTAACCACTTTTATTTTTTGTTTAATTAAAATAAAAAAGGAAACTATCTGTTCTTCAATTCCTAGCACAGACAAATCAAATTGTATTTTGGATTAACTGGCTGAGGTCAACAGTTGGCTTGACCTGTAGTGATGTAGCTGGTTAAGATATGTCAGCTCCCTGTTCTTCCTCTGGGAAAACAAGCTTTAAGTAGTTTTTCATATAACCACCTTCAAGTTACCTTTTCTGTCCTTCTCCTACATATGTGTAGTCTCTTTTCTTCCTTTTTTTTTTTTTTTTTTTAACTTCATCTTAAGAAAAGTGGGGCAGGGAGGAGAAAAGAGAAAACTACATTTACTCGCAGTCCTGATGACTGTGCTGTTCTCTTTCCTTTAATTAGTCTAGGACCAAATATAGGAGAGCAGCACTGGGAAAGGTCAGTGGTGGCATCATGCAGTGTGCTAAACCTTGCATGGCAATGCTGTAAAGTATGTTGTAGAAAACACAGAAGAGACTAATAGCTTGATTTTCTGTCCAGAAGTGGGGATAACAGTGTTTCCTTAGTCTATAGGATTGGCTGTGTTCACTAATGCTTGGTGATTAACTTCAGTGGGGAATAGACGGTAGAGGGGCCTTTGGATCCTTCCTTGAAAATGCATAATTTTGAGCTATTTTGCATCTGGAACTAAGAAGGTTCCAAATTTTGAGGTCAACCGTATTAACAAACCTCTGCAGATATATTTTTAGTTCACTGAATGAAAGTCAGATTTGGCTGGTGAAGAACGGGTTTCCTTCTGCTAAGTATGTTAGCTGATACTTTATTACAAAATGAAGTGTTTTGTTTCCCATTTTTCTTGCAACTGGCAAAGTGTAAAACTTCCAGTTTGCACTTGGCCTGGGAGAAGACTTCCCCCTGCTTTCCCCTCAAATTCTTGTATGTAGTTTGTCAGTAGCTTTATGGTATTGTGGAAAAGTCACTGTTCTCGTGAAGAAAATGGAAAAATTGCTAATTCTTGTATAGCTTCAAAGTTGCAGATGTTTGCTATTGTCTTCTCAAGAATGAAATTTAATTGTTATATGCTACTAAGACTTTAAGATCGTCAAGGGAACATTATCTCACTGTAAAAATAATTGAAACCTCCTTTCAGGATAACGCACATGTAGCTAATATAGACATTGGCCACAGACGTTGCATCTGGGGATTTTAAGATTTAAGGTATTTTTTTAATGCCGTGTTGTGATCTCATGTCAGTGAGTATAATTCCATTGACTTCAGTTGAATTTGTTCTGTTCTCATCTATGAGATCACAGTCCCTAAAATGTTATTGCTAATATTTTTGTCGTATTTTGTGCCTGTCTCTTAGGACATGGGAACATATGAATAGAACGACTTTTTAGTACACTGAGTTTTCGGAATGCTGCTGTGAGCTGTATTTGTTTCAGTTCTATGTAGAATTATAAAGCCACGGGGACGGAGCAGCAGGTTGGCCTTGGGATGTGCTGTGGTTTGTGTCTGTTCTTTTGCAGAAGCAAATGTGGATGCTTATGTTTTGTAATGTATGGAGTCGGAGCTGAGAGGTTCTCAGTGCCCTGGTAGTGTACCTGCCACAGATTTTGTGTCCAGATTTTTATGGATCAAGTGGTCCAGGCACCAGGATAATACCCAGATCTCAGTGTAGGGCTACATCAAGAAAATTCTTTCTTTGTAGTTGGGCGTGAGACTTTGACCACGTGACATGGGGCTGATCAAAAGCTCTTTTCTTCCTATGGTACTAAAAACTATGGCTTTTTAGCGCTGAAAAACCAAAAGGGTTTTTTTTGCCAAAAACTGGTATCTTTTGTGAAAGACTGAGTAAATGCAAGTCCAGTTTTCTGGATTTGTGGTTGATAAGTGTAATAAAAAGTATATGCCGCTGTTTGAGTTCTTCTGATAAAAGACACAAAAATGTTGAGCTCAGAGTATTGACTGAGTATTCAGTCTTCTTCAGCTGCTCAGAGCAACTTGCAACTTAGTGGGGAAAAAATAAAAGGTTGGGGGAGAGGGGTGTCACTCTAAACCTGTTTAACCCAGGTGAAGTAAAAAAGCCCACTAAAGTGTTTTCCCTGAAATAATCATTCTGTGATGTTCTCCTAATTCAGTATCAATGGTCTGGTTTTACTTCATCTTAAGACCAACTGTTAGGGCAGCCAAAAATAAGAGTGATGGTCCATTATTTAAGTGATAGCATGAAATTGGTGGGTTTTCCAGCAGTCAAGGTGACAGGGTACCAATACAGGACTTGTATTGTTTCTGTTATGAATTGTCAGTGTGGTCCACATGAGCTTGTCATGGAGTATACAAAATGAGAATGATGCCAGATGCCTCCAAGTATGGGTCCTAATGCTGCCTGCGTTTTAAGGTCTACAGATACTTGTCCCTGAGGTCATCACAGCAGAAAAAAGTGAAGAAATTTGAATACAGGATCATGGCTTCCTGCAGCAATAGGCATTAAATTCTAGGCCCATCATATGTATTTTCTGCTTTTCACTGTATTGTTGAGGTTTCTCAAACCTTTTATTTTCCAATGAATTTCCCGTGAAAGTCTGGAATGTGAGAACAGGAGGATAATCTTCAGTATTAGAGGATGTTTAGAGTGCATACTTTAAAGACATAGAGTTGATTTCTTCCATGTGTAAAGGGAGAAACCCAGGGGTGAGGCTCATCTGCATGGGAGACCTCAAAGTGGACAAAAGCAGAAATGCCTGACAGCTCATGCAGCTTGCTCTCAGCAGAGCATGTTAGTAGGATGGGGCGGATTTTCAGGAGTACTCATCAGTAACTTGATTTTCTTCCCACTGAAGTGGGTTGTTTGTTTTGGAGGCTTTTGTTGTTTTTTCTACTAACTTTTCTGGGAGTGCATCTGAACCAAACTAAGTGCTTCTGTAATTCTTGTTTTTCTAATGTAGTGGCCATGTTTCTTGAAGAGCATTGGAAAGCTACGTCTGTAGTTCTCTCTATACCTTCACAAGTGTGCACATGTGCGTAGGCTACAAGTGTGGATTTTGCCATGACCTGTTCGGGCTCTGTTCCCTTATTGGATCTAAGTACCACTTTAACCCCAGTATGTGGGGTTTGTGTTTTCAATTTCTTTGAATAATAAGTGTGTTTAATTCCTGCTAAACATTGTTTACTTCCTGCCTATGAATGGTAAAACTTCAATGTCTGTTTTTCATATAATGCTTCCAGGAACCTCATATGGTCCCAATGGTATGCCCTAGGGAACAGCTTATGAGGTCAGCCCCGCTGCTTACTTATCTTGGGATTCAGCGCTTCCGCCCTTGTTCTTCAATAGTAACATTCTTGGTCCAAAGCCACTATTGAAAGATGGAGATAGCATGGAGAACCCATATGGTTCACCTGGAGCTGATGGTGTTGCAGTGTGGGGAAGGCATTATAGGCAGCTGTGCCCTGCTTGGGGGCATTTGTTAACTTTTTACACTCTGTATTTTCTCCTTTGATGAGGATCAGATGGAATTTTAAACATCTCCGACAGGTTACATATTAACTGGTATCTTGGTCCTTCATCGCTAGCATCTTAACACAGCTGAAGGGTAAGACACGCAGCACTTTGAAGAGCATAATGGCTGAGTAAGCTGCAAGTGAAGAGGGCACTCAGCCACCCTTTAAAGTGGTTGCTCATGTTTATAAGCAAGATCTGCCTTGCTTTTTCTGATAGATAACTTTTAAAAATCTTTCTCATGTGCTGACTTCATTGTTCTGTATTTATTGCACATCTTAACTATATTTTAAAAGAATTTGAGCCCATGCCAGCAACAACATGTCTGAGCAGCTTTGATGCAACTTAGGTAACTTTAGGCTTGAGATCATTTGAGAAATGTTGCTTTGGGGACTAAAGTCTTAAATATTATCCCAGCAGGAGTTTCCTTAGAGATTTCAAGAGTACTGTGCTAGTAATTCCCTAGAGTTGAGTGCAATAGCATTTATGTTGTCTGCTTTATAAACTCAGGGATTAAATATAGTGGGTTTTTGGAATGAGTGTCTTGGGGTTGGGATAGGGGAATAAACCTGAGATGGAAGTTAAGGTTTTGCAGAATGTTGATTCGACATAATGCTGAATAATAGATTGCTTAAATTACATTGTCACTAAGAGAATGTGTTCTGACTCCATTTTCAATTAAAAATAGTAGCAATAATAAAAAAACACTGTCTGATTTTCCAGCTAATCCCCATATTTGTGCTCCCTTATTTTTTCTGTTGAATACTTTTGTTATTGCTATTGGCAACTTTTAGATACCAGTTGGACAGAAACAACTGACTTTGTTTTAGAAGTGACACTGTGCAACGTCTTGTCTTAAGATAACAGAGTCCTTCAGTGCTGGCAGAGCTATCAGTTTCTTGGCATACCGATCAAAATGAGTCATCCCTCCAAAAGCTTTGCTCTTAAATGGGGTGGTTAAAAGACTTGCTCCTAATCTAGATGAGTAAATAGGAGCCTTGCTCAGAACAAATGTCATCCACAGCTCCCTCCAGGCAGCCAGCTGTAAATGCCATGGGTACCTCTCAAAGTGCCTGGCCTTTCTGGATAGGGAAGTCAAATGAATTGTTTTCCTGTGCCCTGTTGGCTGCACATGTTTCTGTGCCACACTGCCTCAGGGCGTCACCTTGCTCTGGACCTGAGGCCTTTGAACTTCTTTAGTTCCCCTCACCCACTGAAGATCTGAGAAATTTGGTGCTGTTAGGTTTTGATCAGGCAAGAGCACAGCAGTTCTGAGCAGAGCTAGTGTTATCAACCTACAATATCAATGCCTAATGCTGGAACTGCGTGCTTTGTGGTGTGTTACGGAAGTTGTGATTTGTTGAACCATCCATTTCTACTGTCATATTTTTAAGGAAAAGAAGATGTAGAGGGAATCAGAAGACAGGGGGCAGGGAAAAAAAACATTCTTTCTGGAGGAAAAAATATTGGAAGGGTAGTTGGCTTTTTTCTTTTTTTTTCTTTTTTCTTTTTTCTTTTCTTTTTTTCTTTTCTTTTTTCTTTTTTTCTTTTTTCTTTTTTTCTTTTTTCTTTTTTCTTTTTTCTTTTTTCTTTTTTCTTTTTTTTTTTTTTCTTTTTTTCTTTTTTTCTTTTTTTCTTTTTTTCTTTTTTTCTTTTTTTTTTCCACTTTATTTGAACTGATTTTTATACTTGTGAAGTTCTACCTTGTTGCAAAAAAGAAGCCCCAGGGAGCTTGAGCACAAAATTAAAAAAAAAAAATCAGAAAGTCTAACGTGCCATAAAAAAAAAAACACCTCAGGGTACAGAAAATATCTAACTTGATGTTCCCGCACAGTGTTCAGCATAGTCCAGTCTGCTGGTGGAATGTTTTCATCATCCATGTTTTGCTATCGCTTCAGCTCGTTAATGTCTGTTGCACAGTGGGATAAGGTGGAGGCAGCGATGGTGTGTTTGGATTGACTGTGGTAATGAAAAACATGTCCTGAACACTTCTTTTAAAGTGTCGCAGTTGTGTTGTGTTTGGCTGCCAGCAAGTTTGCTCATCAGAGTCAGGTAAGGTGTAAATGACATCAGCTCCTTCAGCGTTTTCCCCTGAAGGGAACGGCCGAGCCTTTCAGGCAGTCCCAGCTACGACACTCCTGGCTGCACATTAGCTCCGGTAAGGCACCATTTGGAGGAGGTTGGCAGACTGCAGTCAGGATCATGGTGTAATTTAGGTAGGAATGATAATCTTCCTTGCTCCAAAAAGTGCAAGTGCAATTGAGTCAGCTTGTTAAGCCAAAATCCATTGCTGTCTGTGCTGATTCACAGTGGGAGCTGACATGAAATATCAAGGAGGGATTAGTGTGCGCAGCGTGCTGCTGTTAAAGGCTGTGGTTAAGTGCTTGTGCCACTTGGTCAGACCACGACGTGAAATTGCGGTGAGTGTTGAGTTGCTAATGTCTCCTCAGGTTACTTGACTTGGGTTTGCATGCAAGCAGAGCAAGGTGGCTGATTGGCAGGCTTGCTGCATAGCCGGGGATTATAGAGCATTGCTGAAGAATAGGCCTGAAATATCACCCCTTCCAGTGCCTCGCTGACAGGAGCAGCTACACGGGGCCTTACTGAGAAGGCAGGTCTGGATTTAAATTGATGTTTTTAACAATATTTTACTACTCTTTTCTTCCATGTAGATTCTCGCGTTCTGGAGAGCTAACCAGGCTCTCCTGGGCGAAGAGGAGTTTAAGTGCTTTGTTCAGCTTCCCGCTTGGGAGTCTCACATTGCTATGCAGGAGTGCATGAATGGAGGAGGATTTTTTAGAAAAAAAATGTTGCAGCCCATGCATTTCTCTATGCTAAACTCCAGTCTTTTCAAGTTCTCAGTATTACTGGGGAGAAGCATTTTCCCATCCTCTTGCCTCGCACAAGTGTCCTTCTGGCCCATTCCTTCTTACATCAGGGATCTGTCTTGCTCTGGAGTCCTCTCTAGCCCGTATTCACTGCCAGTATTGTGATACAGACCTGGCAGAAGAACTTGGCTGGAACAGTTTGCCCACTGCATGCCAGAAAAGAGGTGCACGGTTCCCATTTTGGTGGCGGCAGGCATGCCCAAAGCCTGGCATGGCAAGAAATGCATGTTCATCCTAAATTCCTAAAATGAGAAGTGTAGCCACTTAGGGAGTGCAAAAGCAAGAGAAATCCAGGGCAAAAAGATTGAACTGAGGTCCTTGCCTGATTGCCTATTACAAGTTTCACAGAGGTGTAGGAACTGTTGTATTTTGGTCCTTTCTCTAGACTTCAGACACCAGATCTTTGTCCTTGTAGCAGGTTAGCTGCAGGTGAATTCAAGCAATTCAGACTGTGCTTGAGTAACCAGATCGAAACATTGTGGGAGATTATGGTATGAAGAATCTGCTCCTAAAGCTTTTTCTTATGCTGGAGTCTTTGAGAAGAGAAGTATGCATTTGTGTTAGTGTATTATCATCAAGTATCTGAATTCCCTCTCCCTGTTGCTGGCTCTCAAATACTTTAGGATTGCCGATTCACTGACCTCCTACACCAGTTGCGTAAGACCAGGTTGAAGGTCTGTCATGTCATCACCTGGGAAACTAGAAAATAAATTGAATAAATCCCATTAAAGTGTTTATAGATAGATACTGAGTCATGGAGGATTGGAGTAGATACGTATTTAGTGCAAAAGAGCTTTTTTTAAAATTTAAAAAAGTGATGTAAGAATTGTATTGATGTTGGTAATTTCTACTTGTGAAAAATAGCATTTGGAGTTTCACAGGGCGGGAAAGAAAGGAAGCTATCTGTGGGGTGGACAGAGGATGGTGGTATTAGGTTCCAGGACATGATGCAGGTGAGGTAGGTGGGTGGAGGTGTAGGGAGTCCACAGCTCTCCTGTCATAGTGTCTGTTCAGTTTCTGGGAGGGTGAAGGTTCAAGAAGTGTGGCAAAGCTCAGTTCTTACTAACTGGTGAGACCCTCTGGGCAGTGCAGCCACCTGTCTGAGTCTTGTCCTCTGTAGTGCGCTGCCTGTATTCCAAGGGCTGTCTACATTGTTTAAAAACCTGGTTCTTGCAGGAGTTCTCCTGTGGCAGGCAATGTGATATGTGCCAGGCCAAGTCTGAGCTCCTCGAGGGACGGAAAAGCATGCATGCTATGGTCTGTCACAACTGTTTTAGCCTGGAAGTTCATGCATCCTTTTGTACTGAGGCTGCATCCTTTTGTACTGAGTCTACATCCTCGTATAGTAAACTGTTGGTGGGAAATAGTCTCCCTGTGCATTATTATGCCAATGGGGAAGTTTTCTATTGCATGATAAGGTTTGTTCAAGCACTGTCTTCCTGCTGTAGTTTTTGCTGTCTGAAAAGGTCACTGCCTGCTTCCCACAAGTGCTTGCAGATCTGCCAGGTGAGTGGCTTGTGTTTGCTCTGTGACTGCCTTGGATCATCATGAGCCAGATTAGTGGTAAACAGCATGAGTAATGGGTCATTGCCAGGTTGGGTCGTTGTGGCTGAAGTGGGCACGGGCAACTGAGGACTTGAACAGGGGTGATAATGGGAGTCAGTCCCCTTTCTCCCCTTACTTAAGCAGCCATGGCCAGTGCTGTTTGGGGGTGTGTGATCAAAATATTCATAAACAGATATCTCTGCTCTGGTATACACACCTTCAGAAAATAAACCCAGCTATCCCAAAACGCGTATGTTGGCTCTGCCCTGGTGCTTATTTCAGAATGGATGCTTTTCTGTATTTGAAAGTATATGCATGCGAAGTGTTTGAAAAGACAGGCTTAGAAACAAACAGGATCCCTGGCCACACCCTGTCACCAGCTTTTTTTTCTTCTTAATTTGGAAAATACAAAATTCTGCTTTTATAAAGATCCTTTCTGTGCTAGCACATGTGTGTGTCACCCACCAGTTTGCTCCCTCCTGTTCCAGTGCTGGGAAAGATTTCTTAGAAGAAAGAACGGAATAAATCATTCAGATGACTATGTTTTACAGTGCCTGCCTAGCCAGATGAGTAGTTTTCTGAGCATTGGGGTTGAACATGCCTACTTTCCTATAAATTTGTGTACAGTGGTTGACTGTGAGGCTGAGCTGAAACTTTTCCCATGGTTGAGGAATTTGTTGGGATTCTCCCCTCTCTCTGGGATTGCACATGCCAGCCTCGCCTTCCACGAGGATAATTATAGAATCATATCCCTGCCTGTTTTCACAAAACTTGTAAGAACTTGCAAGAATTTGCTTTCTCTGACCCTTTGTCAAACCTTGGTGTAATGACTGTGGACTGAGACAAAAACTGTGGGATCAGCACACAGACATAAACATATACACACAGATACTGTGGTCATATATAAGGCCCGTTTCCCTAAGAAGTAAAGCAAAGGGGATGGGCAGTGGGAACCACATTGTGGGCTCTGTGTGGGACAAGGAGTCACTGACAGTGACCTGAGAAATGGGGATCTTGCACATGCAAGGCAGGGGGAGTAGGAGGAGTACAGCAGCTTCTCTTTCCCCTGCCTGTTTGAGCTTCTCTGACTGTGTGTCACTAACACTATAGGGGATGCTCGATGGTTTTCTTTCTCTTCTTTTGTGAGTCTACCTTGTCAATCAAACTTAACTGTGTGGACTTCAGCGCAGTGGACAGTTGGAGAGCCTACCTTACGAGTAGTAAGAGGAGGGAGGGATTTGTCCTATTTAACCACAAGGAGTTTTCAGAGGTAGGAGAAATATGGTAATATTTCTAGTAACCATGAGAGAATTACGGTAACTGCAAGCATAAAGGCTTGGGATTTTCATTGAACTAAGGTATGATTCCCACTCTGGTGGCAATTCAGTCAGTGATAATGACAAGCAGTTAGAAGTAAGACTTCCCAAGTTCTTGCATAATCACCATGTGAAAAATAAGTAGATGTAGAGACACATACAATAAATAAGCAGAAAGGCCACATGTGGGCTTATTGATGTTTTACCACGTCAGTGAGATTTGCATACAGCTTCTGGCTTTGCCATTAACTTGGTGTGTGATTTGAGGAAAATAATCTTACACTGTTCTGAGTCAGGAGTGGAAGTGCAGTGGCATTTCCCAGAAACAGACTGTCTTTCAGCACAGTGGCCTATGTCATGCTGTTAAGGAACTGCATGTCACGGTCTGAAACAGAGCTCGAGTCTACAGGAGGGCCTTAGATGGCATTCACCTTTCATGGATGATATTCAGGTATATGGCAGTTCTAGGAAGAGAGGTTTGTGGGTGTGGTGATAAATTACTCTGCTATTTACTGACAGACTCACCTCTTTTTGTGGAAATGGACTTTAAAGGGGACCCATATAATCATGTTAGCAACTGCTCTAGCTGAGAGCAAGTAATAGTGTCCCTTCTCACAGCTTCAGCTGCTCAAAAGTTCTTGTGAGAAATTCTACTTCTGAGGCTAAAATTTCCCTATGTGTACCAGCATTTATTTATTTTTGGCTATTCTGAGAATAGAGGGTTTCAGCCACACTTCAATAATGAGAGAAGAATGAAATAAGATTTTCTTTGTCCCCAGCAATGTCGGTTTTAAACATCCTTTCAGCTGAGTGGATAAAATTGGAAAATCGGGATGTGACAGTGGTGCTCTGGAATTCTCTGGGGGGCTTTGGGCTTGACTTCATGGTTTCATGCATTNTTTTTTTTTTTTTTTTTTTTGTGGCTGATATGGAGCCCATGAAGCAGACTTTTCCAGTTCATTTTTCTGAAGCACACGACTAAGGAAAGATTTACTACAGAAGCATCTGCAACTAATTTAGCAGAGTAGCCCAATGAAGTATATTGCTGCAAATTGGTACAGAGACCTGGCATGGTTGGTGGCGAGGCCAGGGAAGATGGTCTTTTGCATGGCTGTCCAAATCAGAAGAAGGTACCTCAGTCTCTTGTGCTCTTGCTGAACTGAAGCAGGGGCAGCACTTTTTTGGAGAGTTTTCATGTGGTCTGAGATGGAAGATCATTTCTCAACAGCGAGGTGTTGTTTTTCCTTTCCCTTGACCCCCAGGAAGTTCTTTGATCAAGGAAAGATAACTATAGTGGAGCAGAGTATTTTGCCAACCACTCTTAATGCTGGGGTGACAGCTGAGCCCTCAGTGCTTTCCTCAAGTGGGCAATTAAAAATGGTTGTCTAGTAAAAGTCGTATCCAAACTAGGGAGAAGAGAGTGCAGAGAGTAGCTGATATCTGAGGAGAAGTGAGGGGGTTGGTTTTTGTTTTAATTTTATTCTTAAACTCTTTCCAAGAAAAGACCTGGCCACCATTGCTGCTCTGACCTTTCTTCTTACCTCATTCCTTCCCTTCTGCTGGCTCATGCTTGAGTGGTGGGATATGATCCTTCTTGCATTGCCCCTGTCTCATTTCACAGTTCTCAGTTCCTCATATATCTCTTTCTTTCCTTAATTTTTGTCATGTTGGTTTTTTTAAAAAAAAAAAAAATTCTTTGATGGCACCACATGGGCAGAAAAATGTCTGGAGGATCACATCATTCAGTCTACACAATGCCTGGATTTAAGCCATTCTTTGAGTTCATTGCTTACATGACCTCTAAATATTTATTTTTGAAATGGGTTTACAAGTGCTGTGATTGATTAAGACTCCTGAAAGATGTGTATTCTTCTAAACACATGCTGAATGGTGGTTGGGTTTAACAAAACAAAACAACAAAAAAAGCAAACAACTTGTTTAATTTTACATGAAGTAACAGATCTATACAAAACTAAATGTTGTTTTATTCTTTAAATCTTGTGACCAGTGTCTGAACAGCCAATACATATTCAAGATGACAATAACCTTGGCAGCAGCTCTTTTATCAACATTTCTAACATGAGAGATGTGACCGTAATTTTCTTTTAACAGCCAAGTTGCAGGGGGGGGTGGGGGGTGGTATTTTGTTTTGTTTTTTAATGTATTCCCCTTGTGCTTTTGCTTGGATGAATATGTGTCAAATGTAATTAAAATCAAACTCTATTAGTGTATATTGAAATGGCTTTCTGTCCTGTATAAACAGGCAGATCTTGGCCCAACTCTCTACATTAATATGTGAGAGATCAGACTCTTAAGACCACTGGTTAATTGGAAATCAGGTAATGGAGGAAACTAATTGTCATTGCCTTGTGATGAAGACTTAGTGAATGTATCTTAATAGAAATGCACAGATGACTCTAAGGGTTAAACCCAGATATGAGTGTGGGGAAGCCTATAGCTAATTTGATGAGATATAGATGCTTGTCTTCCTTTGCTACGATGATAAACAGGATTGCTTCAGATCTAGTCAAACACCCTCATACATACTTCCCAGGTAAATATATATGAATAGGTTTGCCTTGTGGATGAATAAGTTTGCCTTGTGGAATTTGGATATGGATGTGTAATATGTTGCAGCCTTCTACTTGGAACTCTTTATTTTTTCAAGTACATTATACTCAGGATTAAGCCTGGGACTTCATGCTGCAAAACTACCAGCCTACTCCAAGAGGCATAAAGAGGCCTTACAAACAGCTCTGAGGCTATCACAGGTTTAAGACGGTTTTTATTTGCCATGCCTGAAGCTATATGGTAAATATGGCAATGTAAAAAGCACAATACTTGAGGAGGTAAATGGCTTAATCTACTAATCTTGCTTTCTAAACAGTACCTGAGAGAACAGATGACTTGCTTTGCCAAAAACAAGCTTTAGAAAGTAAAAGTAATGATGTCATCTTGTTTTGATGATGTAAGTGGGGGAGGGTAATACTATTCAGCCATAGTGTTTCATTATAATTACTGATTAAAACAAAAATAAAATCCTGGGAGCATGTTATTACACTAACATACTCCAAATTCAGCTTTCATCAGAGAGCCCAACTGTGTAAAATGAGCTGGATCTTTGAAGTTAATATTCATTTACCACACGGTGCCTTCCCATACAAAGGCAGTAACATCTGTATTATGGGGCATTTCTATTGCTTTAATCACCACCTACTGCACTCTTACTGGTAGTGAGTCATTAATTCTAGAGATTAATGACACAAATCTGGATTTATTAGTGCTGTAAACCTGTGGGAAATAGTGAGTAGAATTAGTGTATTTTCCATAATAACAAATAATGTGGTTTTATTAGACCTGAGCATGGTGTATCGATTTCTACAGTAAAAATGACTGTATGTGAGCCATTCAGGCTGCTTGAATAATCTTTCATCAGCTTGGCTGAAACATTTCAAATTGTAGAGCACTTTCTCACTTGCTAGCAAAGTCTTGGCCCCTGATTTAGAAGATCGAAGTTTGGAAATCATTTTACCCCAGAGTGAAAGGCTTTTATTTAAAAATAGCTCTTCCTCACATGTAATGTTGCCACAGTAGAGACCCCTATTTTTCTTGAGAGGATGGGATATGCAAGATATGTGTGTCTTGATGTAACTGTTCGTAAACCAACTTGCTGCTGGACTGCATCCTGAAATGCAAAACTGGTCCAAGAAACAAGTTTCTAGTGCAAAATTAGCTATACTGCTTAGTGTTCTGTGGTTTTTAAGGGCTTAATCCACCTGTCAAGCCATGTATTTGTATTGCACCAGTCTATGCCGTGTCTATACAACCATTAAAACATCTTCGAGATTGTTAGAAGCTTTGAAAGGTCTGTAAGTCAGTAAAGATCCATTTCTTCCTGTTTTTTGTGTATAATTCGCCATCCAATTGATTGTGACCACTTTTAAGAAGGGCTGATAAATATGAATCTTATCCAGTACCCCTTATGGACCAGTTCTTAAGTTCAAGGTAAAAAGTTCTTCCTCAACTTAGTTGCCTTTCAGTAGAAATTAACTATTTTTATTCACAACACTAGCAACTATGTGGTATCTATTGGTTGCAATGCTCCAAGGCTGATGAAGAAAAAGGACCACAGAGATTGTTGAGCCTTAGAACCAAGCCCACGAAGGACTTCAAAGAGGTAAAAGCTAAGGAACTGTTGAGTACAGTCATTTTCTTTACAGCATCCATTCCTGTGGTTTGGGAGGTGTGCTGCCATATCTTCCGCTGGCTTCATAATCTGGGCTTCTCCTTCTGTTGGTCTGATAAAGACAGCCTTGCAGTAACCCATCCAAAAAAAAAAAAAAAACCCAAAACCCAAATGGATGGTCCTTGTCTGAGAGGAATTGGCACAGTTATCTTGTAAGCAGCAGATACAAAAAGGAATCTCATGCACCTGGGCGTGCAGAGAGATGGCGTGGGTTATGAATCCCAGGCAGTTGCTGTGATAGCACGTAGGAAAAAGAAGAGGGGAAGGATTCTGAATCCTGCAAAGTTTTAAGACATATTTCCTCCTGATACATGCACACATTCTCTCCGTTTACTTGGGCTGAGTGGGAGACAGCTGGTATTCTTCCAGACACTGAGGAAGCTGGGTGTCAGCACTGTCTGCTTCAGATAAGATTAATAATGTATAGCTTCATGGGGAATGGAGCCTAATCTGTTGGGATGCCATGGCAAGCACTCCTAGTGAGGAGGAGCAGCTGCCTGTTTTGGGCCTCCTGAGAGGAATGAGATGAACCATCTGAGACAGATTCAGATCAGCTCCTGTTTGGTTCTGTAGGCAAGTTGCTTGCACCTTGTAGTCGACTGTGTTGAAAGCAGCAGACAGATCTATGGGCTTCTGATCATGTCCAACTCCTAGCTCTGTACACTTCAAAACTCTCTTTGAAAAATGACCCCGTAATTCAACACAGGAATACAGCAGAAGGAACTTTGTTTCCTAGTTGTATAGCAGAGTACAAGGGTACTGTAATCTGCCTGAAGTACATGCTAACAGAAGTCTTGACCAGAACAGTGGCTGTTTTTTGAATGAAAATCCTCCGCAGCCACTTCTGCTTCCCATTTTGAATTTGGAGGTTTAAAAAAGAATTGTTTGATCTCTTGAATGCCTTCTGTATTGAGCACAGTTTGGAGACTTTTGACCTACCTCTCTTGCACCCTGTGTATTACTCTCCTACCAATGGTGGTCTGTGCAATGAAGACATGATCTTCATCTTCCTCAAATGGTGGAGACAAAAAAATGATTTACCTCCACAAACTTTCTGCCAATCTTAAGTGGTGTTAAAATAGGCCAGAAGCTGTCTGAGCCTATCCAAAAATGCCTTGCTTTGTCTGAGATGCGTTTCGCCCCCCAGTGCCCTGTATTTTTGTCTGTATTTTCCTTGCTCTTAAAAGTGATCAGAATGGCTGAATGGATTTTTCCAGTGACCCTGTGGGAGGCAGCTGCTGTGTGTGTAGGCAGCTTGAAGACTCTTGTGCATTTAGTTTCACCCTCATCCCTGCAAGTTTTACTTGGTAGGCGTACTTGCGATTCGGTCATTTCAAATGCACAGTCTCCACTCCCAACATGTGCATGAGCAATTTAAGGAGAAGGAGATGTGCAGATTCTCTGGTTTTAAAAAAACAAACCAAACCTAGTAAAACCAATGCTTGCACTAAGGCAGCATTTTATTTATCCCTTTCCTCTTTGGGACAAGAGTTTTCGTGATCATAGAATCATTTAGGTTGGAAAAGACCTTTAAGATCATAGAGTCCAACTGTTAACCTAACACTGCTAAGTCCACCACTAAATAGATGATAGATACACTTTGGAGTCATGAGCATCTTTGTTACTATTGCACGTGTTCATAAAGCACTGGTGCTGTGTACTGGTACTCTACTGGTGCACTGGTACTCTTACTGGTGGAAGAGTAAAGACAGAGTAGTTCTCTGCGTAAAAGCAGCTCTCCCTCCCGGTTTTCAGAAATAATGCTGCCTCCCTCCCTGCATTCAGCAGCTCGGGGCTAGTAGCTACAGGTGAGTGATTTCTAACACAACCATGGGTTTACCTGCAACATGTTTTTTTAGGACAGACCTCCTGCCAGGATGTTTCCTGAGGCTCTTAAGCTTAAAGGGAGCTGAGAAAACCTGTCTTGTGTCAAGATCACCTAGGCCAGAGAGCGGCATGCTTCAGCTTCCCACCCTCCTTTAATTTATCTTAACTTTCTTAATGACTGCCATGTAGAAAAATCCTGGGACATTAATGGCTCTTGATATTGCAGAAGAGCTTGGTTAGTAGCCAGAGTGTTTTTCAGAGCTGTGGAGTGATATAAAGCTTTGTAGGCTTGAGCTCTTTTGGACTCCCTTCAGAGATCCTGGCTACGATCTGCCCAAGCTTGCAGTTTTGAAGTGGCTTTTCGGGTCAGCCCCAGGTAAAGCATGCCACATGATTTACCTTTGCTCATCCTTGGATGCAATTAAAAGACAAGGCATGAGTGAAGAATAGAAAATTAGGAGGGGAATTCTAGATCACTGGAGGCTGCAGCGTGTGAGTGCTGGTGCTTTCACACACTCTGGTGGGGGGTTCCCACTCCTGGTGCTTAACCTCCGGCAGGAAGAGCGATAGCAGCTGTTCCTTTCCCTCTGGTATGAACACGGTGCAGGTGGTGGAGTACCCAGTGGATGTTAAATACATCACTCGAGCTCTTCTGAAACCTGAACTTAGTACTCAGTTGGTAACTCAGCATGAAAAGAAATGAATTAAAAAAATGCTTCAGGCTTGCAAATCTCTGCAGAAACTGCTTCTCCAAATCAAAAAGTCAGGTTTTGTGCCTTGGTCTGTGGCAGTAATTTGATGCTTTTTCCTCTTTGAGGTTTTCAGTCCAAACTCTCTAAGCATTGGTTTCGCAATCAATTATCGCTAGGCACAAACGACTGGTTTTCCAGCCTGGAATAATTTTACATACTTCTGGGAAAGCCATTGCCTTTACCCAATTCTGTGATTATTTACTGTAGCAAATTATTCCTGTAATATTTGTGGTAATGACAACTGTAAAACAGAATATCTGTAGTACTGTTAGGTTAGCAGAAACTAAACGAAAGTAGTGATTGCTGAACTAGATGCCTTGCCAGAGATGTGAGCTTAGGTCTGTACCTTTCTCGTGGTAAAAGGAAATCCATTATCATTCTCTTAAATCACGTTTGCTTCATTGCTTCTACACAGAAGTGAGCTACCCTTTTTTTCCTACACAGAACAGTTTCACCCTGGAAAACTAATCGAATTGGTATTTTATTTTGGGTTGGGTTTTGGCAGCTTTATGGATACACCGGGGTAAAGGACCATGTGAAGCAACTTACTCTTTCTTGCCCCTAGCCTCTTCTCATGTAGGGGAAAAGTCATGATTATGATGCTTTCTCAAAAGGTTTTGGTAGTGAAAATGTGGGCAGCTGGCAGAGGTGGGCTGCATCTCTGCTAGTGGTGTAGCAGTTAGGGGCTTGTCACCCATTTGTAGGGGTAGGTACTACTAGGAGCAAGTGTGTTCCTACAACTGTATGACAGACAGTGCATTGAGGCAGTAGGAGCCACCCCTTCTACTGTTCCCACATGCAGGGACCAAGGAACAGCTCCATGGCCTCCCACACACCGAGCAGGTGGTGCAGCAGCTCATCCTATTGAGTGAGAAGGGGAGAGGGTTGTTTTTGTAGAAAACGAAGCACTTCTGACATGATGGACATGGAGAAGTGTACTGGGTTGGAGCTAGAGCTCTGTGTCTGTTGTCCTCATCCCCTTTCCTGTCACCACTGCCACTAGCTTCAGCGGTGGCGCTCTGCCCTTCTCTTGGGTTTAGCCCTCTCTGCTTGGTGGCTGTCTTCAGGTTTTTCCCCTGGTCCTTCCATAAAGTCTGGATCCTTTTCTGGATTTTACATCCCTCTTGGAGGAAGATTTGATACCTACTACTGCTTCTGGGTAGGGGCAGCATACAGCCACCTCTGCAGGTCACACTTCACTGACATTGGGGACTGCAGCATCTCAATCGAAACTGGGAGAGTCCTGGGCAGTTTAACATTCTTTTCCATACCATAGCAAAACACTGGTGAATTCAGGATGCAGAGAAGAATGCAAAGGAAAATTTATGTGCTTTGTGAATTTAAAGATATAAATTACACCATCTCTGCTGGGTCTTATGATCTGTTAGCTCAAAACTCACATATTTTGGGGTCTAGTTCTTCGTTTGCCACATATTTCTCAGACTATGCATGTTTTGTCAATCCTTAAGCGTGGCTCACTTAAGCCTGGATTATACAGTTAATGTAGACACTGCACCACATGTTGAACCCTGAACATCCTGCTTTTCTCTTGTTATTGACAACTTCTGTGTTTATCCTACAGCAGATGATATCCAGTATTATGCAGGCTCACTACTGAGCTTTTTAACTGAATGCTACTGTGGCTTGTCTTTATTATAATAGAGACGTATTTTAAATTAAAATGCTTTATCGATATGAAAAAACTTCTTTTGTTTTGTAATTAGACAATTCGCTGTGCTTTTAATTAATACAAGTATTGAAGAGGACTTTGGTTTCTGAGTCTATTTTTGGCATTCCACAGCCACATCATTTTACCAATTTATAGTTGAAATGCCTATTGAAAGCCTCCATAATAAAAAAGAAATTAGATTACCTCTGAGACTTAAAAGAACTGTTGAAGAATTTATTAGAACAATGTTAAAATATGCCCTAAAACAAGTCATGTTAGTCTGCAGGTTGAAATGGGATACCTGGGAATTCAGAGTGCTGTACTGCTCTGATTAATTAAAATGTAGTCAGCTGAAACCTCCACTATAATCAAAATTGTTCCCCAGGGTTTTACCTTCATCACAGTCCTGGTGCAGCCTCCCAGTCCCGACCATTGCTGAGCTAAGTAATTAGTTCAGTTTAAAAAAAATAAACAAAAGGATAAAATTACTATGACAGTACATAAGATTTAATTTTTTTTCTTGCTATGCCGGGCTCTGTTTGATAGTATTAATTGTACACGGCCATTCTTTCTGCTGCCAGAGACAAACAGTGAGAGACAAAGTGTCTCTGATTTGAGGGCTCTGCTGTTTTCCATATTGTAAGACTTGGATTATTTTACAATTGCTGTTTTCTGTAACTTTGGCTAAGACGCCGATCTCCCCTCTGCAGATGTGCTGCCTATCTCGTCCCTCTTGTGCTGCTGGTAGTGTTCTGCTGCAGCGGGGTTTCCTTATCAGCAATTCTGCAGTAAATCAAGCAGGAGGAGACTGTTTCCCAGCAGGGTCTCAAATGAAGAATTTGCAGTGTGTGAATTTGTACGGGATACTGGAGGACATGTGCCTTACGAGGCTGTCTCCAAAGTTGAGACCTCAGGGCCTAGATAAAGCACTGCTTCTGTCCCTACCATACCATTTATATTCTCACCCCAGCTTTGCATAGTCTTGTCATCAGTTTGTCCTTGAGCTGGATGTGGTAGTGAAACTCTTTGGGTAGGGCTAACGCTTATCATTCTCTTGTCTCATGTCAGGACACTGTCCCAGAAGCTGCTGAATAGCACAGGCATGACAAAGAAGCCTTTCATTGTGGCTGTCAGTACTGAGACTGGAGAATTGTAACTCCAAGTTAAAAGGGATCCCACTGTGTCTCAGTGGCAGAGTGAGCCCCAAGATGTTTTTCATCTTAATGGCCTGAATGCAACTGGTTTGGGTTCTCGAAAATATTTTTAAAAACACGGATGCTTTTTCAAGGGTTAAAGAAAGGGATTTCATGTCCTGTTTGTCTGAAGTATAATAAAAAGCTATTATTTTATTCTACTATAGCACTTTCTTCAAGAATCCCATAGCTCCAAAACACCACGTTTACCATATTTCCGCATCTTGTTTTTTGCAGAAAGATAAACTGAGATAGAAGAAGTGCTAGTGATTTGCTGAAGGCTAAACAGTCCCTATCAGATGTAGAAATGCGTACTCCCAAGGTCTTTAATATAACAAAGCACATACACACACCTGACTTCCATCCAAATAAATCCTGTAAGATTCCCTCCTCTGACCACATGTAGTGGGTATGTACACAAAGTCCAAAGAAAACACGGCATATCAACTCATGTGTAGTATATCCTCAACAATCGTAAAGTATGAAACTGCTCAGTGCATGCTGTAGCTTTGCACTTTTAATAATAAAAATGTCTTCAGTGTTAACAGCTCTTTTTAAGTGACACGTCACGGGAAAGGACAGTAGAGAAGAAGCTAGCCATGCCTTCTCTAGTGATCACTCCATACCCTGCATTTCTTGATGAAACCTGGCATTTCTTCCTTTTTTTTTTTTTCACTGGTGAGGAGCAAACTTGATGAGGAAACCTGCCTTGCACATTTGTGATAGGGCAGAAGAAGGGTCTAAAATGGAGGACGATCTGTACTCTGAAAGAGATTCATGAGGTTCTTTGCCCACGTAAGGGAACAATCTCTAGGAGGACTCAAGAAACCTATAATTAGACTACATGTTGTCCTCCTCAGACAGCTGGAGGTTGGGTGAAAGTTGGTGTGAGGGGGAGCGAATGCGCTGATTTTTCCTCTTCAAGAGTCTCAAGTTTCCTGTTGCAAAAGAGTTGAGAGGTCATATTGTTTCAGTCTCTTGGTGTCTCCTTATCAGTTTCAAGAAATTTAGAGCCATCTTGGCTTCTGAGTGGACCAGTGTTGGTTGGTGGGTGAACTTAGAGCAGGGAACATGCAGCCCATTGGCTTGGCTGTGTGAAACAAACTGCACAGCAACAGCATGTGCTCAAGCGTGCAAGTCCTGACGCGTCATCTCAACCCTTCCTTTTTCTTGTATACTGACAAGCTCATCCTGTACTGCCCCACGACTTTCCCAAGTGGGATTTCCTTGTCTTAGCAGGGGTTGTGTGGTGACCGTATGATGGTATGCATCGAGTTGTATTGGATGGCATCTCTAACCATTATGTTAGCGGAATAAAACATCATAGCAGGAAGAATGGTTGCCACTCATTTCTATTTAAATTGAGTGTTCTTAAAGACAGACAAGACTTGATGTAAAATGCCTGTTTTTCACTATATCTTGCATGTGATTTTTAAATTGTCTCTTTAGGGAGCGTATCTAAAACATTTGTCATTCATTTGGGGATTATTTTGCATTCTTTTCATCCTTTGCTTTTTTATTCTTCTGCAATATTATTAGTGATTAAGAAAACTGCACGAGTACTGTGTTAAACACAAACATGTTATAAATACTGATTTTTTTTTTTTTAAATGTTATTTGCATGCTAGAGATTGGACACTGTTCTCCTGTTCAGGTGAATGCCTGAGGAACAGGTTGGTGTACTAAAAAGCTGGTTATGAGTGAAAAATGAAAAGTTCACCTCTAAGGATTTATTTTAACAGGAGTGTGTTTAGTCCAAGTTTCATTTTATGTAAAATTGTAATTTGCAGTTTTGCAGCTGTGCATATGCCCTTTCACTCTCTGACATTTAAGACAAAAAAAAAGTCAGTGTTGTTGGATTACTTTCTATGGTGTTTTAGCCCCAGTAGTGATCACTGTGAACTTGCTGTGATTGAAAGAGTTTAGGCTTATGTAATGGAAGGTGAGAAATCTGTGTTAGAGTTTTGTATAATCCCAGTTTTAACTGTTTCTCCCTGCATGACTATGCCACATTGTGTAGGTGGGACTTTCATTGGGAATGATTTTAAAGTTAACCACCTTCATCTTCAAAGAAATGTACTGATGCAATCTAGCGTTGCATATAATCCTTTTCCTTGGCAGTTGTCACAGAGCAACAAAAAGCCGTGCGTGCACCATTCATAGAGAAACCACTTCGGCAAAGCACAGCCGTTGCTGTGCTGGTGCTTTCCCAGGCTCCCAGCTCCTCCTGAGCTCCCCTGAGAAAGCAAAGGTCTTTCTGTGACCATGCTGTGTACCTCCACTGCCTCTCTAAGAAACGTGTACTCCACTGGAGCACTCTGTTTTCAGCTTACTTCTGTAGCTGTCACTAAACTTGGATTTGGAAACAGCTCTATGAAAATGAGAAAACAATCCGTGCAGGTGGCCAGCTGTATGTCCTCAATTTTTAAATACTTTTGAAAGCACATTTTCAAGTACAGATAACCACCACTGCTCTGGGTATATACATGCTGTCTCATACCCTTGCACACTGTTTTAGAACATTCCAGGCAAACTACTTTCAGTTGTTTAATTTCATTCTCATCATCATTTTTAGGCAAAGCTGACATAGTCCCTCTCCATTCCATTGAGCCAAACTGAAAGCCCATATAAAATAAATGTGTTTTTCAAAGGAGATGCTTCATCTTAGCCTAAAATACTATGTTTTGCTGTTACCAGATAGAGAGTGGGTCTTCACCCCCTGCAACTTTGTCATTTGTATGCAACTGTGTACGTATGCATGGACATTTGTGTGACTGGGGGAAAGCAGGCCACATCCAATATGTCCTCAGTTGCAGTGGTGGTCAATCTCTGAGGTCAGGTGGGGCCGCTCCTTCTGCTGCCCTTCCCCTGAACCGATAAGACACTGGGGTCCTCTTTTTATGGGAAGGCTGTGCACAGCAGACCTCATCTCACGTGAATGGGTTGTGTACCAATCCTGAATAATCACTGAAGTAAGGGCTGAGACCCATAAAACTCTACCAAGTGGGACCACAAAGATGTCTGGGCGAGAAGGAAGGCACCGAGTGTAGCAGCCAGTGGTCTGCCCGCAGCTTTCACTAGTTTGGAGCTGGCAATTGCAGCAGCAGAGCAGTGTGTTACTGCAGGCCTGTAGAGTGCCTAGATCTGCAAGTAGATATTTTTTTTTCTGTGACTTATTCTGCTTAGAAGTGAGCATGAAGTTTTATTGTGCTTTGGGCAGACAAGAGTGAATTTGCCATGGTTAAAATTACTATTTTCTAATGCAAAGTGTTGGAGATCTTTCCGTTAGTCACAACACTGTATCAGACTGAAAGAAAATGCAGACTGCTGAGGCTATTCCTCACCTCAGAGCAGGCTGTTTTCTGCAAAAAGATATCACTATACCTCCGGTGTACAGAGAGAAAAATGCAGCAGAGGACCCTGTGGAAAAGTTTTGTTGTTGTTTTTTTTCCTCCTGTTTTTGGGAGATGGATTTGTGAAAGCAGGTCAGACAAAGCTTGGGGCTATGTGGCTTGTTGCAAGTATGAACTTTGATTTCCTTCCCCTTCCCTGTTACCAGTAAGTCTCAGGGGAAAATATTCTTTAGCAGAATGACTACAATTATTTAATTAACTGTTTGCTTAACTATAGCTTTGTGATTTTTCTGTGCCCATAAGTATCTCTTACACATAAGTATCTCTGATACAGCACGTATCATCCTCTGTCCCTTCCTGGAAAGGAATGACAATAGTCATGAAAGGTTTTGAAAGATAATTTCTATGCAGAAATTTCTATGATATTTTCATACCAAATATCATGTTACCTCCTCATGCAGGCACATGCACAGAGAACTGTACCCGAGTACTCTTGGACTGGCTCTCTAGGTGCTAAAGATACTTGTTTCAGGATGAGTAAGTTGAGGTACGCTTTGGCTCCCCTCAAAACCCTAGCTTGTTTCCATCAGTCCAGTTTGTCTGAGGGACAGCAGGGAGGGAGGAAAATCCCAGCACCATTTGTTGGTTGGAGAAAGCCCCCAAGCAGGAACATAAATACGGTGACGAGTAGTAGGGATCTGATCGCTGGTGGGACTTACTCATCCCCCTGGCACTGTTTGGATTTAGTCATCTGGCTCTGGCCTTACTTACACCTGTCAGATGAGGGTGACAGTGCCAATGGCAGGAGTTTGTGAATGTCCCTTTGGAGCTTTGCCTGGCCAGCTGGCAGCATATATTATCAGCCAAGCCTTATCTTCCTCCTCATCCACAACCTTAGGCAGAGGTCAGTCAACACGTACAGCCATGCCCTCCCACCCCCAGTGAGGAAGGAGCCTCATCTGAGCCCCCTAATAGAATCCAAGGGTTTCAGTCATTCTTCTCTTCACTAGGGGAGGAAATAAAGATCCTTTCCTCCTCTTAATTTTCTTTTTTTTCTTTTTTTCCCTTCTGTGGTGGTCTCCACTAGGATGGGCACATCGTGCCCATTGGAGGTCACACCTTAGCAGGATGAAGCCAGCTTATGCTGGTGCTGGAAATTTATAATGGAGGAGAGAGAATAGGAAGAGGACGATCCTACCAAGCAGGATCGACCCCAACCAGAAAGAGGTTAGAAGCAGATTTAGGTTTCTCGACATGAAGACATGAGGCCTGTTCGTTCAGATGTGCTTCTCCATAAATTCTTCCACTAATGCCATGCTCATATTTATCATCACAGTAGTACTGCCGTTTTCCATTGCTGTCATCCTGTCATCTGTATGCCAACAAATCTGCCACAAGTTTGGGTGACAGACACCTTTTAGGCTCATCTCCTGTGGGGAAGATGTGATGATCCACCCTTCGAAACAAGCCAGTCCACAGCTGCCACTGGGATGCAGTCGTGCTCCCGCCCCGCTGCCAGGGGAATCTTTGTGAATGCTGTGTTTGTAAGCTACAGTCACATCCATACTGTTTTATTTTAAGCTACCTCCCACCCCCCCAATGTCTTTAACGTTGATGGGGAAATAACATTTTCACACACACAAGTGGAGTATTGCTGTCACAGTGTCACAAAACCTGAGGTGATTCATTAAGCAATAACTTTAGGCATAACCTGACCACGTAAAAATTTATAAAGATGTATTTTGTGTCTCTTCTTTTCTATCAGTGTATAACAACTGTTTATAAAAGGCTGTTGCCAATCTTAGGGTGCAATAGTTGTTTTTTAAGCTGTGAAGCCTTCTACTTGCTTTTGAACTTGATGAATGCATTGACAGTACTTAAGTAACCCTCCCATAACAGCGACTTCGAGTCCTTGCAATAGAAACCTTCTGGATGTTATCTGAATTATCACATCACAGCCCAAGTGGGCTCCACAGCAAGTTGCCTTAGTTATTATTTGTTGAAGAGTCTTAGGACTGCTAGAAATGTATTATCTGGGAAATGGATAAACTTAATACTCATGACTCTGAGCATAAATTACCAAACAAAAATCAGTAGGAAAGGAAGATGGGATGATCTTAGACAGAATTGAGAGTAACCAAAATGAGAAGCATCTTCAGTAGGTAAGACTTTTGCTGCCTGGTAATCTTTTACTTTTTCAACCTGATGTATGGCGTTGTTTAACCAGCAGATATGTTAAGAAAAGATGACCTGAACTAAGTGCAGGAATTCATGCAGTTGTCATGGCTTAGATGAACTCCCAGTGAGTTGCTTACTGTTAATCTAGAACCCATCTGCCCTTCTTCAGATGTTTCTGCTGAGACTTACAAGTGGTGTTTCTGTTATGAAGAACTTTTTGGTGCTGTTGTATCGGTGTTTGGACCTTCAGGTCAAGTGGAACTTTCTACCCTATTTCTTCAGGTTACCATTCCTGTGTGTTTGCATTGCAGGAAGCTATGTGTGTATGTGCCAGTGGTAAATCCATGGCTCCAGAGCGTCTTTACTTGATAACAATCTCCTCATGTTGTAGTCCATACCACAGTATCATGATGTCCGTGTGACCTGAAGTGTATTAGGATCTCCTTACAGACAGGCATGGCATGCTGTACTCTATCCAGGTTTTTTTCCCCTTAAGAATCACAACAGTTTAAAATGCTGCTGAGGAAAACTGTTCAGCTGTATGTCGTTTTAAAAGGTGAATTAATGCAGGACCATTGTAAAGCATTCAGTGGAAAGGAGACCAAATTCAGTATGATCTTTAATCCTGCCTGTACTCTGGCTGAAGCTAAGCAACTTCTTTGGAACTGTAAAGGGATTTGAGCATGTATTCATCTATTTATTTTTTTTTAACATATATTTCTGTGCTATTTGTAGCAAGCCCTATATCACAAGCTTGAAGCCATAATTTCTCATATCATACAAAACAGTGTGGATAAAACATCACTCAGCACATCTAAATGCATCTCTGTATATGTAATCATTATCTACATAGTCACACATCTGTTTTTCTCTTACTTTCAGAATTATACAGTCTATTGGCATAGCTGTGTGCTTTTTACATTAATTTAAACAGGTAAAATCAGACAATGTATATCCTATTGCACATGCTGATATCCTTTTATTTTCCCATTTCCTTTAGGCAGTGATAATGAAAATTGATGTTTTGAAATTGAGAATTTCATTATCCAAAAAAACCCTTAGTGCTGACATGCAGATCTGGTCTCACAGGAAAAAGCATATCTGATCCAAGTCATCATCAATTGCTCTCTAATTATGATGACAGCACAAAAATGAAGCAAGCTTACCTTAGCTCAGGAGACTATTTTCTGCTGTATCCCAGGCAGTTTCCTCTCCTTATTCACTTGAAAAGGGAAATCCACTTGAATAAAGAAAAATAAATACTAGAAGAGTGAGGGATTTAAGGAGTCCTCATCTGAGCTCCTGATCCGCTTGTTTTCAGCGAATTGCAAAAACCTCGATCCAGTAGTAGCTCAGAACGACTTTCCTCGTGCGTTCTGTGTGTGGGCTGACAATCTGCAAGAATAGACCTGAGACGGTGCTGCAAGAGAGAGACAGTGGGGGGACCTTGGCACGGAGTTGGACCAAACTCTAAATATAGCCCAACCCACTTTCCATGCAGTTCTTTTCATACTCTCAAGGCAGATGACCTTGTCAGAAAACTGACCTCCCAGCATGTCACTCTCTACAAAGAGAGGATCTAAGGGAACAGGACTGCAACATAAAAGGACAGAAAAGCAATCAACCATCTGCTTGCAGCAAATGAACGTAGGTATGAGCTCTATTTTTGTGACAGTTGCCACCGATCGAGTCATAATGTGCTTTATTTGATCATTTAGACAAATGAGCCGCGTGCCAGTTCACAAAAGGCCTATACAGATGAGAGATTGCATTGTGGTTGCTAGTCTTAAAAAGGAGAGCACTGACATAGATGAAAAGCCTGTCGCCTTGTCTCCTCTCAAAAACCTTAATGCAGCAGAGTGTGTAGTATTTCCCTAAAAGCTTCTGTCTATAAGAGATGGTCCTTCCATTGCTCTTATAATAAGACTTTTTGGAAAAGCGGGTTAAATCTACAAACGTATATTCTGGTACTGCATAAATTTGAGATGCTGGGGTAGCCTGAAAGGGCAGTAAAACCTGCAATATCAGAGACCAAACTGCAGAGAAACGTGTAGTATAAGCAGAGGAGGAAGTAAGAGAGTAAGAGGCATAGAAACGTAACCCTTGGGCCTTAGATAGGGAACTGCTTTTCAACAGATGTTTTATAATCCGGGGAATTTGCGACTCTAACTCTGTGTGGCAACATGTCAGGGTATTTTGTTCTTAACCTGAAGGAGAGTTTAACTTGATATGGGTCAACCTGATACTCTGTCAAAAAGGGACCTGACACTGCTATGTCATATGAAGACTTCTGAATAAAAAAAGCTGCAGAAATCTGAGCAACTCAAAATGTCATCTCTCAGGTTCTGTGTTAAGACATGTAGGAGAGTTGGGATAAAAGCTCGTTTGCAGTATTGTTCTTTAGTGGGATATATTTGTTCTTGGTGACATGTATCTCAGTGTGTGCTACGTTATATGCATTCTTGCAATTTTCAATATTCAGGGAATATCTAAGAAAACATCAGGACTGTGATAACCTCATACTATAGATGTGTATGTCTGCAAAATATGTGTGAGCCAAAAAGGCGTGAATGATATCAGTGGTCAGTCAAGTGGCAATGTGTATCTATGAACAGTGATTTGGGCTGTTAAGTTTTTGCAAAGTGTGCTATATGTTTTTTTTTTAATTGAAGCCTACTATTTTTGGCAAGTTCCACTGTGTAATTTTATCATGATCTATTGGCTTGAAGTCCACAGGGTCAGCCAGACTCTGTGTTATCTTCACAACAAGAACTACAGCTGTGATCCACAGCTGCTTCCCAAGATAGTGAGAGAACGGTAGAAAATATGAATCTTCTGCAATATTAAGGGAGACATCACATCTGGGACCATGCTACATTCCTGGGCAAAACTTGCTCATAGTCAGACCTAGGCTAGAGCCCACCCATTAAGTAGTTCTGTGGATTTATCCAAGTTCCTCTTTCCTCCCAATTTACCTATTTCTTCCCCATTAACAAGAATAAACATTTGTTAGGGGTCAATATGACAACAAATGAAGGATGCTGGTGTTTGACTTTGGAGAGGGCACCCAAAAAAGGAATGAGTCTGCCTCCAGATAGACAAATGTTTAGTGATATGCTAGCACTGTGTAAGTAGTGATTTTCTAAATGTACATGATACCAACATTAAACACCAATAGCATCATGTTATCTTCGCTCCAGGGTGGTACCCTGATGCGATCCAGACTAACCCAACCGATTCTAGCTCCACAGTGCCACTGCTGCTCCTGCTCCTCTTGCCAGTGCTGGGATATTGAAATCGCCACAGATCCCCTCATCCAGAGCGTGAAGGAGATGAAGATAAGGGACGGAACATGTACAGCATGAGTTGGTACTCTCCACAGCAAACAGCTGGAGGAGCAGTTTCCATACGATAAATTGGTAGTTCTTAGAAAAAGAAGGAATCACAGTGCTTGATGGGTCCTAAAACACAGGAATAGTCAGACTTTGCCAGGAGCTGTGGCATGCACTTTCCCTATATGAAGATTTTGGAGAAGGGGTGATTTCTTGCTTATACAAATAATATGCCTGGGTGGCTTTGAGGAGAGAATCTTAATTTTGGGGGAGGCTTTTATAGAGCAGTGCTGTTTGTGTGGAAAGGGCTGTAAATGTTGCTTGACCAACCCCAGTACTGCAAACCTGAAAGGAGGGGAAAAGGCTTTAAGAGAGATTGCATTAGTTCTTCAAGATGGATGGAACAGTATTTTGTTTGACAGCTGTTTGCACTCAGGTTCTGTTTCGGTTGGCTTTTGCATGAGTTTCCACACCACCAAGTGGGAAATGTAGTAGGAAGTCAGGCTCCAGTTTGTGCCTAGCTTTTCCTGGGCTCATAACTTGTGTTTTCCCCGTGATCCTGGATGGTCTTTCTGCTTCTTTATAGGCAGTTTTTTTCTCTTTGACTACCTAGCCTACCATGAATAGTGTTTCCTCTGGAATGATGTGGGTTTGCAGGCCCCAGGCTGTTTCCTCTCTCAGATGCATTTGTTGGGATTGATAGTTATTTCAAGCCAGCCTTGTAGGGTTCCCCCGATATGGTCGTGCATTCTGTAACCAGTATTTGTGAACTGATTTTTCTTTTGATTAACCCCAAATTCCTAGGCACTTGTAGTTGTTTAAAGATCCCATTGAGAATTTTACAAAGTGAGATATGTGAACTGTAATGTCTCAGCCAATTTCCAACATGGGCAACTGCATTCTGGCTTGCCCCGTTCCCCTATTTGTCAGAGTTGGATAGAGTGTCCTTTTACTATCATAAACTGTTGCACAGCATTGCTGGCATCCTTTTGAATGGTTTCTAAAGTGACTGTAGGGTGTATAATGCCTGGCATCTGTCCAAAGAGGAGAAGCCCTTTTTACAAGGTTAAGTGTTCAATTTTGTAACATTCATCCAGTAGATTTGTAAACCGCCAAAACAGGTGCTACTTACAAATAAAAGTCTCCCACTTCCCCATCTCTCTAGGAATACATCTTTAAACTGAATTTGGAGATTTAAGGAGATTGTCGGAAGTTTCAGCATAAAGGATAGTTTTTGAGAGGGCAAAAGAAAGAGTAATGAGGATTGTGTAATGAGGATTGAGTAATGAGACTGTGGCGACTTGTGAATGTTATCTGAGCCTTCAGTCATGGTGTCATTGGTGAAGGGTACTAGACCAGACAACAGAACTGATTTGCACTCTGTGCTGATGTATTAGTCTATCTTCAGGCTCTGGTTGCTCGTTTGGCAGGCCTGTCATGAAGAAATTAAGTTGGATGGCAACCAATAACAGGGCCTGTCATATTCCTAACATGTCAAATCTTTGTGTTTGCCCTTTGCTTACCATGGGTTTTAAAACTACAGTGACTAAATGAATGTTGAGTTCTTCCTTCTTATCTTGGTGATGCTGTTATTCCTTGTGCAAGGCAGTGATAGGATGTCAAATTCAGCCCTTGTCTTGCAGGAGAAAAAGTTACTTGTATTTGAAGGAAGGTGCTACTTTTACATCTGAACAGTCATTTTCTGTGATTTTTGTAATGTTTCTGCCTTATAAAGCAATATATAAAAATGAAAAAGACAAATTACGAATAGGCCTGGGTTATAGCTGTACTGCAAGCTAGGCCTAACCTTGATCATATAAAATTTATTCTTTTATGCTTACATGTGTACAACAGAGGATTTCCTCTAGTCTTATTCTCCAATATGCCCTTTATTTTGTCTTTTGGTTCACTGTGAGTCTGCAAGTCAAGATGTGTCAAAAATGAGTTTGGAAGTACCCATTTTGAATATTAAAGAAAACACATTAAAAATAAGGAAGCAAGGAGAGGTAGTTGTTAGAAATGTTCCGTGGGAGATCCTTTGCATTGCAGATAGTTATGTCTGTGTGCTAAAAGTTTCCTGTCGTATCACAGCATATTGAAAATTAATTTGATATTACTCCATTAAGACCTGTTCTTTTGTGCTTGACCGGGCAATGATTTTATTTTAAATTGCCATTCGGTGTAAGAAAGAAGAACCTAAACGGAATATCCTGTCACCAGATGTACTGGGGAAAAAAAATAAGTTGTGGTAGACTTGCCTTCTGAACTGCCCCAGGATGGGGTTTACATTTTTGTAAGAATGTTATCTTTGTCTTTGTAGTACAAGCTATTGCCAGCACTTAAGAAATACTACATGTAAGTCTTACAAACTGTTTGCAAGAAACTCTGGCTTGGCACAGGCTTAGGCTGGATAGAGTGGGAAGGAGTTTATGCCTTCTGGATGTTACCTAATGGGACAAAATTGAAGCACTTTTGATTCTTTGATAGGCCTGTGTCTGTTTTTGCTCAGTCGCATATTGTATGCCCTTCAGGTATGCCTCATAAGTACACTTTAAAATACCTTTTTTAAAGTATCTTGGCAGGTAAATTCTGCAGTTCAAGGCATCCTCACAGATATGGAAACTTATGGTTGCGCTGGAATAGGCCAGTTTTGGAAAAAGAGTCATTACTGTTTGATGCAATGGTTATGTGGTGATCTTCCGCAAGGACAGATTATTTTTTGTAACTAATGTTCTATCTCATTTACTAGCAATTTCTGAAGTTTTCCATCATGGTAAATAGTCAGCAACTGGTCTGAAGAACCATATAAATAAAAAAAAATAATGCATGCTTAGCCATTCCATGTGGCTGATCTGGAGGTCCCCGAAAGAGGGGAGCTATTGCTTGGCCAGTTGGCTTTACACCTTGGGCTCTGGTGTAACTGAGCTATTATTAGGCTTCTCAAGAGGAAAATTCAAAGCTGTCCATTGGTTACAGAGAGGGAACTTAAAGAGGATTGTCCTGTCCATGAAAGAGATCCTCCTTTCAGCATTAGCAGTGCTGGTGACACACAGCTGAGTAATTTGGGATCTGTCCAGGAGGTGGTTTGAACTGCTGCTTGCCAATTGCTGCTGTGGACCACTGGCTTCCGTACCTCCTTCTCCCACTGCTACGTCCAGAGGAGGGCCACAAAGGTGATCAGAGGGATGGAGCACCTCCTGTGAAGACAGGCTGAGAGAGTTGGGGTTGTTCAGCCTGGAGAAGAGAAGACTCCAGGGAGACCAGTATCTGAAGGGGGCCTATGAGAAGGCTGGAGAGGGACTTTGTACAAGGGCATGTAGTGATAGGATGAGGGGTAATAGCTTCAAACTGGAAGAGGGTAGATTTAGAATAGATATTAGGAAAAAAAATTTCACTGTGAGGGTGGTGAGGCACTGGAGCAAATTGCTCAAAGAAGTTGTAGGTGCCTCATCCCTAGAAGTGTTCAAGGCCAGGCTGGATGGGGCTTTGAGCAACCTGATCTAGTGGGAGGTGTCCCTGCCCACGGCAGGGGGGTTGGAACTAGATGATCGTTAAGGTCCTTTCCAACCTAAACCGTTCTATGATTCTATGTGGCACCTTTCCATCCCTTCCAATGGCCTCTCCTTGTCTCTTTATCCCTTTCCTTTTGTCAGGGAAGCAGTTGAGCTTGGAATGCTTTAAAATATTTGAGATGTTAATCCTTTCTTCTTAGTTAATCAGCCTGCCAGCCAGGCTGGTTTTATTTAAAAAACCTCATCTGTTCCTTTGTATACTGGTGGGCAGCATGGCAGGACCCGCCTGAGCTTTGTGCTTCCTGCTGCCTTGAGGAGTGATACCGTAGTGGTACATTAAAATACTGTCATCACCGCTTTTGGCCCGGTTGCTGTGATCAGCACAATCGTGGTGGCAAGAGGAGGCCTCTCAACCGAGCAAGGATGAACAGGGACCTGGGAGACAATTTTGCTGACAGCTGTTACATTTTACAGAAAATTAATTGACCTTGCACTGTGTGTACCTGATGGGACACGCAGGGGAGATGCAATGAGAAAAAATTCATAGTAGTGCATTGACATTAAGGTTACTTTATCTGATTCACTGAAGATTTAGGCCAGTTTTTAATAGGAAAACTATGAGAATAATAAGGAAGTCTCAGACTTGAATTTTGTTCTTTTCCTTGACCTCTTCTCTGCCCCTCTTTTCCCTTCCTCCCAAAGAAAAGGAATCTTGAATGGCAATTAAGAAAAAACTAGATATGTGCCCAGCACACTTGGCATTTTACTCAGCATCAAATATTTTTCAGTCTGCTGAATTTAAAGCTGGGAGCCCTGAGAAATATTTTTCCCCCAGATGAATGAACACAGATCAGTACTGCTTAATCAACCAATAAATAAAAACAGCCTGCAAAGCAGCCTGAATTTAATTCATCATAGCATGCCCAAATTGAATGAACTATGCCCACCTACAGAGTAATGACAAGCACATACTTTCCTGTAACGTAACTGAAACTAGAAAGAGAGCATAGCAAATGTAAAAGCTATTTCCACAGCGTACGGGGCTTTTTGTTGAAAACCAGAAAACACAGGTCCTATTTAAAGTCTGCTTTCAGATATGAGGCAGTTTAGAAAAGTCAGAGGAGGATGGAAGTCGGGGGGGCTGGGGGTGGGTGAAAGCGGGGGGGGGCAATAAAGTTGGCAATAAAAAATTACATACAAACTTTTTCATGTAAGTAATTCTAGTTTAGTACTGATACGTATCCCTGCTGGGAGCGTAAGGGATAAAGCAGGGGATTTCTGTTCAGACCCAGGGACTCTTCTAACCGGGATTGTGCCTCTGACTGTGGGTAGTGCCAGACACGTCAAATAAAAGTTGAGGGAGTCTCCCTCGTGAACACATAAGGCAGATTCTCTCAAAATGCCATCACAGGCATTACTTTAACAGTAAGAAATGAACTTGCCCTCTACTGGCCTGTGTTACTGGGGATCTTCTGGATAGCAAATAGATACCTGATCTCACTTAGCTTCCAGATAAAAACAAAAACCTAGTGGAAATTATTCCCTCAGTTCTCACTGGGTATGTGTGCAAAAGAATGTTTTTCTATTCTGAGCTTTCTTTTTAATGACGTGTTCATTGCTCCTATATTATGAGGAGTTGTAAGCAGCATGCCTCCTTCCTTTCTCAAAAAAATCCTTCTCTTCTCTTCATCTTCTCTTCCTGTGAGCAACTTCCCGTAGCTGCCGTCATTTCTGTGAGCTTCCTTTGTCTTTATTTCAGTCATAGGCTGGCTAGAACCACAAATTGCATTTTCCAAAGAATTTTAAGATTATTTTCTGTTCCTTTTCAGTTGTAACTTTTTCATTATTTTGGGGCATTCAGAGGTGTGCTGCCTTACAAGAGTTTCACTTTCTCAGTCAGCCTCAGTCCTTAAAAGAATTAATTATTTATGTAGTGGTCACTATAACTCCTTTATTAATCACTTCAGAGTAGAAAAGTGGCATGCGAAGGTGAGAAATCTTAGTAATGGTGAATCAGCCAAGCAAACACAAATGTGTATGTACTAGCTATTTTGTACGATCAAATTGCATTCACAGCAAAGCACGTGTCATTACCTCCTAAATCATTGAAGTCTTGTCTGCCTTTAAAAATACTGGTATAAATAACCAAGCAAAAATGTATTCTTTGTGAATATATTAGTTAATAAAGGTGATGATTAAAGGGAACCTGTTAAATTATCTAAATATCTGTGTGCTTATTTATTTATGTGCATGTATGTAAACATGCACGCTTGTATGTATTAATATAGGTGCGTATATGTATATATTTAGTATACACATTGATGTACCTAGACATATGTGTACATATCAATATAAAATTTGAAAGAAGTTAGAAACCATTGCACTGAATGATTTTAAGTAGTGATCAATATAATAAATAAGAAAGTCTAATTCATATGTGTGTGTTAAGCATAAATGACTTTTTCCATTTCAGCATGGTTCAAAATAAAATCAAAATAAATACCTAATGACTGGGAAGCCTGTTAGTATGTGCCGTGCCACTGATGTAATACCAAAGGGAAAAAAAAAGAAGAGCTGTGGAATTCACATTTATTTATCTATATTGAGAGCATTACATGACTGTTCAGATGTCTTTGATGACCTTGTGGTTGTGTAAGGTCCGTACATCGCAGGAAAGCAGGTGCAGAGGATTGCGCTGAACAACATCACCACTTCAGCAGTGTATTCCGTCAGCGCCTGCCTGCCTGCTCATTTGCACCGCAAGGGAAATGGAAGTCAACGTTGTATTAATCAATTAGGTTCTGTATTTGCGCCAACTTGTTATTAAGGAAGGATTTGTGCTCTCACCTGTTCTGGCAGCTTCACACCTCAAAGCAGGACAAGCAGTGTTGCTCTGATACAGACATGTTTGCGATCTGTGAGCTGGGTGCTTCTGTATTTATTCGCATCGAGTTATGAGTTATTTTGTGAATAACCGCCCTGACATCAAGGTAACTATTTGCAGAGGAAGGTACGCTGTTTAATGTGAACATGGTTGGCAGTCTGGCCTGTGGTACTTTGATGCCCACAACAAAACACGCTTGTCAACACGGGAGCTGACATGGTGTCACAAACAATCTCAGCTCAAAACTAGCTGCTGTCTCAGCTGGGATGTGAGTGACGGTTTCTGGAAGAGATAGAAGGTTCTCCTGTTGTATGAAATAAAGATACTCAGGTACTGCAGAAAGATGCTCAAATTTGATCTGTTTTCACAGATGTTTGTTGAGTCTGGGGCTGAACATTGGTTCCCTCTTCTCTCACTTCTTGCTGAAAGCAGAGGACGTTGCATCACGAAGTGCAGTCTGAAACTCAGATGGGCAGTGAACAGGTGGTACATTGTTTGTCAGGCTATTTCAGATCATGGAAACCATTTGTACAGATTTAGATTGCTATTGCTAGCAGTATGTCTTTTAGTTATGAGAAAGAGAAGAGGTTATTTAAAACTTAGATGACTCCTGTTTGCCTTTCAGAGCACGCCGAGTGGGATTTAAGAAAGAATACTTAAAGATCACAGGCAGTTTCCCCTGAATCTATTTTATGTAATTCTCATGTATTTCCAATGTGAACTAAGTACACTGAGAAGGAGCAATTCAGTTCAGTGAGACATGCGCAGCTAACTCTGGAATGGGTGTTTGGGGCTCAAGGACTGTAAGCAAGAGGGACAAAGAGGAGATTGGTTCTCATTATGTCTGAGATTGCAAAGTGGCCTGAGGACATAAGTGGTCAGTGACTTTGGAGAGGAATGGGTCAGGGAAGGAGCTGTTGGTGTGCGGGGGCAGGCATATGGTGCAGGAGCACTTGGACATCCTCAAGAGAACAGAAGGGAAGAACTCAGTATATTGACAGATGTTTGAGCTGTAATATAAGGAAGAAGTTTGTTAGTCTCGCAGACCTTCAGCTTTCTCTCTTCCCCTGTTCACCTACTGCCATGTGTTAGGCTGTACAGGACTAGATATATTTTTTTGTGCATTAATAATAAATTTATAGTAAAATAAACCCATATCACCATTGATGAGGGTAAAAAAAAAAAAAAGGAAAAAAAAAAAGAAGTAGGCTTTGGAATACTCTATCCTTTTACTCCTGGTGGCCAATAAACTTTCCCAAAAAAACTTTTCACCTTCAGCCAATGTCTGATGAACACTCTTGGGACAGTAACAGTGGCAGTCATACTGGGGACGGCTGCTCATTCTTCCTGCTCGTGATCTAAATGGCAGCTCAGAAGAAGAGTCAGTAAGTCTCAGTTTGTCTCTCAGAAGAGAGGGAAAAAAGCTCATGAGTACAGTTCAAGGAGATCAGTGCCATATATTTCCTACTGTACAAGTAAGCCAGAGATTTAGACTTGTCATCTCCCTTGCTTATGTCCTTTGAGAAGAGATCCCAGAATGGACAGCCACGTAGTGTCCTCTGTGGTTGACTTAGCACCAGCTTAAGGGGCAGCTTAATGTTACAGCTAGCCCGTGATGAAAGGCTGCCAGGAGTGACATCCCTGCTCTTCCCCTGCCACCGGCCACTCACCCCACATGGGATCTAGCACTCCTGTGGCCACAGTCCATTCAGCTGCTGTGTCTGCAAAGAGAAGGAAGCAAATAGGCCAGCTGAGCACACATTTGTGCATTTGCTCCAGATCAGGAAAGCGGGGGCTTTTCTTGGTGTATTCCCATTTAAGATTTCAGAATACGTCTCACTCTGTGTTGAGATGCAAATGAGCACTGCCATTTCTTCCATGGCACTCGTTTTAGTCTGAATTAAGTTCATTAACACGGTTATCCTTCATTTAGGAGTCTCTTAGTTGTACGTGACAGAAAACAAATTCTCTTCTCAGTTGCTGCTCTGTTTCTAAAGCCCTTGCGGTTTGCCAAGAATCTAATCTATATCAAGTAAGATTTCATGACAAACGACATCCAGCCTGCTAAAACATTCACTGATTTTCTTCACTTGCTAGCTTTCAACTTCCCAAAATTTTTTGAACTCTTAACAGCTGCCATGACCCAACTTTAGGATGCTGACTGTTACACAAGCTTTTCAAAGTGGGAAAAGGAGTGGAAGTTACAAGATGGTATCTTTCCAATAGGTACCCATTTTGTCACCCATTCTGTCGTATTAGGATTTTCTAAGCCACTACCTTATTGCCCTGTAATATATAATGTTGCATTTATGGATGGATAAACATTCCTTTCCCCCCTTCATATCCTTTTACTTTTAAAGATTACATAGATGTATTTATATTGTCCATACTTGGGGTGATGCTTAAGAAGTACTGTTCCTCTTCACTCAAAATAAATAACTTAATCTTGAAGCTGTCAATTTACAGCTTCAGAATACAGGAGATTGCAACAAAGACCAAGTATCTGTTGGGAGGAAATATTCCAGATACAGAAATTGAATTATTCAGTTCTAATTATTTACTTCAATGTATGATAATGCTTCTGGCAATGATTATGGAAGTAATTCAGTCCCCAGCAGAAACTTCTGTGTTTGAATACAACATCTTGAGCACTAACATAGCAGTATTAGGGGTAACTGGTGCTGTGGATATTTTTTCCCCCACAGTCTCCCTGTAGATAAGAGATGAAGAGGAGAATGAGTACAAACATCTTAATTTAAATAGTTTTCTTTCAAAACATAAGGCTTTTTTAGTCTTGTGGACATTCTGCTTAAACTGTGGGAATGGTGCATTTGCCTAATTATTACTGAAGTAAGAGACACACAATTAAAATGTACTTGCAGAAAATGTCTGCATATATTTTTATACAATAGGACATTACACCAATCTTGTAATTTCTCCTTTTGTAGGTAATTGATGTCAATAAGGCATTTGGGGCTTTTATATGGATGCTGAGGTGGTTTTGTGTGCATTTTTATGTGTGTTTGGTTTGATTTATTTTTTTTCTTCCTTCATCTGCGAGTCTTGTTTTAGTAGGAGGAGGTGACTTATTCTGAAAGAAGTGTCAGCAAACTTAGCAAGAAAGATGTATTTTCACAGTGATCCTATGAACCATAGTGCCGTTAGTCTTCAGTACCAGTGCTATTGCTTGTTTTAGGGTCTAATGAGATAGGTCTGTAATTATATATGGTGAATGCAGTGCTATGGATCCAAGATTATGTTTTACTTGTTCTGAAATACCGCAGAGAGATGTCACACAACTTGAGATGTGGTTTATCAAAAATATCATCTTCCATTGTTCACTGCTTAGCTTAATTCAAGGGAGGTTTTGGAAAGATTAGATATTTCTACCTGTGATGCTGCAGCTGGCACCAACTGTGCAGCATTCCAGAAAGACAGAGAAATATATTGCCTGCCAGATGTAATGCTGTGAAGAGGAGAGGAAACCCAGGACTTTTCTTAGAATAAATTTCAAATACCAGTGTTCTAAAATGATAAAAAAAAATCTATTACAGCTGTACTTATTGCCAGTCTTGAGATTGTAGTATTGTGACAAGCTTTCAGCTGAAGATTTTATCCCAATTTTTGAATGCAAAGATAGGAGATGGATTTGAAAAACAGTAACAAAAACCTTTTTTTTTTTTTTTCTCATTAGATCCTTCAGATGATGAAGCTATTGAGAAAGCAAGCGATAACAGGACAGCAACACATCAAGATGCAGATTCCAAACCTGCTGTGACAAAGAAAAGAAGGCAGGTTTGTAAATTTAGCTGTGTAGAGCACAGAGATGATAACGCATAGGGAAACATAGTCCCCTTTCATTCAGTAAAGGGATGCTTTTCTTCACTCTTTGTCTGATCTGTTCATGTAATAAGATTGTTTTATTAAATTATTTTGTCTTATTTGGAAGTAATCACATTCTAGTACATTTCAATAATAACTTCACTCTTGTTTCATGTGAGTTGAGATTGCTAGGCCTGGCTCCTACAAAGTGGCGGACTGGTGATAAAAGCCTGGATGGTGCTACCGAGTGTCCTCCCCTCTCACAGTTTCCCTTTCCCTGCACACACAAGGTCTTGAAAGCTACATTTAAATATTCTACAGCATCTCTACCCAAGCACGTCCCCAGTGCAAGGTCCAAGTGAAGAAGAATTTAGGTCTACGTGGATTGATGTTTTCATAGCCTTGCACTACTAAAAGCTTCCTTTAAAACCAGTAGGAAGTGTGCTGTCTGCATTACATGGAGTATGCCAAGGAAAAGGTAACAAAATCTATGACAGATAGCATCACCCCAACTTGAGCAAAAAAGAGTCACCTAGAGGTCACCTGATTTTAAGAAGTCTCTTGTTTGAAAGTAAATTTCTTCTGCCTTCCTGATACCCTAAAGGAGAATCAGCTGAATGGCTGTCAAAGAGCTGAAATGACATTGGAAGTTGTCTCTCCTTGCGGTTATGGATATTAATTTTGAGCCCTAAGTCAATAGTAAGTTCGCTGTATGATGCCTAGGCAGTTGCCCAAGTGAAGACCATTTGCAGGGTTGTTCTTTTTTAGTAACAGAGAAGTGTAAACAACACAGTAGCAATTACTGTGCTTTTGGGTGTCTTTCCAAGGAGACCAAAGGTGAAGCAAGCCAAATATCTGAACTCGTTCCATGTTTTGATTAGGAAAGAGAGGACTGAGCAATACAGGAGAAAGCCATATTGCCTTTGTACATCCTCTGCCGAGGGCTACATCAAGGATGCCTGTGGAGCCATTTCTTATCACCATTATCTTCACTTAAGGATTTAGAACTAAGTTAAGACTGTTTGTTTGGAGGGGTTGCTTTGCTCTTTCTATGAGAACATTAAAAAGGTTAACAAACACAGGTTATCCTGCCAAGGTGGACTGGAACTGCTCAGCTGTAGCATAACACCTGCCACAGCTCTTCCTGTCATATAAAAAAATATCAGTCTGCATTTTGGAACCGGGTAATTTGATGTTTAGCCACAAAACTCCAGGAAGCAACACTTTACAGGAGATCAAAGTCATGGATGTGTTATTGCACGTCCTTTAGAGCAAAATACTTGCAAAATCAGATGTATTTATGGAAAGCTAATAGTTTTGTAGTTCTGGTGCATATAATATAACCCATTTTACTCATCCTTGCCTTATTCACAGGCTGGAAGCTATTCTGCAGTGGACTTGGCACCTTAAAGTCACTCAGGAGACAACCAAATAGAATTATGAACATTTATGTTTCTAGTCTACAGGCTGTCCTTAGGCTTACAATGAAATGAATAATTTGCCTCCAATCTCAATGGTGCATTGATGTGTTTACTTTGTCACAAACTCCAAAAGTCAGAGTATATGTCTGACCTAGAATGTAAACTTTCACACACATGCAAGAATGTTTTCACTCTACATTTGAATTTCCAGTAACTTGGCAACACGTACAGAAAAAAAAAATTGTTAGAAATATAATACAGGAAATACTTTATGTTTTGCTTGTGATTAACAAACAAGGAATTTATGATATTTTAGTTCATAAATCAGTGGTCTCCACATAAATTTCCTGGTTTCTGCGTTTTAAGAACTCCCATGTAAAAATAGCATAAAAACATAGCGCACGAGGGAGCCATGTCAAAAAACAGTAGGTTGTCTGCTTTGTGTCTTGCATAAGAAAAACATGCAAATGACCTTTTCTTAAGGGCGGCATGCAAAGAGCTATTGCACTTGTAGGTAGGCAACTAACATTTGGATAAGGGTCAGAAGTTCAGTCTAGATCAGATGCCTAGATATTTTAGACTGCAGGTCATCAAAGAGGTGTAAGTTTACAGCCGTTCACCACCATGAAATTTCTCTTTTTGTTATGGCATTTTATTAAATGTTTGAATAAAGTTGACTTATTATTGCTGGGCTAATACTATACTATTCCTAAATATATATATGCTGTTGTAAAGGAGGTAATTTTGAATCTTAACATGTTTCTCTGAGGAAGCAAGGCTTTGACTACAGGTCTGCTGTATACTTCTGTTGCTGTTGAAAGAAAGGGTTACATACTGCATTCAAAAAAGAAGCCATGGCATTTGATGATACTTTTAAACATCTGAATGAAGGGTTATCAGTGAGAAAATTTTCTTTCTTTTAGAGAAAATTTTTCAGCTCTGTGGCACAGTTTATTCTCTTCTCATGCAGTTGGGAGTGTTTTGCAGAGTTATATAAAACAGTTCACAATGTATATGAAGGGAGAAATGGGCCTGAAGTGAATGAGTGGCATTTTTCGATATGCTGAAAGAATGGTAGCACGTTCTAGGATAGAGAACCATCATATTCTACTGTGGGAAAGAGATTCAGGTTTGCCCCTTTCTGGCTTTTTGATTGCTTGGTAGTATCCCTTGGCTAAATCAGTCCAAAGGCTTGTTCTCTGCATAAAATACAATGTTGAACATAGAATTTATGATTAAAGCATGTGGCAAGTGGTCTTCAAGTATCTGTGGACAGCTGGGATGTGTAAGGGTAGAGCAGGAACTGAAGGCAGATGGTAGGTCTGTTTCAGTCTCAATGTCTGGGAATGCTAATGGTAAGGATAGGAATGAAGAAATGTATGGTGGTGTTTTAAAAGCACTTGAGTTGGAGTCAGGACAGAGATTTTAAAAAAAGAAACAAACCAAAAATAAAAACAAAAAGCTTATGTTAACCCCAGAACAATTTTGTTAGCTGAAGTTAGTTTCTACTTGCAGTCATTCCCTTGATTTCTAGTGAAAATAATACCTGTTTATACCTGAGAAAATTAGAGGGACAGATCTCTGTTGCTGAGGCAAGGTACAGTCCCTATCACAACTTCTCATGGGTGGGTATTGAGCCAGGCTGCGTTATATTTCTAGAGTGCCCTATTTCTAGAGTGCTTTGCTGGCTGTAGCTAGTCCCCAGCCAAATCTTTTCTGGTAGTTGCTCAAGGTCATTTCAAACCTCAATCAGTTTCAGGGCCACTTCTATACAGAACTACTGCCTTTGCAAGAGCTATGGCTGTGGTTGCATCACAGCACAGAAAGCAGGAGAAAGCAATAGGTCATTTGTTTGTGTTTTTTTGTAGCTAAATATATAGCTATATATATTAGCTAGGGGAGTGGGGAGAAAAAGGGAAATATAATAATATGAACAATTAAACTCTGCAAAATGCTTCTGATAAGGATATGAGAGTGGGCTTGGAAAGGCACAAATGTGCTGGGAAGGGTCAGTACCGGCTGTCATGAAGTGTCCTCCTGTTAAGGGGAGGGAGCGCAAGGGCAGTGCAAGGAGGGCTCAGATACTCTGAACTTCTGTTAGCTTTCCTTTGGCCCTCTTGGCCCTGTTGAAGCTGCCCTCACAAGGGAACAAATGAGGAGCTTCTCTGGCTTTTGACTGGGCTCCTTTTCCTGCTGATACTTTTCTTCCAGGCTTTCCCCAGGGACCACCTCTGGATTTGCTGTTCCTGAGATTTTACCGCTCCATGTGCTGAGACTTTTCCATGGTTTCTCACAGGAGCAAATTTTTCCAGCCAAATGCATCCTAGTATCAAGGAGCTTTTTCCTGCAGCTCAGCCTGTTTTCCCATTGCTCTTCATCAAGTCATTTATTAAGCTCTAAAGCCCATTTATGTAGATTAATTTGCATTTCCGTGAAGTGGATGTCCCTAAGAATGCAAAAGAAAAGAGAATTGCTATGCTCAAAACAAGGAAAGCCTCTGCCTCTCTTCGTGTGTTTTGGACAATTTTAGGTGGCTAAGGACAAATCCTAACCCTGGCTTATGTGTACAGGAGCTTTGATACAAATGAACCAATTCAGCCTGCTCACTCAGGCACAAAAGAGGTTTAATAATAGCAACACATGTTGGATGAAGATTATTCTGAAATGCACCATGTATTTTTCTTGTGTTTTCTTGACCCTGTCTGCTATGAGGAGACAAAGCAAGAATGGGGCAGAACAAATTCGAAACATGTTTTCCTAAATTTTGCATTACAAATGCAAAAGGAAATCCAGAGCATGATTGTTTCCAATTATTCTTGCCCAGTTTGGTGGTATCTTTCACCATCTGGATGCTCACCTTAGACCCAGTTATTTTAGAGCACTATTGGCAAAGTTTAGGAAAAAAAAAATCACATGCAATAATATAGACTAAAAATATGAAGTTTGTGAAAGATTTTGTTCATTTTTTCATCTTGATTGTTCTTAATGTATGAAAACCTGCTTTTCACCATTTTATGGAATTGTGACTACAACCTGTATGTTTCAATTTTCTGTTCTTTTATTCCCCTCTTGCTTAAAGCAACATAGATCTCAATTCCAAAATTACTCCAGATATATGTAACTGTAATAATTTGATCCCTTCTGCAGTGGGGAAGCTGGATTGTGTCTGGTTTTCCCTAACCCAGCTTTATACTTTATGTATCCCCTCTTACCTCCCTTTGGTGACTTTTTTTCCCCAGGTGATCAGATATCTGATTTTGTATCTTTTTTTCTTACTTCTTTTTTTTTTTTTTTTTACCATGTGCTTTGCAGCCTACAGAGTGTTTTCTAAGTCAGCCTGAAGAAAAACAAGAGAGCACTGTAAAGGCAAAGAAGAGAAAGAAGGTATGAATCTCCTAGAGTGTGTTTGGGGACTGGGCAGTGGGTGTATGTGCCACTACAAGATTCAGAATTGAGACAACCCTGTGACAGTGAGAAGTAATGTGGTCCTAATGTTGCAGCCTCTTTTAGAGAAGGATAGACTTTTTTGACTTCGCTCAAAATACCCATTCCCAACCTGAACTGTGGCATTGTGTTGATACTCTGCTCGAGGGTTGTATATGTCTACACCCCGCTTGCAAGTGTTGCACACCAGGAAAATGTAGCTACATCGAAGAAAGGTGGAATTTCAGTTGCTGCAGAATTTGCCCAATTTCAGCGGTGTGGTCAGGGTCCAGCTGCTGTTACATCTTTTGAGCCAAGAACTGTCCTTGTTCATTCTTCTCCTCATAGCATAAGTACATAAATAAATACTCTGTATTGTCCCTCTGGCCATGCTCCATCCTTACCCTCAACAACAAACACACTCTGTAGTCTAGATGGAAATTATACGGCACCAGGCAAGTTAATTGTCTTTCAGGACAGACTGTAAATAGTTGGCTCCCTCATAAGGCTGAGAGGTGGCCTTTTTGTATTATGTCAGGCCTCTTAATCATCCAGGGAATGGGAAGAGGGAAGAGTGGGATTTAGCTTTAAATGCAGCTCTGGCAGAAGGCACCGTGGTACTTGTTCCACTGCTGCCAGATCGAAAGCATCCCACGACAGAGGTTGGTGAACTATACCTAACAGAAAGACCCCACTCTCAGGCAAACAATAGGCTCTTAGTTACACCTTTGGTTTCAGTGGAGCTAGGCCACTAAGTTGACACACACAGCCTGTCAAAAAATCCATCAGGAAATATTTATCAGGTTGATCTATGGGTTCCAAGCAAAGTGCTCTCTCCAAAAATAAGGAAAAGGGGGGGAAAACCCTTTGCTTTTAAGCATCTGGAATGAATTGGAAGAAAAATAATAAAACTTCCTGCATGAGGAACGTATCCCCACAGCTCTCCTTGAAGGAAGAGAGTTTGCTCAGGTGTCCTTGCTCTTGCTCTTACGGAATTTCTCGTTAGTATCAGACTTCTCCCCTCCAGAGTGCCATAATTTTCCTGAAGGAATTGAGTGGCCCAACGAATGATGTAATGGTCCTGTGGAACAGCACCTGAAGCTGGATTACCAAGTAAAATGAACCTGATAATTCTGTCTTGCTGTCTGCTAAATCAGAGGTTCCCAAATGTGAGTCACTTAAGAGGCAGGTTGTGGGGCTGGGGCTGGATAAGAGCTTTTGTGGTTGATAGGAAGAACAACAAAGAGATTCAGTTGTGGGCCTCACACAAAGGCTGTCTGTGCTGCAGATGGCCTCTGGTCATTCTTTGGGAAGACAGTTGTTGCATGGCAGAAAAATACAACGGTACCAAATGAGGGTGAAACTTGGGAAGGAATGCTGCAGATTCAGGCACGGCAAAAACTGCCAAACAGCCAGATGTCCACTGGAAAGTCTTCCGGGGACTGCAGAGTGCCTTGCACCAGGCCAAAGGTAGACTGAGAGGAAGGCATAAGTACTTCATCTCCATGTATCCCACTGTCAAAGATTCAGCTGGAGTCTTGCAAACACATAACTGGCTTTTAGCAGAGGTGAAACAGGCAGTAGCCAAAATGGCAGACGGCTGGGAGAGGCAGCTGCCTGCTTTGCCTTTGCTGTGGGGTGGAGTGGCTCCAGCAGCTCCTGTATGGCTCTTCCCTGTACAGCCTTCTGCCCCTTATGCTGCTGTTATGGGAGTATTTGGGGTGTACTGGGCAAGAGGGAGAGACGGAGTGGTGGGGAATGGAAGAGAAAGAGGGAGTGTGTGCTGGGATGGAGTGACGGAAAGAGAGATGGAAGATGATCTGTCCCCTACGTTAAAATTCCTGCTACAGCTCTCTTCAAAATTTCCATTGATCTTCAGACCTTAGCCTGCTGAACTTGCACTGAAGGTACCCACCACCCCTCCAAAGCTGCCAAAAATGCTTTCAGGCCCACCTCATCTCTCTGTGAAATCTCACTTTGCCTCACAGATGCGTACTCTGTTGCTCCGTCCTAACCACACTCTCCTGCTCCTTTTCACTTCTAGGCTCATGCTGCCATGTGTCCTCATGATGGCAAGTTCAGTTTGGCTTACACAGCTGAGAAACCTTGTGGTGGCCTTTCTCAGTGAGAACAAGAGAGGCTTCACATTCTTGCCGCTCTCTCAGGGCTGGCTCTATCCTTGAAAATCTGCTGTTTTCTTAAATGTTGGCAGATCATTCGGATAACAGGAACCCTGGGCTATTCTACCTCCATAACCTATTTAATTATGGGAAAAAATACAGCAACACTTTCACTTCAGTGAAAATTCAGACCTGTTACTTGCTAACATTCCTAATGTGTAAAACACAATCATTATGAAGTCATGTCCAGGATCTAAAAATTAGTAGTTTGGTTTAAAAAATTTTACATTTTGGAAGAACAAAGCAGCTGCTGAACTCTTTCTGCTTGACTCCTGGTTTTGTGAGCTTTTAACTCATTTTCATCACACTTGCATGGTATTCTGTGAACATAACTGACCATCTTTCCTTCCAAAATAGATAGATAGTTACCCTGTTTTAATCAAAATATAACCAAGATCTATATAGCCACTTGATTGCTGTTGTTATGCTTTAAGAATAATAAATTAGAACAAATTATGAAAACACCCCTGAATTTTCAAACTGGTACTTAAGTATAACAATAACAAAACTCACAAAACCAGCTTTCAGTTATGTTTTTGTTACGGCAGCGTTTCAGGTGAGTGCAGAAGATTTTTTTGTTTTCAAGCTCACAGACCATGTCATTGAAGTATCTGAACTTGTGTCTGAAGTCTGCATTCCCACTAAAGATGAAGGGAATCTCATCCCATTGTAAGATGTTTTTCTAATTAAGCTTTAATTAAGCCAATATAACTGTATGAGTTAATGGAGGAACATATATTTACAACGTTGTTAGCTAGCTGAAGAGCATAAATTAAAGAAATGCCATACTTACGCAATTTACTTGATTTTATAGAAGAAAATTTCTGATATTCTGGAAAAATCCACTCCAAAACCTGGTGTCCCTGCGGATCTACAAAATCTGCTTAGTCAGCATTTTGGTGAAAACCGTTCAGTGATTGAAATAGAGGAATTAAAGCTGTCAGGTAACTTATCCTATATTTACTAGATAAATAATGTTTTTTTTCATGAACTGTTGAATTCTCTTTCTGCAGAAGAAAGGATTTTTGGGACAGGTCTTGAGTTGTACTTTTTAATGGAAATATTTTCTTATACTGTATATTAATTTTCTGTTTAAGTAGAGATGTTAGTTTGTTCAAAATAAATGTGAGGTTTCTTGGGAGTTATGGAAATGAAAAGAAACGTTGCTTAAATGTGTCCTTTAACTGTAGAGTTTTAATTTCAGGAGAGCGCTTTTCTAATAGAAATTATATGATTCCTAGTAATAGCTTCCAAGATGCTAACTGAGAGAGTGAAAGTGTATTTTGTGTGTGGGATTATCCAAGTCAATCCCGATGTCATAATAGGAGGGCTGACAGTAGACAAAGAAATAATAAGACATCATTCTGACGTGGTTGTGAGATGTTGAATGCAATGTTTTTTCAGGGAGTGGCATGAAATGAGATGGTAGTTTTGGTCCAAGTGTAAAGTGACCAAGTTTTAACCATGATGAGGACCCTCTTGGTTTCTGGTATTCTGTCTCCAGTTAAAAGCCAGTGATAGAAAAGGCAAAGCAGGACAGAGCAGGTTTAGCTTGGTCAGTTGGAGGTTGCATTAGAGATGAAGGCAACATTGAACTTTTCTGCCTCTTACTCTGCAGGTAAAGAGGCACTGTCATTTTACAGGCACTGTTCATTATTTGTTGGTAGTGCTCATGAAGAGCAAACGGCGTGTTAACTATACACCTTTGATACTTCTTGAACTCTCAGTGACCTATGGCCAATATAGGACCCTTCTAGCCCAGAAGTGGTTTCTTTCTTTTAATGTTTAAGCCAGTCTTTCTAGATAAATACGCTCCTCCTGAACATCTGTGATTCTAGGTTGACCCTTCTTTATTTCTATGGGGCAGGTTCAGTTTTCTTGTTGAATTAAGACAACCTGGAGAAGTCCCACATAGATTGCTTTGAAAAGCTGGTGTAAAATATTTTTAGACCTTTAGGGTTTTTAGCAAATAATCAATTGTTTTGGTTTCTTTCTTATTAAAAGAGCCCTTTGGGCTAGTGAAGTGACCCGTTTCCATATGGATTGGCTCTTGGGTTGGATGGAGATATTTTTCTTTCTTTTTGTGCTGGGAGTTGGAGGCTTAGAGTGCCAAGGATTTTATGAACTTCTACAGCTGTCAAGTCATTCACGTCAAAGCACTGGGCAAATAACAAGCAACTGCTTGGAGTTGTGTGTTCTTGTTAACTGACAAGGTGCAGAAGGTCAGGTTTGTAGTCAGCATGGTCTCTTGCTGCAGTCTGGAGCTATGCGTTTTTCCCCCCTTTCTGAAACTTTCATTTAAAATTGTTGTTAATACTCCAGTGTTGCTGGACTGCTGGTGAAAAGTTGGTGACTGAAGCTCATGTCCTTTAGAAACCGTCTTTTGAATTGTTCAGTCATTAGTGTGACAATGTATTCAGAAGAGCAAAACAACAGCAAAGGTATTTTACCACTGGGAGGAAAGGGCTATGGTAGGTATGAAGAGCTCTCCTATTACCACCAAATGCTTATGACACTGCTTCCCCACCAGCGTGAAGTGCATCTTTTAAACATGATTTTAAAAGTAAATCAGCTGCTGATCTTTCAGTTGTACACCTTCATTCTTTTTGGAGCTCATGTCCCAATAAATGTCAATCTCTGGATTTAATAAAAGGGAAGCTACACGGGCAGGACTTCAGCTAGGCATCAGCTACAAACCAAGTTTGTCACACTGTCTGTTCCACTGGGAGTCACAGATTGACACTGCCAGCATTAGCACAGTGCACCATCCCTGTGAACTTGAGTAACATCTGTAAGGAAACCTCCATAATTTAGTTAAAATATATGAGCAAACATTTCATTCCATAGACTGGCACTTTGAGGTGCTGTACTTCATGCAGAATGACAACAAATATGTGGGTCCCTGCGGACTGAGTTGTTGATGCTCTGTGGGAGCAGTATTGTTCCATCAGGCAAAGGACTCCTAACGACGACTGAAAGTTTTTAGACCACCTAATTTTAATCACCTTTTTAAGAACTTAGACTTTCTATATAGACACTGGAGAAAGGAAAGGCCTTCCAAAGAACCTGTTTGGACCTTCTGTTTCTTCATTGCCTCTATATGAAGCTTAAAGTTAAATGGCATGTCTGCCACAGAGTGCTTTTAAGACTTACTAGTTAACATAGTGACCAGGTAAAAGCTAGGTGCTCAGTGGGAAATGAAGGAAGAGGAAGGCATTAAAATACAGTGTACCTGTTACCATTAAGGTCAATATAATTAGGTAGATTACCACAGTATGAAAGGCCAGAAAGAGGAACAAGCTTATTAACAGGTAGATTATTGGTAGGTTCTTGCATTTACACAGTATGAATTCTTTGGATGTTCTACAAATGTATTCCATTATAGGTAGATTGGAGGAACAGTCTAGCACGTTGACTGTAAGGCATTTGGCTAAGACTTTTGATTGATTGTGGGAAAGACATACGAAAACTTGTTTTAAAGTATGTGATCATACCTGTGCAGCCCTGTATTCAGGGTTTCATGGTAGGCGGGAGAAAAGAAAGGAATTGCAATTTAGTTGAGAGATGTTACCTTCACTGATTTATCCAATATAAAGCTTCTTGTACACGAGGTGTACATTAATCTTTGTTTCACAAATGGTAATTTATTGATGATGGATTTTAACACAGTTGTGATTTCATCAATATAATTAGTGGTTATATTGCAAACATATATGCTCCTTTTACTGTTAAAAATACATCAGCGAAAGTATTTTTTTCCTTTTATGTTTTCAGATTCCTGTTTTTTGCCAGCCAATGATCTCACCCACAGTTTTTCTTCATACCTGAAAGAGAGTGAGTTAAAATGTTGGATGAGATGAAAGCTGTATGAAAAACGTTGTTAATGCAATAGTATTGCAGTGTTTATCTGCACCTGAAAATATTTTTAATTATGAAATATCAATAACTTTAAGGTTTCTTTCTTTTTTTCATGACAGGTCTTGTTTTTCTGGCTCTTTTTTACTCTATCACTTTTTTGTATCAAAACGTTCTAGGGTTTCTTTTATTTGCTAGGAATTATTTGTCAGTAATTTATTATGGCTTCATAGTAGGTGTATGTATTATCTTACAGTAAAAATCCTGCAGCTGTCCGCTGGCATGAATCAAAAGAATTTTTATTCTCTTACATATATTTATATAGAACTTTTTGTCTGGTAAATGTATCTTCTGAATTGGTTTTCTCTGATACAAATTACCATATGTGGCAAATTAAGACAATGGGCTTGTCACCTTATAAACTGTTGATTCTTAATGCTTATCTAATTTGTTCAGTTATGTGATATTTCTGTACTTTATTTATTTTGGGCATTTTATTTTCCAATTTCTCAGCCATGACTAAATGTAAAAGTGTTGCCAGAGATCCAGACCTCATAGAAGTCAGTATGTGTGTTCTTGCTGCTGGCTACCATTCATCATGTACTCTTGTAATTTAAAATTGTGGCATGTAGTACTTTCTTTGTGTGTGTACATGGGCTTTTTCATTGCAGTCTGTCCTAAGTGGGCAAAACTCCGTAAAAACCACAAGGAGAAGAAGTCAGTGGTGATGCTGGTTATCTGCGGTTCTGCCCTTCGTTCCTTGGAACTCATCAAGTATGTCGATAGCAAATGTTATGTTGAGGTTGGCAGTCAGTCAGAGGTTTTGTCTTGGAACCACAGACATAAAGGCAAAACTGGGACACTGTCCTCTGCTAGCCAACAAATTCACTGGCTCAAACTGATGCAATATCCCTTGCTTCTTTAAACTGTGGGAGTGTGGTGTTTGGTTTTAGACCGAGGCAACACTTAGTACTTCAGTTACGTAGAAGTGCTATTTTTGATTAAAACCAAAAATAAAGTGTAACCCATTTGGGGGAAATATGCAACATGTTGTACTTCAGAACAAAGTAAATGCATAAAGCATCATGGTCCGCCATGAGAAATTGTGACTTTACACGGAAGACAATGAGGACATGGCATTCCAGGGCCTCAAGTGCCAACAAGTGTGGCATGAGTGCCTCCAAGTCTGTGTCTGTGTTCTCAGCTGGCTCAGGCTGGCAAAACTGCTGTGCAGAGATGACGGTTTTCAGTGTTCCTTGTCCTCTTTTTTTCCCTTCTCTATCCTCCCCCTTCTCATTCCAGAAGTCTTGATGACTTTGATGAATAATGTATACCTCACAGATTTCATGGCTGTCTTTTGTGCCTTGACCTCGTGTCCTCTGGTTGTCTGTCAGTACAACATGAGATGGAGAGTTGGGAAGTTTGACTCTGTGCCACAGATAGAAGCATGGATATGGCAGATGTGCCAGTAGTGCTTAGCCCCTGGATGTAGATATTGCCATCTGAGACTTAGGTGGTTTATATGTATACTTGTATATAAACCTTTAGCTTTGTACAAGAGAAAATTGAAAATTGGGCGCGCTGCAAAAAACATGCAGAGAAAGCTGTCTTAAATGACATTCACTAAGTACTGAATATGTGGTATCCTGCTTGATTAATACAGAACATCGAATAATTAGCGTGTGCCAAAATGGAGCGTCAGAAAAACAAGTCAGGTTTTCAGCCAAATTAGTTTTGCTTTACTGGATTTTGGACAATCTCTGCATTAACAACTGTGGTAGCCTAGGTTTTCCCAGCAGCCACATTGCAGGAAGACGCTGTAAAATGTAGATTGGTCCATACACAGATCTTTCATTTGCTGTGCACACACACACATGTTCATTCATGTCTGTATCTCAGTAACTGAGATGTTTTTTAATTAGAAGTTGGTGAGCAGTCAGTTTTGAACTACTTTAGCTATGAAAGCACAGGCCATAACTTTTAAATATTAGCTGAAAAGCTATCTAAACAATATTGCCCCCTACCGATATCTACTATTGTGTTTGTCCAGTTGTTGATCACTGTTGATCAAGTAGCAAAAAGAATGCACATAGTGTTCAAAGTACAAGCAGGGGTCATTGGGGAACTGTGTGTCTCAAGCAAATTGAGAAATGCCAGCTAGTTTTGCTTTCCTCCTGTGTGGTCTTAATCATAGCCCTGATGCTTGCATTTCCTTTTTCAATTTTTTTATTGCTAGGTCAATGACAGCATTTAAAGGGGACTGCAGAGTTCTCAAGTTGTTTGCAAAGCACATAAAGGTAAGAAAGCTGCAAGGGAATTTTGAGAGAACAACTAAACAACTGACTAATGTCGTACCATTGTCTTTTTAAAGCATTTAGCAATCACACCTTTCATTATAGCATTCCTTTCTCTAGGTAAAGCTTCCTTTGGTAACCCACTGTTGCAATTCGAGGAATCCAGCCAAACACCATCTCCAGTGGCTCTGGTGCAATCCTATGCAGAATGTAGATGCTTATGCACATGCTATGTTTTAAAGGTGTTCCACATTCCTTTGAGGTGCTCATTCAGATGGCTTTTGCCTGTGTAAATAGAAGGCTCGCACACATAGGTTTGTAGAAGGAAACTGTACCAGCGCCCATATTTGCATTCTGCCAATTGGATGCCTGAATACCCGATATCCATACCTGTTGGAGAGCACAAATTATGGGGATGTTGGAAGTAATGAGCAGGCGTTTGGCCTTTGATACAAATACTGTCAAACACACAAATGTCACTTGCTTTATTTCACCCTTTGCCAGTGTCTTCATCTTGAAGGATTTTAGAGCTAATTCAACTTTGTCAGTTTTCCAGATATTTCCAGAGAATTTGTGTAGATGCTGAAGGAAGGATACTGTTCTCACCTCCAGAAGTAGTTGGTGCAATAGCAGATTTTCAAAGTTGAAAATGACAGAACTTCCAGAGAAGTGTGACACCCAGCTGACTGTTATATTTCTTAAACTTTCTCCTAGATATATCAGTTTGACAGTTTGACAGATGAATAGTATTTGTTACTTGATAGTATTATAGAAAGAGATACTATGAGATCTTGAATTTATTTCCAGCTCTTTGAGAAGAAATTTTAAAACAGCCGTGGTTTTACTGTGGTTTGTCTTTCTCTCTTCAAATTAGATCAAAGAACAGATGAATATGTTGGAGAAAGGTGTGTTCCACATCGGGGTTGGAACTCCGGGGAGAGTAAAAGCACTAGTGGAGCAAGGTAGGAGAACAAGGAGGGTTTTCTCCATAGGTATCTTATTCTTGGTCTCCTGAGAAGCAAGACTTCAATTGTTTTTGAAGTGCTTAGGTTGACGTGAATCTGTGGATTTGGGTACTAAGCTGTAGTACCCCACTTCTACTGTGTCAGTCAAAATGAGGTCAAGATTCTAGTCATTGATTTTATGATCGCTTTAAGCTGGCATAAATCATTATTACCAGAGAAAGGCAGAGTAATACTTGCTCCCCTCCCTGCGCCCACCCCAGTCAGTGCCCACTTATTCACCCTTCCTGCTTCTTGTGCTAACGCAAGAGTCTGTTTGGCAGCTCAATGAACTGATCCCAATTAGAACTGATCCCAATTAAAACAAAACCAGCGTGCACACAAAATCAGGTAATGAGCAGGCAGAGGTGGGGGACTTCCTCTTTTGGCAGGAATACTGATTTATGCTGACTTGAAAGTGATTGCAAAACCATGATGTAAGGTTTAAAGCTCCAGGAAACCAAACACTGCAAGTAAATCAAGAGGAAATAATGGCACAAGTCATTGTATCATATGTCACTCTGAGCTCAGGATAAACTTTTGTGAGGGGTGGATGAAGATCTGCTTGCTGATTTGGTTTTATTTCTGATTTCCCTGTGATGAAATTATTCTATATAAATCTCTTTTTCCCAGATTTTGAGTAGTTTTACTTACTCAATATACATTATGTATACAAAGAAAAACAAACAAGAAAATAACAAGATAAGGTGATCCTTTCTGTTCCTCTTCCTAAGCACTGCCTTGCTTAGGAAACTCTGGTTTGTTCATCAGGGACTGGCTGTGGATGGAGACCCTTCCACTCCTTCCAAAAGGGTACAGGAATACCAGAATTTTGTTGCTTCCTGTGCCCTCCACTAACATTAAATAGTTACTGCTCAGCATATCAGCACATTGCCATGTGCTTTTCTTACACCTTAATGTTGCAATGCCAGGTCACTAGAGAATGGAGAGGAGTCAAAACTGATATGAAAAATTGTGGACATCATGTAGAGGACCACAGAAAAAACAGGGGAAGAGCTGGAGGGCCAGTTCAGAAAGGATCTTTTCTTCTTTCACCACCATTTACTTGGAGGATAAAGGAATTCTTCAGCAGCACCATTGACCTGACTCACATTTACATAGCACCCAGGCCTGTAAATTGCTAAACACTGTCAGTTCCCATTAACAGGAGTTTTCAGGCTAGGGTCCTTGTAACTAACCAGCTCCTCATCAGCTGTGGAAATTCAACTCCTGCGGTTTCATCAAGAGGAAGCTTGAGGAATTATTTTCTGGCAGGATGTTAGCTCTTGACAAACCTGGCAACAGCAGTTGTTCTGCTTTTGTGTTTATCTTCCAAAAAGGCATGGGATTATGTGGTTAAGGGAGTTTGCAGTGTCACTGCGTTAGTTTTCCAACCAGCAAATGTAGTACTTAAGTGTTCAAAGGTTAGTTTCCTTGGGAACAGACAGCAAAAGATGTAAAAGCCAAAAATCATTTTGATAAGCACATGTCATATTATCTCAGTAGTAAAATTTATGTTGTCTTTTTAGATGGCCTGTGCTTGAACTCCACAAAATATATTATTCTGGATTGGAACTGGAGAGATCAGAAACTAAGGAGAATGATGGATATCCCTGAGGTATTGTATGAGCACCTGTATATGTTATATTCTGTGTATTCATTACTTTTGATTCTAGTTTTATTAAGGTTTTATTTCTGTAAAGCTGACTTCAGTGGTCTAGAAACACAAATAAGTCAACATTTGACTGTTAAGTCTGTACTTTCAGGTCTCAAAATTACCTCCTGAGGAAGATTTTTTTCCTTTTTTGTTGCAAGTCATAGCTGTGACTTCTACGGCTGTGCTGTGAATTTCTCCTATTTATGCTAGATGGTTATTCTACCTGATCCTAGCAAGTTCTCTCAGTAAGAGGACTTTGTGCAAAAGTTTCCTCAAAAACTAAATAAAACTTTGGAGAAGCATTTATTTGTCTCCATCTGAGCGTAAGAGAACTTCTTGTGAGTAAATCTACAGACAATTCTCNTTTTTTTTTTTTTTTTTTTTTGGCAAGAGTTATGATGCAAACTGTTGAGCTATCCATCATTCGCAGATTCCTTTTAAGATAATTCCCCATTCTTTTCAGTTCTATAATCCAGCTTTCACATTTATTGCTGTAACAAGGCATGTTTACCATATGCTGTGGGGCATCAGCTGGTATTTAGCCAGCAGAGAGTGAAAGAGGCAGATTCTTCCACCAGTCGTTAAAAAGCTCCCAGTTTCCTTCACAGTGTTCCTATTTTTTTGCACATTTAGAGCAAGCTGATATGCAGAATCTCCAGGGAAAAAGGACTTTTTGTGTGTATAAACATTAAGCTGTTTCACAAGTGAAACAAATTATCAGTCATTAATCCTTCTCTGCACTTGCCTGTGTATTTGAATGTGCTGTATTTTACAGTCCCACATACACAAAGATATACATTCCTAATAATCTTGGATAAAGCGCCCTGCAAGAAAAATACATTGCAGAAATGAAGTGGCAAAAAAAAAAAGCTTTGCTTTTTGAGGCAAGGAGGCTCCCTCTTGTGGTAAATACATACGGCTTTTTTGAATGGTGCTTGCACTTACCTGTAAGTTTTTTAAAGAACAGAGAACATGAATTCAGAGACAGTAGTACAAAAGGTGCTGGTTGCAGTGGGATGGATTTTTTAAGTCACCTGAAGCAAATAAACATACAGTAGACTGTAGGTGATCCACCTCAAAAAACCTGAAGATTGTATTGCTAATATTTGATTTTGGGCTATTGAAAACCTGAACTATCCCTTTCAACTAATTGTAGGTAGCATCACAGCATTTCTGCATGTATGTCTAGGAATATAGGCCAAAAATTGTGACTCCAGCTGTATTTTATCAAGGGAAAATCTTAAGGCTATCTTAACATCAAAATGTTAAGGCTTAGTTCAAGTTGAAACAAAGTAAGAAAGACTGTTACACCGTCATATATAGCATTAGCACAAGATATAGATATTTATGTGTGATTGCAGAATAGTGAATATGTGATTACAGAAAAGTCTTCAAACCTGCACTTGACTCAGGTAACACAACATACAGAAAGGTTTTTGACATCTTGAGCTGTGTAAGTGGAGCATCTTGCAACTATTTGTCCTTCTGCAGACAGCAGGCAGACTCCTGAAAGTTATTTGTAATGAATGTCAGAAATAAAAGATGCCCAAATAATGGTTTTGAAATAAGGCATCTTAACATAGTAGAAACCAAGGGGATGTTTTGGCAATTTGCAGGCTTGAAATATGGAATACAATCTTAGTAAGCGGAGGATCTTACTCTCCTACTTGTATAAAAATTGTCAAATATATGCTAAGAATAGTCATAAGTTTTCTCAAAGAAGAAAAGAATTGTAGTACCAAAAAGGTAATTTAGAGTTTGATGTACTATTTTCTTTCATCCCATATTAGTTGTGGAGGCAAAATTGTACCCTTAAAATGGGAAATGAGGCATACGGACCCATTTTCAGTACAAACCTCAGTTGTCAATAATTTCTTTGCATATTTAAGGTGTTGCATTGCTAAATTTCCTTGTAATTACACCAGGAGGCGAGAACAGCTGGAAGCACATGTCCATTCTACTTGCTGGTTTTCTACTCACCAGATTCAGTGGAGAATTATGTACACGGTGCTATATTCTGATAAATATATGATTTTTAAAACACATGAATCTTCCCACATGACAGTCCTGTATCCCATCATATCCACATGATGGACAGTGCCCTGATCCAGTGCTCTTTCAGTTATCTCAACATCTCATTAGCAAATGCTGTTGGATTTTTTTCTCTGTTTCTGTGTCTCCTATTTCATTTGTCCCAAACAATGGAGAGAAGAAAATAAAAAGACACTTGATACTTGGCACACTTGAGTTATATCAAAGCGTAAAGGTTTAAATAAAAATTGATTATATACTTTCTGATCTGACCAAAGGACAAGCTTCCCACTTTGAAAGCTTTGTGTGTAGACGTTGATGGCAATAGAGAGCTGTCTCATCTCAAATTGCTTGTTTGTAAGATTCAAATGGAGTTTTTTCAACAAAAACAATATTGTCTGCAAACAATACAAACACTGAGCCTTGAGTAAGTTTGAAAAGACAGAAAGTTTATGTTTCAGGCCTCATTAAAGGAAAAAGGTTTGTAAGAAATGGACTTGTGATAGAAAGACAACTGTTTCACTCTCATAGCCAGTGTGGTATACAGACTCATCAGACTTTCTCACATCATTTATTCCTGTGCAAAGTGAAGGCATAGAAGGATATGATCCCAAGAGAAAACTTGAGGTGAAGTTATGCGTAAGTGGGAAGAGGAAGCTATAAGGAGACTCTGGACTAACCATGATAATAGAGAATCTTGTGTTCCTGCTGAAATATGTAGTCAATATTTACTCTCAAGTACCTTTGTCTTTTATCTTTAGATAAGCAATAAGCTACAGCCATATCTGTGTTATAAACCAAAGTACTTTGCACGCAGCACATGTAGACCTGACCTTCACGCTCAGTTTCATTCAGATGTCTCAGACACAGACAACATTGTGGCTGTTGCAGTGCAGTACCGCCCTTGGACTACTAGATACCACTCGATACTCTGGAAAGTCCTGTAGGGATTTTGCAGCCCAGGATAGACCTCTTGCTGTAGCATGCTTTATCAACTCCATACCTAGGACAACTTTTCTGTAGCCATGTTAGATGGGACTTCACGAGCCATAGTTGTGCTTTAAGATTGCAGAGAAACTGCTAAATATTTTACAAAATGGAAACATTCTAGAGCTCAGGACTTTGTATGGGGACCTCTTCTTTAATTTCTAGTCCTGTAGTAAGGTGCCTGAGTAAATAAATACTGGTATTTTGCCAAAACATTATCAGTAACTTTTGATGCTTTCTTTGATTTTTGTTTTCTTCAGATAAAGAAAGAAACAATTGACCTACTGGAGATGAGTATTATAAAGCTGTGCAGAGAGGGGACTATGAAGCTGGGACTCTTTTGATGATTTTACCAACAAGGAATTCATTTGCAGCTGCATTTTACTATTATCCTGTCTGCAATTGGCAAGTGATTAACAGGTGATGGAATCAAGATTTTTGACTTTTCGGAGGTCTGTCAATACAGAAAGAATGCACATTGCAACTTTTTCTGAGTTTCCTTTTCTTTTAATAATAAAACAGAAGTTTTGTTTGTAATTTTAGTATGATTTTTATTACAGGAACAATGTGATACTGAAATTAGAGTTACATTGCAACACTTGCTAGATTTACTGCTATGTGTCACTTTTAAGACTTTGAAGATTAGCAAACTTGGGTGTGAATCTCTTTGTACAACTCCATTCTCTGTTATCTCCCTCTGCTGTCCCAAAGCAGACTTTTATTTCTCTCATGAGAGCAGTAATCTAGTTCTTGCCTTCGAGGGTCTTTGAAAATGTTGTATGAATTTCAGTAATTTGTCAAAAAAGTATTTTTCACCTGTCTGTTCTAGAGCTGGCCAAATGCTATTTTTTGCTATTACATGATAAATTAACTGTATATTGAGACTTCATTTTGGTTAAACTGTTAAAGTGTGCAAAAAATATTCTTCTGTTTGTACATTTAAATTAAAAGGAGATGATCTCTGGGTGATTCTTTTGTCATTGTGGGTAGTAGGGAATGGATGGATATTTTTTCAGAGGACAAGATGAATACAGGTGAGAAAATCATCAGCATCTTGGGAAGCCATTGATCCAAATCAGATGTTCTGAAAATTGGTTGCCCTTTTGTGAAAAAGAACACATAACCTTTTTACAACTTTAAATTGCATCTGAATCAATAGCAATGAATGTAGTAGGTTAAGAAAATTGATTTGGTCTTCCAAAGCAATGTTTTCTGTCCAGTGCTGTGTCAGCACCTGCAGTCCTCCCCAGTGGCATCCAGTGCAATTGGAGTAGAGCTCCTTTCATTGTATGCCATGCCTGTTAGCTGGGCAGCTATGGAAATGAAGGGAAAAGAAATAAAGCGTCTGAGATTACACAGAAATTCCAATATAGCTGGCAGCATCCCTGCAAATGAGTAAGACATAAAAAATCCTACTGAATTGTGGGGCAGAAAAAAGCATATGTTTAAGCTTTTCCAGGAGGTATGAGCTGGACACCCTGACCAAAGTACACAATCATTTGATCGGTACACGCTGATCATGGGGATCCAGGCACAAATGTAGAAAACGAGGAAGAGAGAGACCTAGTTAATAAGTAATTCCTGGCCATAATGCAAGTTTGAACAAACAATACAGTCTCCCAACAGTAAGGACAGTATTTCAGCTTAAACACTCTCCATTGCAAGTATACTATTCCTTCCTCTCACCAAGAAGAAAATGAAAAACAAGACAAGTTTTCTTCCACAAGAAGGGGAGGCACGTCCTTCCAGATGTCCGGATAACAGTGCATTCAAACAACAGAAGCTACCAGCTTGGAAGCCCCAGCTTACCATTGAGACTGTGCTCTCCAGCTTCTTTCTCATAGGCGCGTTCTGCCTTTCTGTGGGAGTCTGCCTCATACTGTCCGCAAACAGCGTCAGAGAAATCCAGGTTTGTTTGGGGGTGGTGTTCTTAGATATTCTAAGAAGAAACTGGGCTACATTTGGAGGGAAGAGACTTTGAATTTTTGCTTCTGGATAAAGATGATAGCAATGGCTTCATGGCTTGCACATGTCCAGCAGCCAGTATTCCTGTGAAAATCCTCAGAGATAGTTGGTCACCGATAAAATCCGAGTACTGGGTGGTTAATTGGGTGGTAATATCTGAAATATGGCTGGTAATTACTGCCACTGGCTGGTAATATCTGAAGTGTTGTCATTATTTCCTGGATTTTTGAAGGGACATTAACTAATCACTTTGCTAGTGTTTGGTGCTAGAAGAACACCCATGTTTGCTGGGGCAAAATCTCAAAATGCAGGGAGCCCTTATGTTTAAACGCCTCCTGGAGGCAAGGTTGGTTAGACCTGTGGTGATGTTAATGGACTCCTGGTTGGAGCCAGCACTCAGCACTACATCCAGGCTCTTCAAGAGGGGTGGGCCATAATGCATGTGGGGATTTGTCAGGCATTACTTGGTCAGCCAGACCAAGCTGCAGAAGTGTTCTTCACTCAGCACTCCTTTGCCGAGGAGCAGATGTGGAGGTTCTGCAACAGTCATCAAAAGGCTTTAAAACAGCTTTAAACTAGGGATAAAATTTGTGAATGTTCATTGAGGCCAAGTCCTCGTTCTCTGTCTGTTGAATTTTAACAATGTTCCTGGCAGTCCAGAGTCACTTTTGAGAGAACTGCTCTGAGAAGTCCTGGAGCTAAACCAGTTAAGTTTTTCCTACGTGCCTGTCCTTTATTACAATATCTCTGCTTGTTCACTTCTCTGACAGTTTGATTATTCAGATAAATGCTCAGACTGTTCAAAACTCCGTGAAAATTCCTCTAACTGGAATAAAGAATGCCACTGTTCTGTTAATTTCACGCTAAAGGAAGATATACTGGTAAGTGTATGCAAGAAACCAACTCAAGTTACTTAGCTCCTGTTACTGATATCCCTATATGATAAAATAGACTAATTCTGCTCTGTAGAGCTCCTAAATAAATTTTCTTTATACTGAAACACTCAAAATTTTACACTTTTGCCTTGCTATTAATTTTGGTACATGCTAATAATAACCAAGGTCAGGCTACCTTTGTCCTTGGTTAGGAGATGTCCAAGGAGAAGATGGGGGTGAAGGAAATGTTGTTTGTGGAGGTGGCTTCTCTCTGTATCTTTTTGAGGCAGTAGCAAACCCTTGCCCTTGGCCTGGGCTTAGTTGTTATTGTGCTGCTAAGCTCTCAAATGAGAAGGAAGTCTGAAGCTCTGACCACTTGCCATAAGTAAACCCCTGTGGTCTTTTTTACAAGGGTTATGCTGTTAATCCCCAAGATCCTTGAAATAATTCAAGCCTAGCAGTGTCATTCTGCAGTTTCAGTTGGGAAAAGTATCCTTCATTTCCTGTCCTAAACTACTGGGTCATGTTGCTGAGACTGTTAAAATGCTTCATGTTCCACCAAAGAGATCTTATGCTTAGTACTGCATAAATGATCCCTTAATATTACAGTGCAATTTAAATTATAAAGTCACTTCAGGGTTATTCAGTATTGATGAGGCTGTTAAAATACTCTGTAATTCTTCAGATGACAGTGATGTTTGAGATGAGAAATTTACTTAACTGAATAATGTTTTTTTATAGTTTAATAAGCCTCTTTTTTGCTTGTATTTGCCTGCCTAGCATTCTCCTTTTAATTACAGGACTAAACTTTCCAAAGGGTTCAAATAACTGATGAGAAGCAGCCTTATTTTTCAAAAAACCTGAAGGAATTAAGAGCTAATGGGTACTTTTTGAAGTTTTTTGTGCACGTTCTTTTATGGAAAATAAGTGTCTTGTCTCTACAAAATTATTCATAGTCATTGCAGGTTTATGGCCAGCCATGCCATCTTGAGTAAAATAATAATCAGGCATTTTTATTTTAGGTTTCATTTGGTGATTTAAAGTATGTTTCATTTTGTGCCAAAATGCTAAAACTTTCAGTTGAGGTAAACACTAGGTTCTAGCTAGCATCGGCTGAAGTAATTGCTTAGAGTGTAGTTACCAATACTTAAATATGAATTGAGTACTCTCTTCCCCTCTCCTTTTTTAGCAAGTAATAGCATTTCTCTTTGTCTATGTGAATTCATCTTGTTGAAGGGATTTATCCTTGAATTCTAGGGTGATGTTTTTATGTACTATGGTCTGCAAAACTTCTATCAAAACCACCGTCGATATGTGATATCGAGAAGTGACGCACAATTGTTGGGTCGAAATGTAAATGTAAGTTTTCTTCTTTATATTGTGACATCATCAGTATTTCCATCAGGTGCATCTTTGACCATATGGAGAGCTAACTAGGCGTAACTGTAAGTGTGTTAAGATGGCTCTAGGGAATAATAAGAAGGTACATATTTTCAGTGTTTGGTCTCTGCTTTTATGATTGTTGGGACCATTATATGTAATAAGTTCACAAGAGAGGAAGATTGAGCGGACAAATAAAAGATGTCAGTCCAGTGTTGCAATTCTCAAACCTGCACCTTGTAGGGATGCTATTAAAAATACATTGTCTTTTTCAAATAAATTTACAGAAAGCTTTTCCTTCTAGTATTTTCAGTCGTCTTAGCCAGAAATGTTTTAAGCTGTGCGTTTATTATAGGGTTAGGGAATTAAGTTATTCTAAGTCTTTCATTTTGCCATCTGGCTTTGGAAGCGGACAAGGAGCAGGAAAAGGTTTATGGTGAAATACATGATCATGTAGCATTCTGAAGTATGCAACTTAGAGGTCTAAAGAGGAGGCTAGACAGCATCACCTGCAAAGGGAAATTGGACACTGCAATCATTGCATTCAGTTTTATTACTTACAAATCTAAAACATGTTTTCTTTGTCTTAAAAGTAGCATTTCTTAATATATACACAGTCCACACACTATGCTCTCAGTACATATGATGATTGGTGCCATAATAACCTGTTGTTTTTATAAAATGCTTCCTGTAAGTCTCAAGACATGTTCCCTGTACATCTGCTTCTCCAGGTGTCCAGTCAGCTTGTTTGTTTGCATCCAGGTGCAACCACTTTTGGCTTTTATGCCAATCAGATACAGAGCTTTTTAGAGTTATTTGAAAATGTTCCTGTGTTTAAGTCTGAAGGTTTGTGGTTCTTATGAACCAGAATAGGAGAAATGTGATTTTTGTTTTTCATGCTGTGTCTTCATACATCAAGATTTCCCCACGCAGAACTGCAGTAATATGGCTAACTGTATCTGTTGTTCTCCACCACTGAAGCAGTCCAGGTCAAAATTAAAAAGAAGGAAAAATAAGATGTTCTAGGGTAAGCCAAGGCTTCATGGGAACATTTAAATTGTAGCTATGTTACAATAGCGGATTCCCAAATGAGTTTCTGTCGTCTGGGGTTTGCAAGTCCACAGCAGAATTTGGTGAAGACCTTAAGTTTACTTACCGTGATATGGAAGGTGTTCTTCAACTACAAACCCATTCATTTGGATATATCTCTAATGTGACCAAAAGGTACTGGAGAGTTAATTATTCAGTGGCTTTTCTGAAGAAGGAACGGGAGGAGAACATTAACACCAGCAAACCAAAACAAAACCCCCAGGTTCTGTGCCTGATTGTTCTGTGACCTTGAATGCAGATTCAGAAGAGCTACTGCGCGCCCTTCACTACCTACCGAAATGGGACACCCATGGCTCCGTGTGGTGCTATTGCCAACAGCATGTTCAATGGTAAGTAGGTACCTTCCATATCTGCTTACTAACTTCTACTTGAAACTATTCCATTACCCCAATCCAGCTGATTCCTCATATTGCAAGATCTCTGTCTTTCTCCCACAAAAGATTTTGTTTGGTAGTGCTGCTGTGGTGAGTATGGGGCTCTGCTTCTTACTAACTTGCCCCTCATTTTGAAACTGAGGAAGATTTTTTCATTTACTAAGGCCCTCTTCAATGTGAATATACAACAGAATTGAGGAATTGAGTCCCTGGTGAAATAAGGAACAATGATACAACAGATTTAGTGTACTTCCTTGCTAAAATACACATTCTTGTACAGTGATGGGAGAGCCCAGATTCTGCAGATCCTGCCTTCCCACAGTGGAGTGCTTAGAAGGAGGTGACAAGTTCTTCACGTTGGTTTGCACCTTTGGATCTATGTGGTTTCAGAGAACTAAGGATAATAAGATTTTAAAATGCTGAGGGTGAACCTCCCAGTGTCTGCCTTTGCATCAGTCCTTAGTGTGCAGTGTGATGAAATGTTCCAGCTGTTGGTGATGTGGAGGAAGGGGGTGATGTCTAAATGCCCCCTCTGGTAGCTCATTTCTGTCCCTCTGCTGTGAAAGAGGGTGCTTCCCATTCACTTTTGACAGTTTAGCTGGTTGTCTAATTGCTCTCTAATCTTGTTCTGTAAAGTGAGGAAGGTGGCCAAGTTCCTGCCATGGGAAAGGTTTTTAACCTGAGCTAGCAGGTAAGGGAGCAGTCGGACAAGCAGTTAAGCAGGCAGAGCTGAGAGAAGAGCAACTCCTGTTAATAAACCAGTGACAAACAGCTCTGGGCGTAGCGGGGCACATAATGATCACTTACGCTGAAGAGTGTGTCTGAGCTTTAAGGAGCCGTGGGAACACAGGTTTTGTAGCAGGATTAAAAAAAAAGTATGTTTTGATTGATGCTCATGCAGTTGAATTGTGTTTTTCGTGTTTCCTAAAAAGCAGCCCCGCCCCATCTATATCATGTAACTATCCCTGCCTGTCTTCTCATTGGCTGCCTAGGTGTTTACATATATGTTAATAAGACCTATAATGTTTTTCCCTTATGTTCAACTAATCTAAGTAGGAAAATATAATGGATACAAACTTTTTGCCGACCAAAAGAGGATGGCACAATTAAGCACAATTTTAACTAAATGTTTTTTGATTTAAGGAAGTTTTCGTGTCCAAGTTGGTAGACAAGATCTAATTAGCATAAAACTAAAGCAAAATTTTCTCCAAAGGATCGTGGATTCCCTTGAGTGTGCTTTCACCTGTTCCCTGAAACATGTTATATATAGCAAAGCAATCAGTTTAGGACAAGTGTCAAAGAAGCGCTAGGGAAAGTGAACTAGGAGAGTAACTTGTGTAACTAACTAGAGAGCTCCACAAGTGATTTGCGAAGAAGGTAGTCACACAAGAGCTGATTGACATGAGATACTTGCACATATTTCTACACAGGGTTTCAATAGGATTATTGGTAGGAGTATGTTCAGTCTTTAAAACTTCAGAAGTTCTAAGGCTCTGGAATCTTAATTCTTGTGGAGTGTACAGTGCACTGTACACAGTCATGATGAAAGATTCTTTTTTTGTTTTCTATTCACTTGAAAGATGCTTCAGTGTGACAGTTTTTGTCAGTCATGCTGGCAATTAGAATGACTGTCTTTTATTCATACATATTGCCTCTTGTATTCCCTGCAGATAGTATTGATCTTTTTTACAATCTTAACTCATCTGTTATTCAAGTACCACTGCTGAAGACTGGAAACAGTTGGTGGACAGATAAAAATGTGAAATTTCGCAATCCAAAATCATACAATCTCTCTTCTGCATTTGCAGGTAAGAATGGTTCCACTGGTATTCCTTATTTTTCAGTGGTTTCCCTACCTCCTCCCCATGTGTGAGGGTCTCCCATTCTGAGAGGAATTGCCTTTGGGAGAAATACCTCCCAAAGCAGATTGGAGAAACAGCTTTAGAGGGTGACTGAGAGCAGAAGACAGGTTTAGCCAAAACATCACTCTCTTTTATCACTGACAATCGAAATTGGGAGAAAGTGATTTTGGAAGACTGAAGTTAGCCCACATCAACACCCTTCTGTATAGTTTCTTGTAACACTTAATCTGTCCAGAGAAAGCAAGGATGCAGTCACTTTATTTTTTCCTATTGAAAGCATCTGTGAAGGAGAATGGCATGTCACGTCTTCCTTCATGCCTTTGCAAGATTCTTAGGCAGTTGTGAGACAAGTGAGGCTGCCATTGTCACTAGTTCTTTCAAACAGCTGTTTCCTAGGGCTGTTTTCTTTGTTATGGTTGATCTGTATTGAAGCGGGACTAAAAGCTCCCTCTTCTGGATCAGGGCAGTGCTGTGCTGGATGCAATATGCAAGAGATAATTATCTAAGTAGTTTTCATATGACAGATTCTAAATACCATAGGCTGTGCCATTAGACTGCAAAAAGATGCCTTTCTGGTTGTACAGGAATAAATTAATGTATAGAAATGAAGGCAAGCTCCTCATTATAGAGAGCATGTTACTTGCTGAAGAGGCAAGAATCCAGAATAAACAGTATTTTCATTTGTGCAAGTCACTATGTTTTTCCTGTACTTGAAGTTTCTAATGTGTAGCAACCCCTGGGTACTGCTAAACTCTGTTCATTCATGTTTGAGGTGAGTGGAGATGCTTGGGTGAAAAGTGTTATCTAGCATATATAATTTTTCAATACTGAACAGAGTCTTGTGTCTCTTTTGTATCTCATATTCTGTGTTCCTTGTGAGTAGGCCCAGAAATTAGTCACAAACCACTGTTTTTACTGACAGTATGTCTTTTCCTGGTTTCTTTCTTTTTCATCAGGGACAGCAAGACCTCCTTACTGGCAGAAACCAGTATATCTGTTAGACGAGGAAGATGAAAGGAACAACGGTTATGTAAACGATGACTTCATTATCTGGATGCGAGTGTCAGCCTTTGCTACATTCAGAAATCTTTACCGTCGTGTCAGACGGGTAAGGCAGTTTGCGGATGGTCTCCCAGCAGGGAATTACACTTTCCATATTTCCTATAGTATCCTTTCATGTTATCCAAGACTATTAGATAGTTACGAGATGGAAGTGGATGGGATTTGTATAGTAAAACGGCAAAGAAAACGAGCAAAATACCCCAAACTAAATCACCGTGAAAAGACCTAGTTTTGAGGGTGATGAGACACAAGAAGTGGATTTGCTTTCGCCCATGCAGATGGAGTTAAGACATGTTACTCAAATGGCAGCACATGACTTTGGATTTGACTTCTGAGGGGGCTGCTTTTGGCTGGAGGCAGCACATGGGAGCTTTACACAAAGGGCAAAACTGAAGACTGGGAACCTGAAGAGAGGGTTGAAGATGTTGGTTTAGCTGAAATATTTAATAGTGGCCTAATCAGATGTGTAGACACCCTTACTGGGGTGCAGGAAGTGCCAGAGGTTTCCCTGCCATTGAGAGCTGTGCGGGATGCCTGTGTCAGCAGATCCTTCTGGCAGATTTGGGCCATGTGCTGACAGGAACTTTTGTGCTGGTGAAAATGCCCTCTCACGCTGAACAGCGTGAACTTGCTGACTAAAGCGCTTGTTTTGTCAGCAGGAGTTATGTCAAGATGACTATAAATTTCTCTTCTCTCTCAGCTGATAGAGCTATGATTTTAAATGCTGTAGCACAGTTCTGTTTTGAAAACTTCCATGTGGAGAGATGAAAGGTAAAATCATATAACGTTCTGGGTATACAACATACTAGGTAGAGGTGAGCACTTCCCCTCAGTCAGAATATGTGGAGTATCACCATGATAAGCTGCCCAAAAGGCTCATTTTCAACTGAGCTTTCATAGCAAATTAACACAATAGAAGTTACATAAATTATTAGTCTGAAATGTATGTTAAAAAAAAAAAAAGTATTTCCACGTTCACACAGAGACTGTATCTAAAATATCTAGATTTCTTACCACCAGCTGATACTGGGTTTTTGGACCCAGAATATTAGAGACATCATGGTTTAGTTAAAGGAATTTTTGCAGCAAATGCAAATCTCCAGAGTCTTTATGCTTTGGAAAGGTGTTTGAGCATTTACCACTACTTTTTCTCTTCCTGGAAAGAATGTAAACTTTGTTAGTGAAACCTTAACATCCTTTTATCAGATTTCCCTGTTACCAAATTCAAGGGGAGGAAGCATGTGATTCTTTCAACCGTGGTATGGAGCGGAGGAAGTAACCCATTCCTGGGAATTGCCTACGTGGTTACTGGCACAGCAGCAACCCTGACAGGTTTTGTCATAACTGCCATCCACTTAAAGCTCAGAAAAAAGAAAACATACTTTCAGAAGTAGTGAGGTTCCCTGGCTTTCTGAACAAAGGCAGAGGTGTGATGTGAACGGAGAACATGCAGCACAGACCTTTCATTTTTTCCCCTGAGCTCTGGATCTGTTTCAGTAACAGGTTTGGTGAATGTAAGCAAATTGAGGGGCTGTGCTATTCCGTCATCCAAAACCAAACTTACCTGAGGCTGCATTCCTATTAATGTATGCGTGCTCCTAAATTTGTTTCCTAGGAAACTTGTATTGAGATGAGCTTCAAACAGCAGATAGCGTAGTGGGTTAGAATTGCAATGGCAAAGAAATTATATGGTACTAATGTCTGGCCAGAAGTAAGGGTCCACATTCATTTCTTACTCAGCCCTTAACGCAAACAATATTTCTCTTGACTTAAATGGAGCTTTGGATAGGTAAAAAGTGAGGTCTTGATCCAACAAAAAGCTTCAGCAGAACTTGGTGCTCAAGTCTGTTTGTGGGCCATATGTGTGGGCTGAATGGGTTGGCTTAGGTTTTCTATAGCTTTTTCAGGTATCCTGAAAAAGCAACCAATTTAGCACAGTGTATTCATCCCAGTTTGATACTTGATTTATGATTGAATACAGGGCATGTTTTTAGGAGTTTGGAGTTTGTTTAAACCCACTTTATTGGTTTTATCTAGGTACTGAAACTAACCTGCAAAGCTAGAGGGCCTCAAAACACTGATTCACGTTTTTTAAATTATGATTGAATAGAAACCTTAAATTAAAAGCTCCTTTAATGCTAAACATTTTAGCAGAAACATCTACCTAATATAACTATTAGGCCACAATTGCACTCTACCTACCCACCCTTCCACACAAAAGTTGACTCTTAACATGACATGAAACATCTCTTCCCCCTTCAAGCCCCCATTTCTGTGGTGTGGTGACTTGTCAACAGAAAACAAAGCATCAGAAAAATCTGTCAACTTCATTTTCAGAAAGTAAACACTGCAGCTCATGAACAGGCTTTTCAAGTTTCATGTTCAAAATTTTACACGTTTAGGAGTTATTTCCAGTCTCTCACAAAATGTAGGAACAGCACTGAAGAATTTAGGTCAAGTATACCGTGGTACATCCAGATTTTTAAAAATAATTTTTCTGTTGCAAAAGTGTAAATGGAATAAAACACTTCAATTCTTTTGATAAGTCTTCTGTGTGCCTTACCTCTCCCTCCCCAAAAAAACCTCCACACTAAAACAAGAAAGAAATCGCAGAGCAGAGCAAGAGAAGGGAATGTGGCACTATGAAGGGCACCCGCGTCTGCTTTTACAAGTGTCTCAGGTACTTAGGAGCTTGTGGCTTTTGACAGATGGTCTCTGGTGAATCTGCAGCCACAGAATGTACTGTTCCCTTTAATCTCTGCTTCACAATTGTGCCAGGAGCTGCAGAAGGGGTGCTGCTCAAGTTCACAGCCCAGTCTGTTAGTACAGTCTCGCTCCGTCGCTGGTTTATGCTGAGCTGCTGGGCTAAGGTGTGTGTCCCCATCTGCTTCTCCTGGTCGGGGCCAGTCACCTCCGTCATCAGAAAGCTGTAGAAACGGGGTTCCAGTATTTCAAACCCTTGCATCTAAATCTGTCATGAGCTGTGAGAGAACCCTACCCCTCACTGGACTGGACAAGACAGAGCATGAAGCAGTACATTTAGCAATGCTCAAGCTCATTAGTCTAAATCACTTTTAACAATGAGACATGCTCCTAAACCTTTTAAGTCCTTTTGAAAATGTAATCCCATGCAGCTCTCTGGAAAGCCCTGATGGGAGTTGCTGCCAAAGCTGAACTTACGATTTCTGGCTCCAGACAGACCACAGGAGCCTTTTTTTTTTTTTTTTTTTTTTTTTTTTTTTTTTTTTTAAATCCTGTGAGAAACTGACTTTCAGGAAATGATATGTCATCTGGGTGGTTAAGCCACAGTGCAACTGTCACTGGTTTTATTTGTTCATGAAGTATCTGGTAAAAATGTTAGTAAAAGGAGACTGAATAATGAGGTATGTATTTCAGTGAGTCAGTGGTCAGTGTCTTCCAGAAAAAAAACTTATTTAGAAAACACAGTCTAGCAAGCAGTAAGCAGTGCTTACAGTTTGCCCACTATGTCCCAGAGGTTTGTGCAAGAACCTCTTCTCTTGAAATATACAGTGTCTTCAAACCCCTCCACAGGGAAAACCTGTCTTCAAACAAACCTTCCTCTGCCCCTCTATTCCACACTTATGAGGCCCCACCTGGAGCAGTGCCACCAACCTAAGAAGGACAAGGACCTGTTGGAGCGGGTCCAGAGGAGGGCC